>CAUJNA010001247.1:279605-332105 GCA_963377175.1 Effrenium voratum | reverse complement strand
TCCCAATCCCCACTAAATGGGTGGTGAATTCTCCCAAACGGTTTTGACAACCACGACCAATTGATTCTCAAGTAGGCGCCTGGTCCACAGCTTCTACTTGCTCGAGGCCGACTTTTGATGCCGCCGCGCCTCGGCAAGAGCGTCTTCCATTGCCTCGCGTGGCGTGCAGGCGATCATGGTCTTGACCGCGCTTGCAGCCTCGCCCTGAGAAACTCGAGTGGCTGTGGTTGTCAAAACCAATGGTACCATTTTTTGGGTAGGTGCACCACCCATTTTAGTCTATAGTGGGGATTGGGATGTTCACTGGGGGCCAAGTGAGACAGAATCATTTCTGCGATGAGGGCATGTGAAGGTAAGGAGGGGACGATCCTGTTCTTCGGTTGAGGGCGGACCACTTTGATGACAGGTTCAAGTACTCCCATTTCCATCGACACCGTTCAGTTCAACACACCCATTTTTGTCCGACACCTTTCAGTCCTACATTCTCCTTGCGCCGATTCCGCCCAGGATTTGTCACTCGTGGAGAGCGAGTTGCAGGGCTCCGGAGGCTTCTGGCACTGGGCTCGGGACTTGGCACCGCTTGGGGGTTGATCCATGTTCCAATTTTTGGACCCCCGGTTTGACATGGGTAACTTCCCCCATGCTTGAAATAGCTTTTTTTTTGAGAGGTGTTCCAAGCAATGGCCATCCCCATGTTTCGAGGACCTTCCTTTTCAACCCAGGTCCACGAGCTTTCGATCCAAGGCGTGCACCGGCCGCCGTGGGGGCGTTGCCAATTTTTTGCCTGGGATCCACCGTGGCCAGGTGCGAGCTCTGGGTTGACTCCGATCCAAACACTGGAGGAGGTCCCGGTAGACCGTGGTGACAGGTCTTGCTTGCCGTACGCCTAAGGCGGCCAAAGTGCTCCGTCTTGTCCGCACCTGAACACGTCACTCCTTGCCCACTGCGTTGTGCAAGATTGCCTGAGGCGTTGAATCCATTCCTTTACAAGGTGAGACTTTTGCCTAGGCCTCAACGTGTTGACAGCCTTGCTTTGTGAGGCTTGAAGGCCATCGAGCTCCAGAGTCTTGTCACCCCCGCTGTCAATAGATCGAAATGTCGGCAGTGGCAGTGACTGTTTCGGCCAAATAATCCAAGGTTTCTTCCCTGCCCCTTTCTGTGATAATTGTTGGAAGTAGCAACGCAGATTTCAAGAGACACATGTTTCACCATGCTTCGAGGGTTTCTCTGAGTTCGGCCCAGTGCACGTCTGAGGCTTCACCTTCTGGCACGAGAGGAATTCCAGCGTGGCCCCTGGGAATCTGGGAATGTATTTTTTCCAATGCGCCTTACAATTACATATTCAGAATGCTGAAGCGTTTTCCCCTTTGATTCAAACCTCGACTTGGCGTTTCCTCCGGTTTTCCGCCTGTACCCGCCTCGCGAGATTGACATTGCAACACTGCTGACGACATCTGGTTGAGCGCAACTGAGCCAACGTGTGCAGCTCTTCGTTTCGCATGCTTTGAGGACAGGTGAGAGCTTATTCACCAGCACGAGCTTGGAGGCGATCTTGCGAGTCGCAAGCTTCAACTTGAACCAATCAGTGCTCTTTCAGGTCCTGCCTCCCGCGGAGGCATGGGGTATGCGGATGTTACGCAAGTTTGGGTTCTGCCTCTCAGTTCAGGATCATTCCCGTCTGGCCACTGCCGAATATGGCCTGCCAGAGGTGGATGAGCTGCCGCTCCCGCGGGTTTCTTCTTTCGATCCGCGGGAGCGCGGGTCCGCGGAGTGCGCTCGCCAGGTTAATGCCCCAGCCGCAGTCCCTGGATCTTGCAGTTGACGCCTCAGGTTGAGCGCGGAGACTGCTTGGCTTCGGGGATTTGCAGAGCCCAGAAAAGGAGCCGTAAATATATAGCCTCTCTTCAGGCTGTGGCTGCTACATGGAACTGGTTGAAATGCTGATCGACCTCTTTGATTTTCGAGTGACAATCATCGAATCAGTGGTCAGCATTCGCACCAAGCAGAGTACATTGGTTTTTGCCTGGAGTCAAACAGAGACAACTCAACATTGGAAAGTATTTGGTTGGAGCTCACAGCAATGCCTCTGCTGCCGGGCAAAGCATTTGCAAACAATGTTATCATGACCTGACTAATTACCTGACTCACTACCTGACTGGCGCCCTTTAGGCTTTGACACAGCTTCTTGGACGTGCTGGTGGCATGTTTTGCAGCCTGCCTGTTGCATTGGATCCAACCCTCTTCGCCTGTTCAAGACGACCTCTCGGCTTTAAGGCCTTGGAGGAAACCAGAGGGAGGGGGTTGGATCCTATCGCACTGCCGTTCGGCAGGTACCCCTTCGAGTGGCGAACCCCTCAGAGGCTCTCCGTTTTTTTTCCTTCATTTTTTTTTTAAAATTTTCTTTTTTCCCCCCTTTTCGGCCGACCAGGGCACCGACCCGCATCTCCCTTATTGTGTGGCCCTCAGCTCTCTGGCAACGCCTATGCCAAGTGCCGAACGTCCGGGGTTCTTTTGCGTAGGAAATCAAGCTTGGAGCATCCAACTAGTTTGGATGCTGCTCTGGCTGTGGCTCAAAAAGATGTACCCAAAATGGGACCCTTGGCAAATGGAACCAAAGACCAAACCTGCGGTTTGCCCCCACCTCAGAAAGGTTTGAGCGACACCCATGTGGCCATGGGTCGAAATCCCGTACCCCCAGTGAACATCCCAATCCCCACTAAAATAAACTAAAATGGGTGGTGCACCTACCCCAAAAATGTTACCATTGGTGTTGACCTTCGGCCATGTGTGAGCCGTGTCCTTGGACTGAGGTTGGTCCTAGTTGGAGATGAGCCGCCGGCAGAAGCGCCGTCGCATGTGTGGCAGGTGTGGCGTTGGAGATGAAGTCCAGAGGATTGGGTGTCTTTGTTCGAGGGAGCCTTTGTTGTGCGTTTTGGAGTGGAATCAAAGGGCGCCCTCTCTTTTTTTTAATCTTTTTTTGGGGGTCCCTATGTCAAGATACATCCATTGAGGCCGGGGATTGCATTTAGAATGATTGCCAGGTGTCTCCAGCCGGCTTCGAGCGGCTCCATGCGAGTGGTTGCCAGGAGTGAGTTCAACTGATGCTTCACAGGGGGCAGCTGGAAGGTGCTTTTCATTGTGAAAGGCATTTGCATGCGCTCCCCCGATCTGCAGATTTCAAAACAAATTTAAGAGAAGCGGAGAGGGAGATATGAGGCAGTTGGGCCAAGGATTGACACGATATGCAAGCGTAGATAAAGCAGCAGTGTGCCAATGGATCAGCTGTTCAGGAGTGCCAAGTTGGCCACAAAGAAGGCGTTCGGCGCGAAGAAAGTACGGGGCGCCGTCAAACTGGCGGCCAAGCCAAAGGATGTTGCGAAGGAGAAGAGGCACTTGCAATTCAAATTCGTCGGAGGCCAGCGCGCCCTCAGAGGAGGCTGATGGCATCTCCGATCGCTGCGTCAAAGGCATCTATCCTGAATTCGGTACCGTCCAGCAGCGGTGTACAAAGCAAGCAGCTACGTTTGCGCTTTCTGTGTGGTTGCGCAAGAACAGACTCAATATCGTTATGGCAACCGCCCGCCGGCTCTTGCCCTCCACCTGTCCATTGCTTCGGCGTGCAACTGACATAGAAACGCGGACCTTCTGACGTCCGCGTTGCATACCGTTGCGCAACAGACCAACAAGTCAGAAACTGCCAAAGCCCCGTGCTGTTTGAGCGCCTGATCCCACCTCTCCGTTCACGGCTTCAATCCGCTCTTTTTCCTTGCCTTCTGCCTGGATTGCGGTCCACAGTTTCGAGCATCACCTCTCAGACTCACAGCTTCGTCGATATCGCCCCCAAAGCCGATGGCATGAATCATGAGTCAAGGAGTCTGCGCTGCGCGGCGTGAAGAACCTGACACCTGAAGGCTGCGCGGGGTGATCTACCGTGTAGAAAGGCAAGATAGACGCACACGCGCGCACCTCAAACCGCTGACTAGCAAGTAGTGGGTGATTTTCATGACGCTGCCAGGAGTTTGTGGAGCTTACCCCGCACTTCCCGCTACGCGGGTGCCGGTTGTTCTGCGCCTTTCTCTCAGTTTCACATTGGTTGCACCGCGCTCTCGGGAGAGGCGCTGTACCGAGGTGGCATATCGGCTTTCACTGCCGGGCTGCCGAGCATTTGGTGCAGCTTGTATTGTTTTTTGGGGGGTATTTCGCAGCACCTTTTGGTTTTGCCACGCAAGCAAGCGCTGGAAACAGGGTCAGACCGGATGAGCTAGTCGTGCCAGTCCGCTTTGTGGTGCGTATTCTTTGGACAGACCTCAGTTAGTTTGAGGCCTGTGATCACGGGCAGCGTCTACCAGAAGTTCTACACACAGCTTGCGCCTCATTGAGGCGAAAACTGCTACTTGTGACTCGTCAGTTGGAGCCCGCTTCTCAACATTGATCTCTTACAAATTGTATGAGTGCCGTAATCCAAGGGCAAACACACAACATTCCCTTGAGCAGCAAAGGCAGCCCTGATGGCCAATTGTGTAGATGCCAATCCCCATAAATGAATCAAGTCGAGCTCACTAGCTCAAATCCTCTCCAAGTTTGCGCATGCCGCCCAATGGAAACAGAACGATGACAGGCGAGTTGCAAGATGTGCCGCGAAATCAGCATGGTGTAGATTTGGTGGAGTTCAGATGTGGAAGACGCGGAACATGGAGTCATTGTGACTTGTTATCAGACCAGTTGCCTAGGATAGTCTTCCCATCCGCGCTCTTCCCGTAGTCTTCCTGTATTCTTGCCGTAGTCTTCCCATTGTCTTCCCGCAAACTTTCAACAACAGCACTCTGACACCATGTATGCAACACACTGAACCTGGGCCAAAGCGGGCGAATAGACATGTACGCAGATGAATAGTGATAGTATGTGTTCTGCGGATTGTGGATCGGAATCTGTTGATGTCCAAGAATGACAGGGAATGTTTGCTTGATGATTTCCACTTGTCGTTTTACCTGAGCTCCTAGCATCATCAACGACTATCACCGAAGGATCTCTTACCAAAAGAGCAGCAGATCATGACCCGTTGCACAGGCTTTTCCTGCACAGCCTCTTCGTTTCCTCCCTGTTTGAACACACCTGCTGCAACATTTAGTGACTATCCTTCGAGGTTTCTCATAGCACCAAGCAATGAGAATCTCGCGCTGAGTCAAGTTTTGAGCCTTCCTGATCCCTCTTGTGCCGATGCTGGGCCACTTGGGCCAGGCTGTTCGAGGTGGCGTAAAGCTGCATGCAGAAGGTCAACAGAAGAATGGGAACAAGAGCGGTATTGCGCCACTCAGTATTAGGCAGAAGATGCAGCTGGCCCACCCTGTTCAACCGGAACATGCATAGCTTCGGATGGTTGGCCATCAAAGCTGATTGAGCAACTGGAAGCAGCGTCTCTTCCTGGGTTCCCTCCCCTGGAAACAGACACACCCACATTCTGGCTGCATCTTGCCTCTGCCACCACAGTCAGCACCCGCGGAACAAACCGAGCAGGGCTTTTTCAGATTTCTGTCTTAGCGGCTGCGCCTTGCAAATCCGCCATGCCCCTGTGTGCCCCTCCGTGCCCCCCTTGTTCTCGTTTTTGGAGCTTCTTGTTCCCCCGCCCTTGCGTGCTGCCGGCAGAGTTGTGATGAATTTGGGGCTCGGTATGTTGATTCATGCAAAGCTGTTCCCAACCGAAGTGATTCTTTTGGGTTCCTTTGTGCATGTCTGGTGCCTAAGGTTTGTCCATGCTCGCTGCACAGCCGGGGTCCCATGCATCATTGCAGTCCCATATGCTCACGCGCCTGCCTTGCACACAGGTTTGCAAGACGTCATCGCCCGTGCCTCATGTAGAAGTGTTTGAAGTTTGAGGCAACTTCGGGGGAGTGAAGTTTTGGAGACACAATGTGTATATTATATACATATAGAGAGAGAGAGAGAGAGAGATAGAAGAAGGCACGAAGATAGAGGAGAAAAAGGACGAAACACAAGCAGGAAAGCAAAGACAGCGACAAATAGAAAAGGAATGAGATGGAATGGAATGGAAAGGAAAGGACACAAAACGAACGGACAAGAAAGGAAGGAAGGTGCAGTGGAGGGAAGGAAGGACGGAAATCAGGAGGAAGGGAGGGAAGGAAGGGAAGAAATGAATAAAGGAAGAAAAAATGACTTGAAGAAAGGGAAGAGGGGAAAGAGGAAGAAAGGAAGGAAGAAAGGAAGGAAGAAAGGAAGAATAAGAACGCAAAAAAGACATGAATAAAGGGAAGAAGGGAAGCACGGAAGAAATGAATAAAGGAAGAACGGACGAAAGGAAGAAAAGAGAAGAACAGAAAAGACACACAAATAAAGAAAGACAATAAAGAAAGAAAGGAAGGAAGGAACACAGCAAGAAGGGAAGAAAGGAAGAAAACAAGGCGGGAAGGTAGAGGGCGGGAGGGAGGGAGGGTCGGAGGGAGGGAGGGAGGATGGAAGGACGGAAAGACAAGGAAGAAAGGAAGGAAGGAAGGAAAGAAGGTAAAGGAAGGACAGAAAGACAGAAAGACAGAAAGAACGGAAACAAGACAGGATGGGAGACAAGGAAAGGAGTAAGGGCAACATCATGAGCCACTAGAGCAGCAGACTCACATTTAGGATCAGACGATGTTGATTTCAGTGCCGCCTGCCGAGTTCCATCCCAACGCTTTGCTTGCTTTGCGGCAAGTTTCTATGCTGCAACTCCGAGCAACCGCCTCAAGGGCTTCGCAAGTGAATGCGCCCTGGCGCTGTTGCATGCCGAGGTGCTGCAGACAGGAAGGAGACGGCGGCCAGATCGGGGAAGTAACGCAGCATGCGCAGGCTTCGCGGCATTTTCATCACAGCCCAACCTGGCCCAAGCTGCTGGTCAGGTGTGTGGCTTTGGAACCTGTGTTTTCCTCCAGCTTTCCAATTCGTTGACACCTCAGAGGTGTGCCTCCGGTTGCTTTCAAGAGCCTGGCCTCATTGATATTGATGGCTTAGGCTGGTGCACATTGTGACAGATGGATTCATCACGTGCCAATGGCTGAGATGTCACCGGAATCAGCATCCATGCAGACCTAAACTTGTGTGTTCCGGGCGACCTTCTCCCTCTCAGGCTGGGGATCCCTTTACTTAGATGGGCACGGTGAAGAGGAGCCCGGCTCCCAGCTATGAGGCCAAGACTTGAGGCCAAGGCTGCCAAGGCTTGACTTTTTGGAAGCAGCACGGCCGTTTTTGTGTGAGGTACACCCTCTCCAGACCGCTGCATATCTCCGAAGTCAGGCTGCAGCAGCTGACACAGCCTGGGACCCACCAGCTCGCAGAAATCCTGTAGGAAGCATCAGTGCCCAAAGTGATATGAGAGATTCTGCAAGTGCGGCGACCATCCCCAATTTCTGGCTTGTGACTTTGCAAAAAACATTGCAGACATTTGCTGGATGGCCTTGACACATCAGACGGATCAAAAGCTGCCGCAAGAAAAAGGTCGCCGAAGCACTGAGCGAGGTTGGTACGGGAGGTGGCCTTTGACTTTGAGCCGGTTGCTCAGAGAGCAATGCTCCCTGACCCGTTTCGATTCATTTTGCGGAGGTCCCGTTTGAAGTGGAAGAAGGTCATCTTCGCATCCTGGCTTACAACCCGAGCGTTCGCTTTGAAGGATCAATGAGTTTTGATGCGATGTACGATAAAGTTGGTGGCAAGTGCAGTTCGCAGTGTGCGAGGTGTGATCGCATCAGCGTCGCTGGTGCACTTCCGTGAGCATTTTGACCTGGGTCGGGGCTTGAAGGAGCACTCACGTTGGATCCACCGATTTGGACTGGCCCTCGACCCCTGTCAAAACCGAGCTGGAACCTCAGCTCCTGTACAAAGCAGTCCAGGCCGACGGGAGCCTGTCAGACATGTGGGCTTTGCTATTTAACGCCCCAATTCGCCTGGTCTTTATTGTGGCAAGATTGATCTGCCAGATAGCGAAAAGACGGAGCTGACAAGGGTTCTGTGGCTGGGAGACTGACGTTTTTCGCCACGCACGCACGGCGCGACGCGTGTTGAGCTTCTCAAGGCAGCGGTGTCACGCGCCCTGGGACCGAGCCAATGTACGGGCCTCCTGGAGGTCAGCCAAGACCACTTGGCACGCCAGTCTATGTTTCGAGGCCTTGGAGCGTCGCTCATGCAGTGCCTGTGGTACCCGGGATGCCTTCCGGGTGGGGGCCCGTGCCTGGTGTGGTGCACACGGTGCCCATCACATGGAGGCCTGCCGAGACCCGCTCCGCCCGCTGGATTGTGCCGCCGGTGGCGCCCGAACAGCTTCGGGCGCCGAGAGATAGCCAATATCGGCCGCCGCAGATGGGCCCAGCGCTTGCAACGCCGGCCGACAGCAGGGAAGCAACCATGACTACGGAGACATCGGGTGGCACTTCACCACACGGCTCCAGCCAGTCTTCCAATTCTGCCCGCGTGGCAAGCCCTGACACTGCAGCGGAAACAAGCCTGACCATGACCGAGCAAGCAGGCTCACCACAGGCTTTGCAGAAAAGGTCAGTTTCAAATCTTCTTCAGAATGCTTTCGGCACGGATGTGGGACAGAAAGCAGCTGAGCCTGTCAAGCCACTGGAGACGCAACCTGATCCGGTTCCCAGCACTTCGTCTCAGGTTTAGTTCTGTGGTCAGTCAAGCTACTGGATCCTTTTCGTTCGTGCAAGCAAATGTTGGGCTCAAAGGGTACCTTAAACGGCAAGATGGGCCCGCACTCACTTCGTGATCATTTGTGTGACTGTCGATTTCGAGTTTGTCGAGTTTGTCGAGTTTGCGGAGTTTGTCGACGTTTGTCTAGTTTTACAGAACTAGATTGCTTGTCACATTGTCGAGTTTTGTGTAAGACTAGACCCCTCGCAAAAACCTTCCGTCTTGTCGAGTTGATGCCTAGGTTCCAGCACGTTGGCGGCGCGGCATCGTGATCAGCCGGGGCTGGCCTTCTTTGCGGATGCCTTTGTGGCTGCCTGGCTCGCACAGACTGAGCAGATCTTGTTTGGGCTTGCGACAGTTGACAGGAAAGCCAGAAGCAGCCATCCAAAGGGTGGGGTTAGGACATTCTACAGGAAAACAGCTTAATTAGGGTGTTTTGGGGCCATTTGAGCCACAATCAAAACCAGGGTAGATGAAGGTTAGTAACGGACAGTCCCAGCCAGAAACAGCTGCGGCCGCCTTTGTATTTCCGTTTGAATACCGGGTTTTGATTGTGGCTCATTTCCTGTAAGCCCTTTGTGCCTTGGGGGTATGGCTCAAAATGAAAGAGCTGGGGTTACGCGGGTAGTCTTTGGTTCCATTTACCTTTTGGTGCCATTTTGGTACCGCTTTCTTGAGCCATAGAAAGACAATCGAGATTTGACCTTCGCGTAGGCTGGCGAGGATGAAGCCCACCTCGAGCGTGGCTGCAGGGCAACGGTGAAGATGCACGAGCTGCCCGCGGCAGGACCTGCGGGCATCGGGTTGACACACAAACAGAACGACATGCGTACGCATGTGGCTCAAATAAATGTACCAAAATGGCCCTTCGGTAAATGGAACCAAAGACTAACACTTGAGTAATTCTAGGTTTTTCATTTTGAGCCACACTCATATAAGATGTGCGTGCATACCTATGCACAAGCACAGACACACACACACACAGATGCACTCTCACACGCACTCACACAAACAGAGACACAGTGCAAACGCGCATGGACACAATCACCCGAACTAAGCGTGCACGCAAGCATATACGCACAAGCATGCGCACACACAAACACAAACACGTGTCTCTGTGTGTGTGTGTGGTCTTTGTGTTTGTGTTTGCCTGCGTCGCGTGCCTTCTGTATGTGCGTGTGTGTCCACTGTACGTGCGAGTGCTTGTGCCTCTGTGTGTTTGTGCGTGTGCGTGGTGTGTGTGTGTGGGTGCGTGCGTGCGTGCGTGCGTGCGTGCGTGCGTGCGTGCGTGCGTGCGTGCGTGCGTGCGTGCGTGGGTGGGTGGGTGGGTGGGTGGGTGGGTGGGTGGGTGGGTGGGTGGGTGGGTGTGTGTGTGTGTGTGTGTGTGTGTGTGTGTGTGTGTGTGTGTGTGTGTGTGTGTGTGTGTGTGTGTGTGTGTGTGCGCTCTTGTATTGATCCGAGTGTGTGTGTGCGCGCATGCGTGCTTCCGTGTTTGTGTTTTCAATCGCATAAACGCAAACTCACACAGAGACACACTCTTACACACACACACACACAAATATGTGCGTGCACACACACACACACACACACACGCACACAGACATGCGCACACACAAATATTATTATTCCGTCCAAAAAGTCTAGTGTAAACATATTGGACTTGGGCGACGCCAGTTTGCAACGATCCGTGGTGTGGATTCGAAGCTAGTCCAGACGCAGCCGTGGCGCAACCAACCACAGTGCCTGGAGCCACTCGGCCTGCCTCCGTAGCTCTAGCGCCCTCACAGAATGCTTGCCGAAGTTGATTGTGCTGAGATACGAAAAGGGGAATGATACCAGCTTGCCACTCCTGTTCCACGAGAGGCGGGCCATAGAACCCAAGGCCAACGCCGATTTTTGATTGCAATCGCCCACGCGGACGAGTGTGCAGCGTCGCTTCGTGCTCACGCGCGCGCGCGTGCGTGGTGTACACAAATATACCCACACATATTACGCAACAACACGCAGACGCACGACGCACGCAGCATATATGCCTTCATGCACGCGCGTCAAATGCGTGCGTGCGTATGCACGTGCTCGCACGCATCCCACCCACCCAGGCACCCACCCACCCAAAGCACCCACCCACCCAACCACTCACCCAACCACTCAACACCCAACCGCCCACCCAACTACCCAACCAACCACCCCCGACCCGACCTGACCTGCCCCGGCCCATCCGCCCGTCCACCCAAAAAACAAGCAAGCAAGCAAACAAACAAGCAAACACAGCACTGCATTCTTTCTTGTGCTGCTTGTGAAGGACGCCAACCTGATCTGGAAGACTCCGGTGAGGCCGGCTTATTGGCTTGCGTCGCGCCCATGCAACATGCCTTGGGCTTGGGGCCGTAGGCTGAGTGGCCACTGTGGACAGACCCCTGGCGGTCCGAGTCAGAAGCACCTGGGCTGGATACCACGTTTCTGTTTGGCCTTCTCTTGAGGCATCAGCATTGCATCAGCAGCCATTTCCGAGGCTGCTCGGGGTGGCGCCACGGTCTTTGTGCCCAGCGGGGCTGGAGTTGGATCGCCTTGCACCTTGCTTGCACGCACATTTTTTTGTAAGCCCGCTGAATGCCATGCTGCCGCTGGTGCTGGTTTTTGCTAGGCATTCGTCATTTCTTTGCAGCCACTTCTCCCATGGAAGCTGCCGAGGTATGTACTTTGTGCATGGCGGCGGTTTCGAGTGGGGCTCACCTCTGGAGGATGGCTACGACAGTCTTTGCTCCAGGATTGCCGAAGGATCAGGCGCTTGGTTGCAAAGGTCAAGGCAAACGCAAATGAAGTGCCAAAGAGACTCACAGAGTTTGTGCACCCATGAACATCCATGAATATCCGTCGACATCCACGAATTTCCGTGAATGTAGCGCGGCGGCGCGACTGCGCGACTGTCAGCAGCTCGAGGTATGATTGTGGTTTGTCCTGATCATCCTCTCTCTGGCGAGAACAGATCCTTCAAAGCGCCGGCAATCCTGGACGCCCTTGTAAAAGGAAAGGCTTTCGCAAGATCTATTGAGCATGATCGATCAATTTCTGCAGTGGATCACTCTTGCGCAGAGTGCCTGACCGATTCCTGCATTCCGCGGCCCTGCGAGGACTGAGATGGCTCGTGCGCTTTGATCCCGTCGCCAAAGAGCGGCGTGCAGAGGTCCCTCAAATCCTCCTTGCTGGGGATTCTGCCGGTGCAACCCAGGCCATCCTGTTGTCAATACTCAATCCTTTCCGCTGAACGGAGCCCATGAAATCCGAACCGCTCGACCCTGACTGAAATCGATCGTGCCGATGTTGTGGGGTGATTTTTGTGTGGCAGTTGCCACGCAGGCCATGTCTATCCTGCTACAAGTCCTCGCGGAAGATGCCCTGGAGCTGCAGTCTCCTCTCCGCGGCCTTGTGCTGATCTCGCCCTGGCTCGACTTGACCTGCGGGAGCCACACCTATGCCCCGCAGCATGCAGTCCCCAGAGAGAATGTTGGGCCATCCGATTCATTCTCCATCCCCATGCGGATGGGTTGAACAAAAACAAAAGCTACAAAACATTTGAAAGAAGCACAAACATGGCACTCAAGCCATCCCATTCTCCATGCGGGATAGGAGTTTTTTTTGCAGTCACTTCCCTTTGCAACGCGCTGAGGTGAGCAACGCTTTCTCAGCGGAGGCTCACACGGGTGACCTGGCCTTCCGATCCCCGGCGGACGAGAATCGGGCGGGCTTCCGTGGCCGCCTGGCAGAGAGGCAGAGAGGCAGAGAGGCAGAGAGGCAGAGACACAGAGGGCCCGTTTTTTCTTTTGTTTGCAAAGAAGGCAGAGCAAACCGGCAGATTGGCATTTTGTTCTCTTTGCTCTTTTTGTTTCCTAAAAAAAAGCTGAAAGCTTTGGGGTAAATAGGTCAAATAGGCTCGTTCGGGGTGGTTTGGGGCAGCAATCAGCAAGGTTCCGGACAGAAAGTTCCGGGCGGGGATAGCACCTGGGATGATGTTTGGTCGCAAAGGGAGGACAAGCAGTCAGCTCTTGCATGCCAAATTGTCATAGGCATGGCCTTGACCTACGCTGGCTCCGCAGGCCTGCTCAAGGCCGGGAGCTGAATAGGCCAGGGTCCAAACTCCTCCACCTACGGATCCTTCACCATAATCATTCCCATAAAGGAGACCATATCCATCGGCCGTATAAGAAGTTTTGACCATCACATGCCTCCGCTCCAAACTTTTTGTGAAGTCCGCTGGCTCGGAAGCTTCGCGCAGGACTGCATTGTCAGTCCCTATTGGCTGGCACGTGACGGACGTGGGGAATCAACGGATGTGCTCCGGAAGCTCGAGAAGTCTGGACTTCCTGCACCTTGGCGCGAGATGCCGAACCACAGGACTAGAAGGGTGTGGGTCAAAATTTAATCGCCAGGGGACCGCAGGTTTTAGTCGTTAATTCCATGTACCAGGGTGCCATTTGGGTACCTATTTTGGACCAGCCAGATGGGGCCAGAAACAAGCCAGCTTCAAAGCATGAGACATTGCCCGCTGTTTTTGCAGATCTGGATATGCAGCGGAGCTTCGGAGACACTGGCCGGCGAGGCACCGGCTCCGCTCGCACACGAGCGGTGACTACCTAAAGGGCCAGAATGCTTGGTATGCGGGTAGCCATGGTTGCAGCCCACTTACATCCACCATGGTTATGAGTCTCCTAAGTGGGTTAGAGCCGGGCTCACTAACCACTGCCCCTTTAAGTAGAAAAAGTTTCCACCCCTTCCACGACATCTTTCACAGCAGGTCCTGGACTTTGTGCAGCGGCTTTCTGGCAAGGCGAAAGCGCTTCCGGAAGCGGTTTGTCGCCGGCGGAACATAGGGAAGCCGCGGAGTATGGCACCAAACTACCGGTAAATTGAGCCACTGGCTCAAAGCCCGCTTAGATGACTCGGGTAGTAGGGTCGCCGGAAATAGCTGCGGATCTCCCTCCGCCTTGCTAGTTCTTTACATGGCTCTGGGTTCAGCATATGTTTCTTGGTACCGATTGTTTTTGATGATACCATGTCTAAATTGTTAAGCCATGGATCTTTTTGTACTAGAACAATGTGTTTGTACAACGTTTTGGTACCATTTTTGTGTCCCACCCATTTTTTCTTACTCAATTGGTGCAAACCCCAAGGGGCATGGCTCATGGCATGGCAGGGGTCACAGACTCAGCAGGTGCCCATGGAGCTGTGGCTCCATGAAGGGATGTTCCACGACTGGGTGATGTGCCTTGGGCCTTCCGGGAGGGAGTCGGGGCAGTCGGGCAGTCGGGGCTTGGGGGCTTGGGGGCTTGCGGGGGGGTTGATATCAAAAGGTCCGGTAGCCACATGTGACCATTGGTTGGAAAATCACGAAGAGATGATATGTTCTCCACTAAATGGGAAAGGTCACCCATGGTCATTCCGGGGCCAGGAATATTGATCAACCCCCCATGTCAAAGAGTTGAGACTCGGAACTAAGGTATGCTACAGATCGGCCATTTCCAAGCAAAGAAGCAGCCATGCCGCTTGTTCTTCCAATCAGTGCCTCTTGTGCGATTCCCAGGTTTCAATCTGGCTTGCAGCAATCAAAGGCGGAATCTGATGGACTTTCTCACGGATGTCCGCAGCTGCCTAAGCTTTCATAACTCAGCATGTTCTTTCAAGACATGGTAAATAGAGAAGCGACTCATGGCGGCCGTTTCTGAGGCGAGAGCTCTTGGAAACGGCGCGGCATCCAATATTATATTGATGAATGGAAATAGCAAAAAGGAAATAATTCACAATGAACATGCATATTTGGAAAATATTTCATTGATTATTTATTTCAATTGCCTTGTTGTTAAAGGTACTTTGTATTGCCGGTTTTATACTTGAGTTGAGCGGTAAACAACACGTGTTTACTTTGTTTTTGGTTTGGGGGGGGGGGTGGTTGAGGTAGATTTTTGGGTTTGTAGATAATTAAGTTGTTTTTGTGTTTTATTGTTTGTATTTTTGTTTTATATTTTTATTTATATTGTTTGGATAGTATTGTTTGAGGGTGGAATTTTGAGATTTAGTTTATATATTTATTTATTTAATTTGGATTATTTTTATATTTAATTGTTTTTTTAATTTTTTTTTTTTTGAGGAATTAAATATTTGTAATTAAATTCTTGGATACGATGTATAATTTAGAAAAATGATTGTGTTAGCGATCGCAAAATTATAAGTTTTAAAAGACTTATTTATTTAATAACATATTTAAAATAATAAATAATATTAAGATTTAATTAAATATATGTTTATATTAAATAAATAATTTCGTATAACAACTTATATTTATGAGTAATAACCGAATTTTGCCAAATACTATTTAATTATATTTATAATATATTTTATATTCTTCTAGCAATTCAAATATATTGATTATTTTTTATTTAATAATCCTATATTACCCTATATTAATAATTTCTTAAAAATAATATAATTTCCAAAAACCATAATAATAATTAAACAATAATTATAAATCCTAATTATAAAAAAAAAGATTTCGATTTATTATATAAAACATCACCCAATAATATATATTAAAATTCTATATATAAAAATTCAAAACACTATTATAATTCTTAATTAAATTCTTAATTCGAAAAAAAAACAAAAAAATCTTAATATAAACGATTATATTTTTTATCGAGTAAAAAAATAAAAAAAATAAATATTTAGAAATAATCCATTTGTTTTGCGAAACATGGTAGTAATGATAATAATAAAACCTATTAGCGGCTTAGGATAGAATATAAATCTTTGCCGGAATTTAAATGATTTTTAGGTTCCAAGAAATAATACATATACAAATATGTATTATAAACTTAAATATTTAGACAATTAAATTTATTAATATTAAATACAAATATATCAAATATCAAATAGCCAAACCAATATATTCCATATATAACAACAAATATCCGAATTTCTTATAACATTCTTCCAACTATCACACAATTATATTAATAGCAAAATATAAAACTAATACAATAAATCCTATATTTTTTTGTGAAATTCATAAAAATATATTTCAAAATCAAATAATAAAATCTTGCCTTATAATTCGATTTTAAACCAAATAAATACATCATTCTATAAATATCAAAAAAAAATCAACATTATTTTTTTAATACAATAATTTCAGTAAATAAAAAATTGCTTAAAACCATATATTCGATTAATACATATTTTTAATATAAGAATTTACAAAATCATATAAATTTGAATTTATTTAACACCATTCCAATCCAATACGCTCAATAAAATTATCAACATCAATCTATAAATCCTTTTCCGAATTAATAATAAAACAACAACAAAAAATCATTATATTTCCTTCAATTCTTAAAAAATCAAGTATATTAAAAAAATAAAATTCATTTAATTCATTCAATTCTTTATTTAATTAACAATTATAATAAATTCAAATAATTTTATACACACTATATTCGGTGTTTTTATAAATATAATCAATATTTTCAAATTATTATTCATTAATCAATTATCAAAATATCATTTCATTTATTTCCTAAACCATTTAGGGGTTCTAATTTCTAATGAACACGGAAGATTACTTACACTATTAATTTCAAGGTGTTAATTAAAATCAATCAACAAACGGTCCAGAAACCAGGAAAGCGACAAATTACATACACACAACACACACCAAAAACCCAACATGCAAGCAGCCTAAGCGTCCGCAGACTGCAACGAGCGTGACGTGCAGCAGTCCTTGGCTCCTGCATCTAAAACTGCCGGCGGCAGCCACAGAATAGCCGAAGAAGAGGGCTGCCGGTGATCTCGTCAGTCGATCGTGTCTTGATACTGGGTCACATCAAATAGATGCAGGGGTTCGGGAGTGGTCAGAGGCATGCGTGGGCCGCATGCTTGCCACTTGACACAAACAGCTGCCAGGCCTGGAACCATTTCCCGCCCCCAAAACCCCCCAAGCAGAGGCACAGTCTGCTCCAAAATGTGCATTCTGACACACGGCCATCTATGACGAGCCGCATTCCAACTACAAACTACGTACACACGCACACACACACACATTACACACCAAAAATCAACCACGCCCAGGATCCACTGACCGACAGCAGTTCCATGAATCGCCACTTCTATGGCATCCCCCGATATGACCTGTCCCCCAATCCACGACGTCACAAGCAAGCTCGTTGCTTCCAGGCATGCAAACATCTTGCTAAGCCTGTTGAGCACTCTGCCTTGATGTATTCGATAAGTATTGATTGCATCGCATGGAGATTGTCACGTTCTTTCAGATCCTAGATTATGCACGCTATGTCAGATAGCATCTTGGATGCTCGGACAGCGCTCTGATCCGCCTTTAGGATCCAAGCTGCAGCTACTCTGCAACCATCCTACTCACATCGCTAATGCCTCCACTTCCTGCAACAAGCGTGCAACCACCTTGAGCATTGCACAAGCAAAAGTCAGTCAGAACTTCACCCTCTAGTTGGTATAGAGTCAATGCCACCAACAAAAAATCAATTGGATAGGACCCACGCGCACCACAGCTTTACTCATAGGTCTGCGCACCCGCCTATTTACCAAATCGGCGCCAATGCTGGCCGCGAAGAACTGCGTGCGCATTTCCTGGTTCTGAACCTGCATGGTTCACGGAGCCTACCTTAGACTTCTGCTTAAGATTCAAGCAGCCATATTAAGGCTACCATACCTAGTAACCTTCTACGTCCTTTGCTTTTAGCCTCCCTCCAATGCCAAACAAGAGACATCATACAAACACCCAATCTGTCTGCCTGATGGAGAATCTGTTCAGCCCATCTCTCGCCATCATCCATGGTGTGGGGTTTGGCCGCTTGTACTGGCCTGGGTCAAACTGGCGGCAGTCTGACTGGGCCATGCTCAATCTGCAACATCATCATGAACGTATTTCCTAGGTCCTTCTACGCGGCTAATGCCTGTATACTCTGTGAATATGGACAACCCCCGCACACACGCACACAGACATACACACACACACACACATTGGATCTCATGAGTCATGTGGTCCAATGCACGCGCCTCATAGACTGATATTGAAGCAACTTGCCCTTTCCCCCGGCTGAAAGATGTCATACAAAGACTTGTCCTCCCGGCTTGCAACGTGAATGTCTGGGATCTGAGCAGAGGCTGGTCCCAGCCTGATGCGCTAGGTGCGAGGCGGCAAGTATCCGATGTCTGGAACCAATTGAAACAGTCTCGCTGTGGGTCAACACCAATGGGATCCCATTTTGGTTGGTAGGTGAATTCACCCATTGTAGTCGGGATTTTAGTGGTTGGATTGAATCGGATGTTCACTGGTACGATTTGGGTTTTGACCCATAGCCGTCATTGACCGTAGTCCATGCATGTCGTCTCAGCGGCGCTTGCGCCAAATCTCAGCGCCGCTCCGAAGCGGCGGTCCACGAGGACGGACTTCAGCAAGTTGGCATACTCCGTGGACAAGCGGTCCCTATGGCCATGGGTCAAAAGCCCATGGAAAACCCCCCAGTGAACATCCGATTCAATCCAACCACTAAAATAGGGTGCAAAATGGGTGGTGAATTCACCTACCAACCAACATGGGATCCCATGGGTTTTGACCCACAGCCATATCACTCTTTTCTCGTCACTTGCGGCCCATCTTGGCCGTCTGGTTTGCTACACTGAGAGCAGTGCTGAATCGCTTTCAGGAGATGCTCTGGCAGGTACTTGATGTCTGACGCCTTTACATACCAAACCTGGTAGGCAGCAAGTGTGACTAAACACAAAACAGGTGCGCTCGCCTCACATGCAGTGGCAGCTACAGCTGAAAGTGGCTCCACAGCATGGTGTATCCAGGAGCCAAACCTCGGACCGTGAACCGGGGAGCGGCACTTCCAAGTGATTGCCAAGCGCAAAGCAGATGTCCGGGGAGCAGCCGCTGACACACTTCCGGGCCGTTTTCCTTCAGAAGAATCAGGTTCAAGCACCAGCTTGTTCAAAGTGCTAGTCCTTCTCTCGCTTGAGGTGAACATTGCCTGCGAGGATGAAACTGAGCCCTAGGTACTGTGGTCCTGCACGTTGCAAACATGCAGCCGTCCGCCTTTATAGATCACGTAGATGGCACGCGAGTCCTCGTTTCAGCGGCTCGTAGCACAAACTCAACGGTCGCGCACTGCTCAGGACTCAGCTCGTTCGCCCTGCTTCAAGAAAATGTAATCCTGCACCATCCGGAGTGATGCTTGTGGCTTTTGAACAAGCAAAGCCACCATTCGGGCAACGGCGCCCATACTACCGGCCTCGTGAACGCGCAATCTGTTGAAGAAGAAGCTTGGGTGCGGTGGATCATTCGGTCCAGGCTGTGGGCATTCCTGGTCGATTCAACATTCTGAGCTGAAATGCCAGGGTTGCCGCCTCCATACCAGGGATGTACTTGTTCAGGAATCGCATCTTCGCCTATGAGTGCTAAACGGGACTCTCCTGTGCTGCTTGAAAGGAAATCAATCGCAAACAATCCTTCCCCAGTTGGCTGTGGGTCAAAACCCTGTACCCCTGGTGAACATCCCAATCCCCACTAACATATATAGACTAAAATTGGTGATGCACCTACCATACCTACCCCAAAATGGTACCATTGCTGTTGACCCACAGCCAGTTTGCTTGTCTCGGAAGCTCCCTTCCCGTTGGACGCCTCCCGGAATTGGACCAGGCGCGCCTGTGGCTCGATTCCCAAAATCTCTGACTAGGAATGGTTTCATGTCCGAAAGCTTAGGCCTTCCACACATTTGTGTTTTGCCTTCCTCTGACAACCACGCCAACCCGCGACCCTCCACATGTCACAAGTTCTGGATGAAAACGCGCAAACACACGCAAACACATGAAGCTTACCTGTTTTGGGTGGCATCAGGCCACTTCTCCCGCTCCTTGGCGATCCTGAAGGCGCTGGCTGGCAGGGTCATGAACTCGCCTTAGTCTTGTTTCTTTCTCCCATGAAAGACACGTTTCTGTCCGACGTGTTTGAAACCCGTTCCGAGCGGCAGTTGGTATGGCACTTGGCTGAAGCCTTGGAGCTGTGCGCCGTGCTCATGTACCCCGTTCCACTTTCCTGCCTTCCTGATGCAGTTGTCCTCCATCAGCGCAAGCCTTACGGCCGGATTTGCAGCTCAACAACACATCCTCTCACTTGCCGGGGTCCATCTGAGAATCTGGGGCAGCCGCTCTCCAAAGACAGCGCCACTGCGGGCTTTGTTGACGCACTTGCCCAGGTTGCTCTGCAAGGAGATCGTGCTTTGGCCATCTAAGGTGCCCACCTGCATTTGCGGTGACTGGCACAGGCCAGCAGAAAAAAACTCTTCCATGGCAATTTGGCGGCCACGTCTTTGCATGCTGACAATGGATGTGCAAGAGTCTGTTCATTTTCTGACTGCCCGTTTTGCAGCTCTCGCTTCTGCAACAATCATCGTTTTACATTGATTGTTTTTCTGCATTTGTGACCACAATCGCAACCTTTTAGTACGAGTGCGGCATACGCAATTCACTTTGGTAGCTCCAGCTCAAACTTCGCCACTTTTAAGTGAGAGTGTGGTAGTGCGCAAAGTACAATTTGACAACTCCAGCTCGAACATCGCAACATTCTTTAGTACTCCTGTAGTGCGCAAAGTAACCTTTGTCAGCTCAGCTCGACAGTTGGAAACTTTCGGTAGACGTGCGCGAAACTCAAAAGTCGCCAATGTTCAGGCCTTGTCGGGTTTTTGTGGAGTTTCGCACACAGGGGTTCGCCCAATACTGAACTGAATGCAAGGTGCTTTTTTGCAACCACAAAGTTATAGCTGACTTCTGAGTCAGCCCTGTTTGACTCCTGTAGCCGCTTGTGGCCCTGTTCGAGGAAGTTCTTCCCTCCCGTGCCCTTTGACCACAATCAACTTCGGCACAACGGCACAATTGTGCATGTCAGGATACCTGAAGCCACTGTTCAGCACTAGCCTCCTATATCTGTGTACATCACTACGATTAAACACGCACAGTTGACATTTTGGCCATTGCCGTTCTGCTGCAAAAAGAGGCGATTCCCATATGAGGGCTGATCAAAAGGTTCTTTACATGGGATGACCATAGGGTGAAATCACTAAAAGGATAACTTTCCCCACGAAATGGAACAAGTCAACCATGATCATTTAATGTCTTTTGGGGGGAAAGAAGTATTGATCAACCCCCATGTGCGTTGCATGTCGTACACGCACGTGCCAAATGGCCATGGGTCAAAATCCTGGTTAGCCCCCAGTGAACATCCCAATTCCACCTAAAATAGGTTCTAATATGAGTGGTGCACCTACCAAAAAATGGCATCCCATTGGTTTTGACCCACAGCCATTCGTCATTGTTTCCATTTACCAGGGTGCCATTTTGGTACCACTTTTTTGAGCCACAGCCAAATCTCCGCGCCGCTGGTCAGTCTCCATATCGACGCATACGTAGCTCTCCATCTCAGGGCGCCACTCTGGACTTTTCCTCCCATGGCCATGGGACCCACCTGATCCGAGCGATTTTGAACGCGCCGCCCGTTTTTTTTTGGTTTGACACATGCAAACACAACACACAATGCGGTAGGTCGGCGGGTTTGACATGGCAAAAAGGCGGTAGATCTGGGACTGCCTGCTCTGAAGAAAACAATTGCACCGATTCCCACACTGTTTCGTTCGTCAAAGAAATGACACATCAAGACGCACTCAGATCTACAAGCAAGAAACATACCTGACATGATGCAGTGTTCACCAACGCCACACTTTTGACGAATCGCAACAGGTTTGACCGATTCAAACAAGACTACATGGTATCACCCACCTAAATCGCCTACATGCCACATTATCTTCACTTGGCTGTCCGTTTTCTGATCCCCTGCCAGTTTAAACCAACTCACAACCTAAAAAGCTAAGGAACCCCCCCAATTGGAGTGAGTGGAACCCACCCTTTTTGGTTGGTTGAGTTTAAAAGGGAACCCTTGCCCCCAAAAACGGGGGCAAAGGGCGGAAGCCCCTTGGCAAGAACCGGACGGCTGATCCCGAACCGAGCGTCGTGTTCTCGTGGCCGGGGGTGCACGGCAGCCAGGGACTTGCCGCAGCTCCACCACTCCCTGCCGTGAGGCCGTGAGGCCGTGAGGCCCAGCCAATCCAACGCTCAAAACCATAGGCAAAGGTGGCCGCCTGGATTTGTCTGAGACATACTGTGGATGGATGCAAAATCCAGAAATCGCAGCACCTAAGAAACCCTGGTTTCTGATGATTCCCCTGTACATACCAACGAACAATGGTTTCAACCAAGGTTTTCCAAGTGGTGCCTATATAAGCGGATTTCGTCCATCCACAGTATCTATCTTGGGGTGTGGCTTTGAAAGCTGCGGAAGGCGCCCAGCCTATGTAGAAACCCACCTGCGATGCGGATGCACAGATCGGTTCAGAGGCAAACGGCCTCTGTGTGAGTGAACGGGTCTGCTGGAAAGGCGATCTGCTCTAGATAGCAATCCGTGAATCTGGAAAGCAGCATCTGGTAAATAGACCCCCAACTGAATCCTCAATTGGAGCTTTAGATTGTGAGGGTCGAACTTTTAAGGGTCCTGGGAGCTGCTTCGAGGTTTGCAAGCATGTGGTGGTCGAGTCGGCGAGTCCGAGTCTGTCGGAAGGTCTCACACACCCCATTGAGCGGTAGGCGGTAGCTGGCTCTGTAAGCAATCTTGGCGGGCGTGGACAAAGGCATGCAGGCAATGCCTCGTGCATAGCGCAACCATGTGTACTTCTTCCGACATGCTTCTTTCTCTTGCAAGTTGTCATCGGGTTGGTTTTGCAGCACTCAAGCAATTCAGCGTGCATCTTTTCAGAATTGCCCAACCGGTGAAGTTGCAGCTTTGGGATTTGCAGCTTGCGCTTGTGGAGCCCTTAGACCACTCGGGCCGATTGTTCTTGCTGCCCCTCTCTCTCGCTCTCCCTCCCTCCCTTTCTCTCTTTCTTCCTTCTTCCCTCCCTCCCTCCCTCCCTCCCTCCCTCCCTCCCTCCCTCCCTCCCTCCCTCCCTCCCTCCCTCCCCCTCCCTCCCTCCCTCCCTCCCTCCCTCCCTCCCTCCCTCCCTCCGCTCAAGACTCAACTTGCATGCGCGCCTCACCCTTCGCAATGAGCCAACAGTTGGAGGGAGGATCTCCCTGTCGGAAGACAACAGCGCCCTTTGGTGCCTGCGAAAAGAAGCGTTGCTTTGAACGACCGAGCAAGGAACTCAGGGCTCCAATCAGTCAAATGAGTCTCAGTTTCAACTGGAGCATCTGCCGCCGCTGTGCAGAGGAACTTGTTGGCAAGCAAAACGCCAGCAGCTATGCAAACGCTGGTGTTGTGAGGGAATGGATGCACGCGTTGCTGCATTGGCTCCAAATCTAAGACACAACCAATGAACGTACATCTCAGGTGAACAATGATTCACAGGGGTTTATTTATGTGATCACCACTATAGCAGAAGCAACTCAGGCGAGGTCCTCAGTAAAACTCGCTAAGCGAGGGAGCTCCAACAAGACCGCCGGCTCCAAGGTTTTGAAGAAGGAGCATCTCTGCCTCAGGCACACATGAATGAATGCCTGCGTGACTCTCTTGGGAAAACTGATGAGGTTGATGCGCCTGCTTGGTGGCTCATGTCAGCAAGTAATGAATCCGTCGCTTCGCTTGCTCGGATGTCCAGTGCAGCAGATTCGCCACAAGGAGCCACAGCCAAACATCCAAGTTGTCCATCAGTCATGATGTATTGCCAAATGACTGGGCCATCCACCTCTGACGGAGTCTGAGTCCCCAGCAGCAAGGCCAGGGCTCGCTCTTCCTCCTCCGTCGGAGCCTCCTCCTCGGGGGTCAAGCGCACGTGGTCCTGGGGATCTGACGAGGAATTGCGCATGGCGTGTTGTAGATCAGTGCACTGGTTTCTGGCGAACCTGAGGATTATTTGCCAATTTCCCACTGCAACGCTGGAAAAGGTAAACATCCTTCAAAATTATGCGCATCCGCACAGCCCCGACTCAGACTGTTCAGTCAGAATGATCATTTCAGCCAACAATGCAAACATGATGCACCTTTTGCGTGCTTCGCGTGGCTGACTTCAACGCTGCTCGGTTTTCTCGAGCCGCACTGCCGCTCAGCCCGGTCCTGCTCGTGGGTCGACACTCCTCTTTCCAAGGAGCTGCGCTTCTCTCTGCCGACTGGGCCTGGTGATACTGTGGATGCACGAAATCCAGAAATCGCAGCACCTAAGAAACCCTGGTTTCTGATGATTCCCCTGTACATACCAACAAACCATGGTTTCAACCAAGGTTTGCAAGTGGTGCGAAGGGTTTCGTCCACAGTAGAAACTGCTAAACACAAAATACGCGCGGGCGAGACTTCGCGCCCTTGGCCTAGGCCCCGTGCTGCCGGGATTTGACATGGAGACTGATGCTCGTCCTCGCGTTCGAGGACAAACGGCGGGCGCAAATTATGCGCAGCGTGGCACGCAAAAGATGGGCAACTGTGCAACCCAGGGCAACAACTACAACATACTGGAGGGGGAGCAAGCAACTGTGCCAAGCTTGCAATGCTCTTGCGCCTGGAGTCTTTGCCCAGGCCTTGAAATTCGACGCTCTCAAGCTGAGGGACACTCAATTTGGCTGCATGGGATAGACTTTGAGCTGGGCCACACATTTGCAACTGCTACCCGACTGAGTCTGGCGCGCTCTTCGATTCGCTCAATTCCTTCGGTTTCCAAAGCCTCAAGCACAGGTATCTTGAGTAATACCACCTGCGATCAAAAACAAGGAGAGCGGGCAAACACTCAAACACGTGCTTCTTTCGACAGTGACGGGGGTGCAAAACCAACATGGTGTTGTTGCTTGTCCAAGCGCCGTGAGAGTAAACACATGATGCTGTGCGGTGATGTTGAGTTTGCCGAGGCAGCGTCATAGCTGCTGACATGCTGGCACGCGCCTGACATGTTCATCTGCAAGCCTTGAAGCATCTTGATCTTGTAATTGCGCAGAAACATGCCCGGTTGGCCACTGGAGCCCGGTTGGCCACTGGAGCCGTGCCATCTTGTTGACCTTGTTGACTCCTGCTGGCTTCATATGGAGCACATGGAGCATGTACCCACCTGACATTGGGCAGTGCTCTGGTCTCACGCGGAATTCTAATCCAATTGACCCGGATTGACTTGCCCGCTCGCCATTCTATCCTGATTGTCAAAAATCATTCAACCTTTTCCGTGAAACGCAGAATATGAAAATGGCCTCCGGCACCACAGCACTAACTTTGATCACCGCTTGACTCTTGGCACGTGAGACCACTGCCCACCTCGGCCGTCCAGGGCGCACATCGGCCTGTCAAACACAACCCCGTCTGGTCAGTCCTTGCGGTTTGGCTTGCAGTATGCACATCTGGCGCATTCCATTCACCAGCCTCTGAGGAACACGGCCGCAGGGGCTGCAAAGCCCCAGGATCTCAAAGGCAGTCCACCCGCAAGAGATCTGTCCATGCACAAACAAAGGCATGCAATCATAGGTGCCTTTTTTTTGGGGGAAAAACAACGATGGCCCTGGTAGATGATTGAACCACCAGGTGAACCACGGCCCTCTATTTCGAACCAAACCAACCAAAAAGGGACACCTATGCATGCAACGCACAGGACACTGCCAGCTGGAAGCTGGAAAAATTGGGGCGACGACTCCGTCGCCGATAGCAGTCCTGCAGGTGAAAAGCAAGCACGAAATGGTCTCCGTGGAAATCTCAGTTGGCCCTCTCTCCTTGTGAGCACAAAGGTCGAGGCAAGAACTTAAGAACTTGACCATGCTTTCTCTGGCAAACAAACACAGGGGCAGGTTTAGAATGATATTTGAGAGACGCATCCTCAGGGGCTTGCTGTGTTCATGCACTTAATCTCATTGCAATGAAGGACCTTCGTTTAGCAGCCCGCGCATCGGCAGCTGCTGCCATTTGGGAATGATCTGAACTTGGGCTTTGATCCACCTTCAACCTCCCAATGATCCGGGAGAAACTACCTGCGGCAGTGTCGCAATGTTAGTCACCACTCCCTCTTCTCGGACTACAGCAATCTGAGGGTGCACGAACCGTTTGGCGCATTCGACACATGTCCAGGTCTTGGTCAGACCATTGTCGTGCAACCGGAAAGCAAGCCCTCCTGTGGGGTTGTAGCCCTGGGCACCTTACCCTCTATGTGCAGCTCCGCCAACCTGCCAATTCTGAGCCCTGCCAATGTGTCAAGTTGAACACTCAATTTTTGCCACCTGAACACATGCCTCCCGGACCCGGACCCGAAGAACGCGCCTGCACTGGTAGTAGACCTGGAAGGCATCCTGAGGCTTTGATCGCGGGGCCCCCCAAAGTCGCCCCCAATGCTGTTCGTAGACCAGGGATCCTTACATTATACACCTGAACATTGCCTTGTAAATAGTGGTTTCCCTTTATTTTGAAAAACAAACATGTTTCAAATTCAAATGGGCAAAATGTATCTTTTAAGGAGCCCTGTAGAGAAGGGCAGCATGCGACCAAGCTTCCAAGACTCCAGGCTTCCCCATGGCGTCCGCATCGTCTCGGATTTCGCTTGCGAAATTTAAGAAGTCGGCGTTGGCGATGGAGTATGTCTCGCTGTGCTTCGTTTGCTGATGGGCGCATGACTTATGCAGGCTGTATGCCTTGCCGCATGGTGGACTGTTCTGCGTTAACACCGTGTGAGACTGTGATTCACGGTGCAGCACAAGATTGGATGGTGCAAATGCCCAAACTGTATCCAAACGCCTAGCTCAGGGCGCAAGATGCAGGTCAACTCTTGGTTTCAACGCGTGCAGATACGGCGCTGCGAGCAAAGAGGCCTTGCTCCGTTGAGGCTCCTGCCTGCCAATGGTCCGGACACATGATCAAAGAGCTGCCTAAAAATCACCTGATCAAAGAGAAGGCTTCGTCTGGAAGGCAGGATTCTCTCAGGAGAACGTGACCAAACGAGGTGTGAGCCAATCTGCGTAAACACTTTGACACATCAAAATCAATAGCAAACACACGCGCACGCACACCCGCTGCATCTGAGAGCCAGGGAGCCATGGGCTTTGCCCGCATTTAGCCCTCGTTGCAGAGACTGCACTCTGCCCGACTCGAGGCTGCTCCAAAAGACTTCAAAGATGACTCAAGTGTTGAAGGTGTGACTGCCTCATCCAACAACATATTCTTACTTGCTGTCCGTTGCTGCAAATTTGCAATAAGAACCAGCGAGATTCTCCACAAGGCTGAGGCAGTCTTGGTCTTACTGATACATTTGGCAGAAAAATGCATGCCAGTTCTTAAAGATTGCCGCACTTGATCTCAAAGCTTCTAAGCTTCTGAATGAACAAGACACGCAAACACGACTCACATTGTCAGATTAGTCAAAGCAACAAATCCAAAGCTTCTGCATAGTAGTGCAGCGGCCGGCATAGTCTGTGTACTCTACTGGCCACTTGAAGTGAATTTTTGTGTGAGAAGGAGTGCAAGCTGAGGCTATGAGGCGCGAAGCCACACACATACGCTGACAGCTCTCGCAAGCACTCTTTTTGTGGCTCATCTGGTGCAAGATGTACTGTAGCCGGACTGATTGAAGTCTGCAGTGACACAAACACGTCCACACGTCCACAGGTACAGATACACCTTGCGAATTCTAGTTGGACAGTCCATGCCGAGGTCGGCAGTTGGAATAGCTCAATGCCAAACCACTTCAGCATTGGTGCGGGTGCATTGTGCTTCGCTGGATCAGAAGTCAATGGACACTTGCAGTTCTCGTCTCACCTGGCACATTGCGGCATGTTGCTTGCTTGGAGAGTCAATCAGGATTCGCCATTGCCCTTTCTTTCCCTCATATTCCTTCTTGAGTCAGTCTCTTTCGTTGCTTGCGAGTGGTGTGATAGTGAGTGTGCATCTCATCCAATTTGCGCTCTACGTACATGTTGGTTGCCGAGGGCTCAAGCACACTTTTTACTCGCATCGCCGAGGGCAAATCTGGCAATGACCTCCAGGACCAATCGACTGTCCAGCAAATCATTGTGCCCCAAACCTGCAGGGAGCACCTACCCGTCACTCAAACTTGTGGGTTTGGCTCAAAATTGGGGACCCTGTGTCCGATTGGATTCCCTTTTAAAACCAACCAAACGGGAAACCCCCAAAGAAAGACGCACCCATATTCATGAGAAGAGCTTGAGGAAAATGGCCCAAATGGGCAGCTTTGACGCCCTCTATCGACAACATTCACCTCAAAACAACCAGCCCATGCCACTTTCGTGCTTCCCACCTTTGGCAGTTTCAAGCCTGCATTTTGGGATCAGCCTTGCAAGCTCGCAGCCCATGTCATACGGAATGATCTCGTCCTCATCTCCATGTACCACCAAAGTTGAAGCCGTGATGTCTTTGGCCTTGCCCGCGTTGTCGAAGTGGTCAAGCAGCAGAGCAGGGGCAAGTCGCAGCACTGGGGCAAAGAAAGGATAGATCCTCCGAGCCAAAGAGGGCAAACTGGTGAAGGGGGACAGCAACACCAGCTTCTGGCCGTAGCCTCTGACGGCCATTTCCACCGCTGCCCCGCAACCAATAGATTGGCCCACCAGCACGATGGAGGATTTCTCCACTCCCAGCTCGCTGGTGAGGTGCTTCAGCAAGGCTTCCGATGAGCTGTAGATGGATTTTTCGGTGGGTGAGCCGGGTCGGGCAAGGCCATACCCGGGATACTCGATGCCTAAGTGACGATTCGGTGGCATCACCCCAATCAGAAAGCCCCAATCAGCTGATTCTGATCGCTTCCAACCAGAGTAATTAAAAGCTCTCAAAATGACGCAGTCCTAATTGACAGGGTGAGAGTACTCTATTTGCGTTACATGCGCACGGAGACAGGGCACCGTAAAAGCCAAGGCCTGTTTGTAGCAGCTGACATCCAAGGTAGGCTGAGCCCCAGCCAATTTGATCTGCGTTTCCATGGAAGTACCTTAGATTTGCCAGGCTCTCTCTCAAAAGATCTCGTACAAACAGGTATACCGGTATGCCCCGAAGATCGGCCAGCGCACTCATCCTACTCCATCCGGGAAATTCTATTGTTTCTCAAGGATCTATGAAATGAATTCATGATCTTGACAGTGTTTTTCGGAAATTGTTTTCCTGCGAAAGCAAGGCGGCCATCACCAAAAGGCAAGCTGCACAATGGTCGGCTTCCCCTCCAGGGGTTTGAAAAATACCGCCGCCAGGGTTGTCTCCTTCTTTGGCAGCACGATGACTTCTGGATTGCCTCCCTGGGCACGGGGGTCTGCAACCTCCTGGCTGGGGAGGAAGATCAGCTTCCGCTGCAAAAGGAAGACCGCGAACAGCATCACACCATAGGCTTTCGCCAGAAAGGAGACGATCCCGGACATAGCCCCGATGACTCCACTGGCTGCTGCCTCCACTGGGCTGATTCCACTGGCATGCCGAAGCGCCGCTTGCTTCCGCACGGGAGGAGACCAGCCCACCTGAGGCGCAAGCCGATGGCCGGTCAAAGGGACACGAGGAGCGGCAAAGCTTCGCGTCCAGCTCCAGGCAGCATGACTGGCACAAAGGCAAGGCAGCACTGCCAGTCTTCTACCTGGCCTAAAGCGTCCAATCATGCCTCAAATGAGTCACAGTCAAAACCCGGTACAACAATGGTCGAACCAGAACCATGTCAAGAACTATGAAGGCGGCCGCAGCTATTTCTGGCTGGGATCGTTCCTTACTAACCTTCACTTTCCCGGGTTTTGATGGTGCCTCAAATGGAGCTTGAGACATTCGTGTCACACAGATACACAATGAGCCTTACATGATCGCCATGTCCCTTGCGAGATCAGAAGGTGTAGTCAACAAGGATCCGCAAATACATTGCTTGAAGGCCCGCGGCGGTGGTTTGACTCACAGGGAGTCTTGCAGTGACTTTTTCCTAACTCAACTTGCAGTGAGATTGCACGTCTTTGTTCAGGTTCTCGCAATGAGAACACTGGGAACACCTCGATAACCTCCACAAGCAGCAAGCCGGAGCCAAGTTGCTGCCGGAGATTGGAGGGCTTTCCACATTACAAGATACTATAACCCGAGACCTGGCCAAAACAATAAACAAGCAAACAAACCAACCAATCAACAAACAAACAAACAAATAACCAAATCAAAGACTATGATTTTCCAGGTCTCCAGGTGCAACATTAACTAAGCGACCCGCTTCTTTCCTGGCCTTCAAAGGGCAAAACGGCCGGTCCTGCCAGCTCACTCGCCGGAATCCAGGCTGAAGTCGAACCTTAGCACCAGAAAACTGATTCGACGCAATGGCCCAGGCAGCAATGTCTTGCTCGAGAGCTTCTTCAGGCGAGAGCTTCTTTTTTCGCCTGAGCTCCTCTTCTTCTGGATCATCCTGCGCAAGGCGCAACAAGTTGGCGATCCGTTCATAACTTTGATCCCCTCCTTTGTGCAGCAAAACAGCATCACTATGGCAATCAGGGGCGACAATGCCAGCATGATTTTGGCCTGGGCCAGCGATTGGTGCGCCAGATTGCCCTGATTGAAGCCATGAGTTCCATTGCTCAGCGACAACGAACTTCCTTCTCAATCTCTGACAAACCAAAGTGGCTCTCATGGCCTTCTTTGGACTTCGTTTGTACCCCGCCAGAAGAGGGCTGCCTAATTTTCTCGCGATCGCCGCTTGGATTTCACCTTCTTTAACGGTCACTTGAGTCATACTCAAAACCCGATAGTAAAATGGTCTACCCAGAACCATGTAAAGAAGTAAGAAGGCGGCCGCAACTATTTGGCCATGGGTCAAACTCCCGTACCCCCAATGAACATCCCCATCCCCCACTAAAATAGGTTCTAGAATGGGTGGTGAATTCACCTACCCACCAAAATGGGATGCCAAAACGGTTTTGACAACCACTGCCATGGCTGTCTGGGACTGGCCCTTACTAACCGAGTCATCTACCCGAATTCGTCTTGTCTTGATTGCACGTCTCACCTCCAACGTTCCTCAGCCACAGGCTGCTCTCCAGCCGATCTCCACGGCAGCTCCCGCGGGATCCGTCCAGTCCACGTCAAAGAAACTCTTCCTGTCCAAGTGAGTCTGTCGTTTTTTTGACGGGTACCCCCTTTTGGACAGTTTATGGGGAAACCGAAACCCAGCAAATCTCATCTCAGCTCGCTGCGACTCGGCCGCTTGCACGAGGACTAGACAGATGGCGAAATGTGCCTCGGGAAGCGGCATCCGACTGGGGGTTGACCTGGCCATGGGCTTTGCAAAATCCAAATCGTTTAGCCCCCAAACATCCGATTCAATCCAACCACTAAAACGAAGCCTAAAATGGGTGCTGAATTCAGCTACCAAGCAAAATGGTACCATTGGTTTTGACCCACAGCCAACTATTCCCTGACAAGTGATAACTGATACATAGTACATCCTACGAGCTCATACCTGATACATAGTTCATGTTCAAAGATGCTTTATCTAAACTGTCCAAGCCCCACCAAAGTCGACTGAGATCACGGCCAGCCCATGTAACGCCCGGTTTGCCAACACCATCCTAGGTCCGAACTTTCTGCTGAACCAGCTTGGTCCATGTCAAGGACGTGCCGCCCACTCTCATGTACTACTGGTGTAGTCTCCATGAACGCTCAGCAACAGAGATAAACAATCGCTTGCATTGATCCCTCCCTTGACGGACCAACTGCGGTATCTGATACCAGGGGCCTTGCGCGCCACGCTCCGGAACGGGCAGCGACGTGAATGCCACGGCTTGAGCCAAATTATCGAAGGCTATGAACCCAACGCCACAGATGCAGTGGCGCAACCGAACTTCCCAATGCTGTTGCTCAACTTCTGGATGCCAGCCGAATCTGTGCCATCTGTGCCATCTGCAAGCAACCCCACCTGGCTGCCGTTCACAAGGATGAACAGCTCGCTCCCAGCGTCCTTTGAGCAGCAAGCTGTCGTGGCTTGGTGCTGTTTTGGGCAGCGATGTCCATTTCTTCCATGTTGTGGCCGCTCTTACGCGTGTCTGGGTTTCAGCATTTTGTGAAACTGGCAAGGCTGGGGCTCAGTTCAAGCTAAACCGAGCGCAAATACGCCACATTCACCTTCTCTGATTGCACCGCCCCTTTGTCACAAGAGCAACAGTTCGCATGCACTGAGTGAATTTGAAGAGTTGCTTGGGACTGGCTTAGGGCCGGCCTCGTGCAGGACTGAAGGAGAAGGGTCTGCTCCACTGCAGCTGTGGAGAGCCTGTGCACAGAATCCCTATAGCTTACAGGGTGCATCCCGATTTGACTTCACTTTTTGGCCCAAGACTAGAGACGAGGATTTACGGCTGGATCTTGAACAGGGATCCTTACATTGTACACCTGAACATTGCCTTGTAAATGGCGGTTTCCTTTTTTTTGGTGGAAAAAGCCATGTTTCAAATGGGCAAAATGTATCTTTTAAGGAGCCCTGTTGAATAGCGCAAGTGTTATTCAAGCAGTTCACCCCACGCTTCCCCCATCCACCCGGCCTGCATCTGCTTTGGGCGTAGCAGGCACCTCACGGAGGCTTGACTGTGCGCCATGCACACTTTTATGCTAGGCTGGAATTAGGACCCCAGCAAAAACATGTGTTTTTTGCCTGGTTAGTGGAAAACAAAGGGACCCCCAAAAAGCAAACAAACAACAAGTGGAGCTAATTCTGGGGAAGTATGCAGCAAGGAAAAACACGGTGACCCATTTGAGAACCGAAGACTCAACCCCAACTTTGACAAATCATTCACCTGCCGCGCCTCTGCAGATGGATCTCTCTGACCTGCGGGTCAAAACCCCGTACCCATGGTGAACATCAAAATAGGTGGCAAATGGATGTTCATCCACCCCAAAATGGAGCCATAGGTTATGCCCCATGGCCATGTGACCGGCCCAACATCCCATCCTTTGGCCTCGGGGCCAGCAAAGCGGCAGGTCTCCTTCGAGTATGGCGTCCCGCCTGAAGCAGGAGTGGCATGCACCTCCGTGGGTGTTCTCCCAGGTGGAAAGTGTGCTCTTGCCCCCCCCCCCGAAACAAATCTTGCTCAGATGTTACAGTGTACCATCCAGAAACAATACTGACTCCCAGATGCCTGACCGAGAATATCCACTGACGTCCCTATTTCTGCCTTCGAGATTGGATCCCCCTACCTTGAGGAGGAGAGGGGTGGCGGTGGGGGTCCCTCAATTCCATTTACCATTTATCTAGTTTTTTGGATGAAAGGGAAGCTGGAACCATGAATGTAACCCCTCCATGAGTTCCATATTTAAGGGGGTGGGGATGTGATTGGGTTGAGTGTGCCTCCCTCAAGGCAATCCACTGACTGGCGCCCAGCCGCGCCTGGCACGCACCGGTCCTCCCTTCCGCATGGCATCCAGCGCTTCCGCAGTGGACTTCTTGCCCGAGGCAGGCCACACTGCAGGCGGAAAACCTGGCCGAGGGAGTCCAGATGCATGACCACCCCCGCGGACCCTTCGGTGGATCCATCGGTTGTTCAATGACGCCCACTGCTGTCATGCCCCAAATTCTGCAGAGCCAGCGAGATGCAAAAACAAATGATCCTCTGTATCGGCCTTTCAACCGACCAACAGGCGCAGTGCCTTCGCGGCTGGGTACGGGAGACCAGCAACGTAGGCCCTGGAGTGCTTGCAGTGCTCTTGATGAATTACCAAGACACAAGGTGATGACTATTCTTCAGGCCCAACAGTCCTTGTCAACCTCTCTTTGAGAGCAGCCACACAGACGTACATTGTAGGTATTTAGAATCCTACCAAGTCTAGTCCTAAGATATACAACTTTCCGTTTTGCTCGCAAATTTCTGATGGACCCATCGGTCATGGTTCGTTCCTGTTGGAATGCTCCAAGTGGCCAACAAGTTGCCGCGCCTGTCGGAACATCCGGGGAGTTCGGGGACTTTTTGGCCATAGGCACCTAGCGATATCCAAGCAATGAAGGCAACTCTTGGTTCTACTGACCTCTTTCCAACCAAAAACTACGGAACATTGACCGGAACAAGCCTCATGAGTACTGCCAGCGACCAGTCATACTGAAAAATATCTGAGGTGACCACAACTCGGCTGCCTCAGACGCTCCTGCTGCAAAAAGACAAGCAGTGCGCACTCTGGGAATAGTCTTTTGGCCTGGGTAGCCGCTTTTGGTGGAGCACACCTGGCAGCATGCAATCGGTGACTGCAGGCGAGCAAAAGCATTGGGGGCTCAGCCTATCACACCCCAAGCCAGCATCGACGACCATGACACGGGCAAAAGCAATCAACATCAACATGTCCTGATGAATCACGATACACACTAGCAACCAGTATGCCCGGGGGGGGGGGGTTGAACAGTTCAGTTCGAGTTCGAGTTCAAGCAACAGACTCTTGAACACAAGGCAAGACAAGGCAAGACAAGGCAAGGCAAGCAAGGCAGGCAAAACCACGCACAACTCCCACAACTAACCAGCATCCAGCACCCAAAAAACCGAGCGAGCGCTTGAACGAAGTGGTGCTAGCACTGTGAGTGAGTATCCTTGTTTGCCACTTCCTCCCATCATCTGAAGCGAACAGGCAATAGGAAAGCAAGCTATCAAGCAAATGGGCAAGCAAGCAGGCAAGCAAGGGGGCAAGCAAGCAGGCAGGCAAGCAAACAAGCAGCAAGCAAAACACCCGCCGGATCAGTCTGAGAGCTACAGCTAGCCAATGACTGAGATGCCCACCATGGTGCACAGGGACGCCCGTGCTGCAGCCTGTCACATTGTATCGTTGCAAGTATATCGTGGCAAGCTCGCGCTGGATGTTGACATGTTGTTCTAGCCCCATGATCTGAATTGTGGTCCTCCTGGGCGACTTGTATTTCACGCTGCCTTCCAATTTGGATACAGTATTTCTTGACCCGACATGCAACCGAATGACATCTTAAGCTGCTGCCAACAAACGGTGCTTCTCGATATGACTGGCACTCGCCTGTGAGCACGCGGTGTTCCGCGCGTCCATCGGGCGGGCAAGCACCCGGCTTGGGTTCTGGATTCGGCCCTGGATTGCCAGGGAATGCCAGTGAGGATGTTACTGAACGGGCAAACTGTGCTTGTCCAGCGATGCAAGGATAGTCTGAGCAAAAGCAGCAAGGCGAATCATATTTTCGTAGGCTCACAGCAGACTTGCTTGGCGACTCGATATCGGGACAGTTGGTGGAACAAGCTGCGCTTTTCTCCACAAATGCTGTGAGAGCTGTTTTCGCTCCCTTTACAGCGCCTTTGCGAGCAGCCCGGCTGCACTTGACCAACAAATGTTTTAGGCAATGATATAACATTTCTGAAAACGAGCAACAAGGAACTGACCTTGTCCCAGTGTCCGGCAGATTGCTTCTGTGGATTGCCATTGAACACCCCAGCAAAATGGGCCCAAAAGGAAATCTGCGAAGTTGAAACTGGAAGCACAGGCTTGTATTGCCTTGGTCCCTGCCCCCAAACAATAGAGTGGTAAGACCGCTTTCGCATGGCTAAGCTTGGGGCTGCGGCGTGGCAAGGTCGCCATGTTGTCATGTGACCTGGCAAGGCAGGGGCCAAACTGCCCGCGCAGCCAAAAAACAATGCGAGCACCTGCCAACTCAATTCAGAGACTCAAGTCCCAACTGAACTGGGCACACAACAGCAAGCAAAATCACCCTGAGTCAAGAAAGGGTAGCAAAAATCAGGGTTGTCTTCCGCAAACAGGACATCTGTGCTGTTTACAAGCAGCGCCGGTGTCCCCGAAGGGCCTGTTGCCTCGCTTCATCTAGGATCACCTCCTCCTCATCCTCTGCAAGAGCTGCGCTAATGTGCGCCTCAGTACTCAGGTGTCGGTGCCTCTCTTTGCGCCGTCCGATCATTGAGCTCAGTTCTATCTACTGTCTGATATTTCTTGTCACGTGGGCAATGCGGGAAATACATAATTAGTTCAGATGGAGAAGAACGAATGGCTTCAGCCTCTCCCTCCCTCCCTCCCTCCCTCCCTTTCTCCCTCCCTTTCTCCCTCCCTTTCTCCCTCCCTTTCTCCCTCCCTTTCTCCCTCCCTTTCTCCCTCCCTTTCTCCCTCCCTCCCCCTTCCACACCAAAACTGCAGCATGGCCTCGTCCAGGGCATCCAGGACCGTGCACTCAACGCTCTCCAGGTTGTCCACCAGTGGACCTTGCAGCAGTTGAGGCACCCAGCGACTCTTTTCTAGGGCTAACTTCCATTCGAATCTTTTCGGAAAACCACCAAAAACCCCGGGGGAAAGAAATGGCGATCGGTTTTTAAGAAAAGAGACCTTTTGGAATTGTTGACAGGCCCTGACCATGGAAAGTCACCTTCCCCTCAAAATGCTTGTCAGATGTGCAACGGGGCTGTTGCTGGAATGAACCGCCGAATGCCTTGCTGCAGAAACTGTGAGGCAAGCTTGGGCTTTGGCCAAGCGTAAAGCTTAGGGTCGCGTACTGGTACAAATACCTGCGCTGGGGATGGATTATCTTGCCACCCGGGCACATCCTCAAGTAATCAAGGGCTGCGCACATGAAAACTGCAACTCGAATGCCAGCACAACAAGGGCACGAGTCTGGCTTGCATCGCCTGGGATATTGAACACCTGTGCGTCACAGGGCGTCGGTGAGTCAAGCTCCAGGCAAGAATGGGCCATTCGTTTGTTGCAACACCTAGGGATGGTGATTGGAACTGCAACAGCTGTGTTACGCCTTGCTGGACGTTTGATACTCAGAATCTCGTGCTTGGGAAGTAAATCCAATGACGACAAATGTCATGTTGAACAAATGGCGCCTGCAGTCTTCTGCAGCTCGTCCTTATCCAAGTACTGGCGCAAGCTTCTTGAAGCCGCCAGCAAATCCAAAGCATGTGCTAGAAGCAAGGCTGAACTGAACTGCTGACACAAGTGCTGCGGCCATTGACCTCTTGTCAAAGAACAAGCCGGGCGCGTGCCTGAGTGAAACCTGTCCGCATGCAAAGGGTGGACAGCTTCAGGGTCTCCCCGTGGGCCGTGCGCATCCTGGAGGTGACTGCCAGTCGCACGACTGACTCCCAAATAAAACGCATCATCGGCTGGCAAACCTGGGGTGCTGACGTGGATAAGTTGTAGGCAATCCGCTGCTCTAGACCTTGCGAGCCCACAAAGTACCTGGCCCGGAGCTCTCCCTCTACTTGGGAAAGAGATTAATCCGAAGTTACTGTAAGACCCTTTTGAAAAATAGCTGAGTGTCCCTGGTAAATGGGACAACACCCATCTAAAAGGCATCGATTTTTCAATCAAACTAACCTGGAGGCAGTGGGAGGCAGTGGGAGGCAGTGGGAGGCAGAGGGAGGCAGTGGGAGGCAGTGGGAGGCAGTGGGAGGCAGTGGGAGGCAGTGGGAGGCAGTGGGAGGCAGTGGGAGGGGGGGGGAGCCGTCAAATAGAATCGCAGTATAAGAACTGGGTTCCTCAATCAAATGTTTTGGGACGGCCGTGGTTCGCCGTAGGAATTTGCGTTTCGTGGTTGTCTCAAATCCTATTCGAAGGTTTTTCCGGCCATCCCGAACCAAAGTAACCAGGTTCTTCGATCTTCCCGCCTGGAGGCCTGTGAGCCCCGATCAATATTGGCCAAGCCGGCCTCCGCGAACCGGAACGATGAATGACACTCTCTGCAAAGCCTCTAAACGTCTAAAAGGAATGTGTGCGAATCCTATCATGCGTAAGTTTAAGCCTGGCAAAAGCAGGTGCTTCTGTCACTTCTCTAATCACTATGGCTGCTCATGAACACGAGACCCCAGGCAGCTAGCAAGCTAGCACTGGCAAACCAGGCCAAGGCTGCTTCTGTCCTCCCATTTCTTCTGGCTTTCCGCTGGCACGCATGAGGTCCGTGCAAGGGCTGCTCCATTTTTCGGCCAGTGTTTCACCCGAGGATGTTTTCTGGGGTCGTCCAAAAGCCAGAAGTTCAAGTCATCAAACGCATCAAACTCCAAGCGGCCTGTGACATCTGCGTGGTGACCGCCTGTCAACGCATGTTCTTGCTTCGGCTGTCTGTGCAAGGCGCAGCATGGCAAATCCCTCTCCTGCATGAGACGTTTGCTGCCTCCCGAGGATAGCCTGGCAAGTCTAACTAGAGGCAACAGCAAGCCACTGCGACAGACAGCATGACCAGTTACCTCTGACCTCCAAAGTCTTCAATCAAGAAGGACAATTATGCCCCAGCAATCGCTCGCTCGCTGCGCACCCTCTCTGGGCACAGAAATTCAGGATGTAGGTCTCTATCGCCCGCACCAGCCTGGCCAAGAGGACAAGCACACATTGTGATTCTGCCAGGCAATGCAGCGAAGGAACACACATGCTCTGTTGTCTTTGGCTCCGAGAAAGGCTGTTGCTGCCTGAGAGCCAGTATCTTTAACTCCGAGTTGACATTTGACCGCAGCACCTGCTGGCAATAACAAGTCACGGTGGAGCTTGCTCAATGGCCAGGAGGGACCGAGAATATTCCATAAACACCTGCAATCCGCCAGGATGACTCGGTCTGAAAATGAGCAATGCGAAGCTTCCTGACATGGGCTGCGCAGTGTGTGCCGATTGCAAGAATGCAGCCTACTGGTGCGTACATTGACGCCACTCTTCCACATTGAACTTGCAACGTACAATACGGACGTACAAACTGGAAACAAATGAACCAACAAGTTTGACGTAGACTGGCGTTTGCATCAAATTTTGGCTAACATGTTCTCGGCAAGCCGGCGCGCGTGGCCTCTCTTCTTGCTTTCCCTCCAACTGTGGCAAGTCCTGGAGCACTAGGTCTTGCGTAAGCTCACTCTGCATCGCTCGTCCCTGTGAGCAACACCAATCCTAAATAGCAGCGCCTATGACAGGCACAAACGTGGGACTTCGAGCCAGGCTGGATTGCTGTATCACAGAGCTCAACGATTCACTTCTTCTCACGCTCCTGGAGGCTAAAGGTATGGCCCTCGATGGAGAACTCACATCTGTGAGCGTCCTGCAGCCAGAGATCGGCGAAATCTGCAGGCCAACCAGAAAGAAAGCTCGTGACTCGTACAAAGGTGAAGACGGTAATCCTTGAACCATCCTGTGGATGGACGAAATCCTGCACCACTTAGAAACCATGGGAAACCATTGTGCATCGGTATTTGCGGGGGAATCATTCTAGGGTTTCTTTGGTGGTGCAGGATGTCGTCCATCCACAGCCGGACATGCGGGAAGGACACCTTCATGCTGACAGCCTTAACCTGAGCACCTGTAAGATCTGCGGCCTGAGCCACCCGGAGGTCCTCTATGAGCTGGGAGCTGACGCTGTCTGTCAACACACCGTCGTACAAGTCCTCACCATGCGCTTAGAGAGGCGGGGCAACAGGTGGTTGGGCTGGACCTTGAACAGCTTCACTCAGCGCAACTATCCTTCCTATTCTTGAACATCTCTGCTCCGTTGAGCACTTTCTGTGAAGGAAATACGAGCGCGGATATTGGGCCGTGCCAAGCAGCGCGCGTTCGATCGCCGATAGGTCCTGATGCTTTCGGAGCCGCTCGGGGCGGGTCACGTCGCAGCAGTCCTCAGCTTCTGCTCTCGTTTCCAACAACTTCATTTGAGCGCTCATTTGAGTGTTGGAAAACGCTTGTTCAAACATTCCAAGATCTCCCGAATTCGATACCCTTTGCTTTTCTGCTAGGGGCAAGCCAGTGGAATTCCCCGGCCTCGGAGACGAGGTGCTGCAGGAGGATCAGGAAGCGCAGATGTTTCGCAGTGAGCCTGGGCGGCTGAAGTCGGCTATGCCCCGCGTCTTGAACGTGGGTGAACAACAAGTAACAGCCTGACTCTCGGGATGTGTCCTCATCTTTAAAAAACAATTGGGCGCCCGAATGCAAACTCCCGCTGGAAAGCAGAACACCTTGGGTTTGATTTGCTTGGGATCCCTCATGCCTGTGCTCAAATTTGAGGCACTCTGAGCCACACGCTGACGGCTCCTGCCAAACACAGCCAAGCTCCGCGTACGGCATTGTCAACTTCAAGGTGCGAGAAACGCATCTCTGGTTCTCATTCGCTTCTTTCGAGGCGTGCAATGTTGCTCTTCTCTTGTCACACCTTCGAACATTTGGCTTGGATTCAGCGAATCAATGAGAATGCTTCATGCCTTTAGGCAGCCAGCAGCAGCATAGACACAAATGCAGCGCTGACGAAACTGGCCTGAACGCAGTAGCCAGATTGTTTCACCAGCAGAAGTTGTCCACTAGAACATATATGCAAGGATATAGAGGCGAAGACTTGGCGGCTTGGTGGCACCTATCGGAAACGCCATCCCGTCTGACTTCTTTGTTGTCGTGATTGTCGTGACGTTTCCCTCCGGTGGTGGCAAAGTCGTTGTCGTTGTTGTAGTTGTGGTCATTGTGGTTGTAGCTGTGTTTGTTGTGCATTGCGTGAGGGGTTGAGGCTGCTGACAGCCAGGAGCTGCGCCTTCTGGATCGTGCGTGAGGCAAGGTGAACCCCAGAAGATCCAAGCAGAGTTTTCAGCTGGATAAAAATTGCAGTCATAGCCGCCGACATAGACACCGCCTTGCCTGGAATGGAGATAGAGAGTATGCACACACTGCGGTTCGAACTAGGTTGACTTGGTCCTTGCTGCATCTCCTGCAACCAACTTCGCGAACCTCATAGTCCGATTGTGACCGGCGAATCATGTATTACACCGCCTGCCTAATAGGCCAACTCACCATTCGCAGCCTGTGACCTCTGAGCAGGATTTGCCGGAAGACCATCCGCGGAAGACAAGATGGAACCAAGCACCGGCACCTGAACCGTGCCGCCGTTCCTTGCTGCCGCTGCAAGCATGTTGTTGTATGCTGAGAGGGCATAAGGAAACTTCCCCTATTAGACGTACACCTCCTGCATACTTTGTTTGACACATGTTTCCAGCGACGGGTCCAATCCGCCAGCTGCATTTGAATCTAAGCGATATATGCAGCCCTGTGAACATCCGTTCGGGTTCCATGACACAAGCATTGACTGCTTGGTAGGACTTGCGGGATTGTCAATTGTGGCGAGACCACGTGAGTCACAATCAAAACCCGGTAGAAGAATGGTTGACCCAGAACCATGTAAAGAACTAGAAAGGCGGCCGTAGCTATTTATGGCTGGGATCGTCCCTTACTAGCTAGCCTTCACTTACCCGGGTTTTGATTGTGGCTCACGTAATCCCCCACAGACTCGTCAGTTGCTGAGACAGAAGTGTCATGTTGCAACATATCGAAAGCCGTAGTCCATGCCACGGGCACTCTTTTTGATCGTTTCATGATGAATTGGCTGTGGGTTACTCAAATGTCTATGAAATTCAATAGGGAACCACCTCAAAAGTGAGTGGTGCCCAGAAATCACAAATCTAAATGATGTCCACCAAGGCTCCCCCGTTAAAATTCAAATAGTGAGGGTGGAAACAAAGACAACCCTATACTCAAATCTGGTCGGTCTGGCGGACCTCAATGCAAGGACACACCCCGTCATTTTGCTGCAATATCCCATCCCTGTGGGTGGTTTGGGGGTCTAAGGAACCACTTTGTTGGCTGCTTGCTTGGAGCTACATGATGGAGATCACGGCTGCGAGCCTACGAGATAAATAGCCATTTATGGCTCCTGGGCCCAAGATGATTGATTCTTAATTAGCCATGACTTTTGCCCAGAAATCCATGGCATCAGGTTTGGATACCAGCTTTACTGTGGATGGACGAATGGCTTCAATGACCCTTAGGAACTGTTTGACAGGGTGCCAAGAAAAACAGAGCTGTTTCTCGCGAAAGTTTTGTTGACACCAACAACTTTTGATTGTTCCATCCTGGTAGCAACTACTGGACAACGCTTGAGAACTGTCGACAACTGCTTGGCGGCTCAAGTCCTGCACTCAGCGTGTCTCTGCACAAAGTGCATCGATTCAGCTGCGAATTGCTGTAGCCGAGCCTGGAGCAAACCACTCAGAGTGATTGCACTGGTCTTGAATGATGGTCGCCGATCCCACAAGTGGTGGAGTCTAAGGATCTTTCTGACTGTTCATTTACTTCTTGACCCAGCGAGGCAACAACAGCAAAGGAGGCAGCACCGCGCAACAAGCAAGTCTGGAGCGTGATGGGGATTCCAAGGAAGAGTGACTACATTGCCTGAAAAAGCATACGGGCGGCATACGGGACGCCGTGTGCCTTGTTGGTGTAGGTGTTCCACACGTTGAACTTTTGCTGCGACGGCTGAGATCCTAAGTCGGCGCACGCATCAGCACGCTCAACTCTTGCATCTTGTTTAGCCCACGCAAAGCTGTGGCGGTTGAGCCAAGGTGCCAGACTCCTCATACTGCCGCTGCTCCTGCGAGAAGTGACGCCACCAAACATCTACTGACTACTCAAGCTGGCCCGACCTCATGGCACCGTTTTTCCAGCTCTCGGTACACTTCATTGATGACCATCTTGGCCGTCTGCTCATTCCTGTCATTCTGAGTTGTCGATCCCGATTTTCTCTGAGCGCCACGGCCGACTCTCTCTGAGGGACTCTGCCGCTCACCTTTGTGCCACAGAGACGATGCCAACAGCCTGGCACTCACGTGCAAAGCCCCAGGAAATGCGCCAGAGCGCGTTTCCGCTCCTTGTCGGAGCTGGGAAAGCTCAGCTCGGTCTCGGTGTTGGGCTCGTACTCAGGGGCACTGCAATGCCCGCACCTGCAAGTTGGCAAGTCTGCACTTCTTCCCTCTCACTTAGAAGTGAACTAGATGGCCGTGGGTCAAAAATAGCCTACACTTCCAAAGGACCTTCTTGCGAGTTTCGACACCGCCGGTTCGAGGCTGGCGGCCTTTTTCCCCGTCACTGCCACGTTTCCGGGGAAAAAAACAACTCTCCAGTCACTGCCATGTCAACCGAAAGCCGGTGCCTTGGCAATCGAAGCACCTCGCAAGTCCAAAGTCAGGTCCGGTAAGCACCTCGCAGGCTGGCCTTGAACTCATGGTCCTGGTCCCGCCCGCAATGGGATTGGATCCCGCACCTCAGGAAGTTAGGGCGGGGGTCTGGGTATGTCTTTTTTGGGGGACCCCCCAAAATGGTGGGTTTCCTTTTGGCTTCCCTTTAAAACCAACCAAAAAATTGGTACCCTCAAAAAAGAAGACAGACCCAGATGCAATTGGCAGTTCATATTTTGAATGACGCACCATGTATTGCGGATGTGGCAAGGTGCTCGGTCAGAGCACTTGAAATACGAGCTACTCCGAGAAGTAGCTTCTGGTGTTTACAAGGCTGCCCAGACTTCCTGTTGTGTGGACCGTAATTTCCTTTGTAGGCTTCTAGTCAACAGGGTCCGCGCGGAATGCCTGAATACCCACCAAGCAACTTCCGCATTCGAATGACTCAGGCGCCGACAAACCCAGATTAGGCTGCTGCACCGCTTTTGTCACTGTCTCCTTCCTTTGCTGGGACGCTGTCTTGGCAAAAATGGATCTGGATTAGTGAGTCCTGGACAAAACACCATTTGCAAAGAATGGTCAAGGTCCCCTTCATGGGAAGCTTTCTGTGGCTATCTTCTCAACGTTGACGATCCGCTGTCACAAACAAATGATGGCATCGCCGCCGTTCTCAGGCGACGGCGGACCCATGCACATGCTTAAGTAGCCGCTCGGGGCCGAGTTCAGGTGCAACGCTGCACCTGGCTATGACCAGGTCAGGAGCATACAGGAAGCACGGGCAAATATCAAAGCCACTGCCTCGGCGCACTCCAGGGCCAACTGGCAAACAAGCCAACGCTCCAGTTGCTTGGTCTAACATTTCAGACAGCCTTGGTCCAAGCGCTGCGAGCAGGTAAAAGCCACGGGGTCTCCTCCAGAATGCGTTGCATTCAAGTTCTCAAACCAACTGCAGGAACGGGTGTCAAACAGAGCTCCTGCCGCTGTTCGCCACATGGCAGGCTCTTGGCCAATCGGCTGGATGGGCTTCAAACGCCGCGCAAGCCGTGATGTGCTGTCAAGCAGTGCTGACAAATGCATCCAATGCACACAGCTTCTTGGTTGCCAGTCAACGCCATGGGGAACTGCAGAACTGCCAGCACGTCTTGCTTGCTGCACACTTGCTCAACGTATTTGAAAGCTATTGAGACTAGATGTTAGGCTTGCTAGTTAAGCAAGATCAAATGACAATTTGAGATGTGACTAGTCACAGCACCAGCTCAAAGTCGGCGGAAGATACAGCGGTCCAGCGCAAGCAAACTCTGTCTGCAGCGTCAACTTGCGTTGATATGGACAAGCCAACTCTTTTCGCACGATTGCATTGCAAGTTTCTAAGTGAGAACCCTGCCTGCAGGACAGGGCATGCCCGATGTTTGCCCGCTCAGTGACACATCGCGCAGTGACACGCGCTCTGCCCAAGGGCAAGCTCTCAACCTGAACAGCAAGGGTTAAGACAGCTGAGTTGGCAGCTGATTTTGGCTTGATTCGGATCCTCGGGCGAACCAAGAGGCACCTGTGGCCAGAGTCGAGGACCTATTCATCCTTCATGTCTAACATCCTGTCGTGCTCATGAAAAGCCGTGCTCATGAAAAGTGTGCATTGTTGTGAACGGCATTCCTGGGCTCTGTGGGGCTCATCTGTGGCCCTGTGCTCATCGGTTCCGGGAGACTGTCCCTAAGGTTCACGGGAAGGTCCAGGAGCTCCAGGATGGGAGATACGCATTTTGGCGAATACTCGGGCAACTTTTTGGGGAGAGCGGGGCTTGTCTAGGGCTTCCATAGGCAAGTGGTCTTGACATTGGCTCAATGTCGCACGTTCAAAAGTGGTATCTAACAAAAGACACCATGTGCAGAAGAGATTGCCAAAACCCGATTCCGTCCAAACAAAGGGGTGCACGCGGTACACACCTGTGTCTTGCTAAGAGCGCAGCCTCATGAAACCATATTGTCTGCCAGCCACTTGATGGCCTCAACAAGCTCCCAGAGCACACCAAACAAGGAACTGCTGCCGCATGCTTCTCACTTCCCCGCATTGCGTGGGAGGCATGCACTGGGTAAGAAACATCATGCCATCAGTTGAAACGAACAAACACTTCCTGTTGCTTGCATGCCCCGTGCTTCTGATGGCCAGTGCCTTTGGGAACCCTCTGCCGGCCTCTTCCACTCCGTCGCCCTTGAGGGCGTCACAGGAGAACAGCTGCCAGGGCCTGCCACTCGCCCAGTCACCAGGCACACCGAGCCGAGCGATCAAGCGGCGCCTGTCGGTGATGCGATCCAAGCCCAGGGCCTGCAAAGCCGAGTCGGACGCTCTCAAAACGGAGAGAACCATGATTTGGTTGACGGGTTGACGTTGGAACGGGAGAAACCATAATACATGTTTAGCAGTTAAGTGGGGATTTGCCGCTAAACCACAATAAGCAAAAATGTAAAATGTGTCCCAACAACCATGATGATGCCAATGTGTCTGTGTGTCTTTTAGGGGACCACCCCACATTTTAGCCGAGGGTTCCTTTGACAGTTTCCCTTTAAAACCACAAAAAATGGTTGCCGCCAAAGAGAGACAGGCCCGTATGAGTTTGAGATATTACGCAGCACGTTGCAAGGCAGCGATGAGCACAAATTGGCACCGTGAGCAGAGATGGCAGTGCTAGTACTGGTGATTCGCACCTGCATGGTCTCTTGCGGAGGTGAGGCTGCTGGCTGATCCACCTTGTTGTTGAGGAACCTGGACCACACAAACATGAATATCGCAAAGCATGGTTCTCCCTTGGCACGGCACAGTATCGGCATCTTCTTCTCGGCTATTCTGGGATCTGCAAGCATTGTATCGAGCTCATCCTGCAGAGCAAGCAAATTCAATCTCAGCCAGGCATCTCTGTTGCGCCTTGACAACTGCAAATCGGAGCTTGTCTGTGGAGTCAATGACCACAATGATGCCCTCTACCTCACCTTGGGCACCAACCAGCATCGACAGCACGTTGTTTTTTGCTTCTGTTTTTTTTCTCCCGCAGCCTACCCATTGCCGGAGCAATCGAGTCAAGTCCAAGGCCATAGTAGTGCTCCCACAAGCTCCGGTATCGACTTTGCCCAGACCTCGGAGCTTGTCACTCTCAGAGTGGAGAGCGTTGCCAGGGACCGCTAAGGCCGAGTCATGTCAATCGCGGAGAAGTTTACCCCATGCTTCTGAAATTCCTAGAGCACATTCGGGCCGACAATGATACGGCGTTGTTGCAATTTCTATGGTACATCGGTACATCTATGTGGTCATTTTGATTCAAGCGGGGATAGCGGAACATCCCCATTCTGCTCATCCTCCAAAACTTAAGAGAGACGAGTCATTTGTGCCTTGCTTGCAAGAGCATTCCTCATCCCCTCTCCTCGGTTTGGATTCCGACTGTAGGCACCTCAAGTCGGTTGCAAGCCAACTGAGCCAACTGTCGCAATCTGAGGCAGTCGCGGTCTCCAGGGAAGCTTTCTTAGGCTTCAAGGCATTGAGGACGGTGGTTTTGCCTTAGGCACAAGACTGCCGGTGCTGCTGGGGGCTACCTCAAGAGCCCTCACAGTCAGACCATGAGTCTGTGCGACCAAAAACTTCCCAACAACGCATCTTGGCAACGGGCTAGCTCAAACACAAGGGCAATGATGCACCCCCCCAAAGAAGCATCTCAACGGTGATCTCCATATTAGCTCTATGACACTATGATCCCTTTGTGCCATGATCTACTTGAAGGATCAACACACGATCGAAATACTCTGCACCGAGGATGCGGCCACTATTGTCAAGTCCAACGACGACGATTCGGACCTCCCACCAATAGCAGTATCTCAAAATGATTCAGCCGGTACTCCAGCCTTCTTCTTGGTTCCGAAGCCGCCGAAGAGTCTTTTGAAAATGCCCATAAGAAGGCCTACACGGCATCAGCAAAATGCAAGCAGTTCGAGTCGATTTTCAATGTCACAGTGCCAGCAAGCTTAATGCCTTCGTTGTGCCAACAGCGGCCTGCCCCTCGATTTGCCTCAAAGGATGTGTGGCAATTTCATTCTGAGACAAGCATCATCCGAAAAATCGCCCCGCTGGCACACGCTCAAACATCAATGTGTTGCGTCTCACTACCACTGCTTTGATCGCTTCAAAAAAGAATAAAGTTTGCATGTCAGCTGACCCATCGAATGCAATGTGAGAGTCAGCCAACATTGCTAAGCACCAAGCCGCCTCAGTGAACCGTCCAGGCCAGTTACTGAACTGATCGAAGCCTTTTGAGCCGAAAGTGACACCCCGACCAGCACTGGTCACACGTTGAAATGCTTGGTCGTGGCAATCATTCTGGTGTACTTGAGCATGATGCAATCATCAAGTGGCCTGTCACAGACCCAGAAACCTGCATCTGACAATCGTGCCGTTGTCAAGCGCTCGAGTTTGGCCACCCTTTTCTTGCTGGATGAAATTCGCAGGTGAGACGTAGACTGCGACCAAAAAGCGGCCTGATGGGACTGCCGTGCAGAAGGTGCACTGTGCTGCATGCCCAGTCAAGCTGAGGCCACGGTTTTGATGCCATACGGCAGGCAAGCCGATCACCTCCCACCTAAGTGGTGCAAGCACTAGCTCTGACTGAACAAACTCTTGTTTCCAAAAGGCGATCCTGCAAGTGAGTTTGTTGCATCAAACACTCCACGCCGCGACGGGAGGCCAACACCCGGCAAGGGACTTTTTGGCGCCGGCTTCCAGAAACCGAAGCCAATCATTTCAGCCCCACAAGAGGCAACTTGTCCAACTCGGCTTGGCCCGGCAGACCATTGAAACTCGGGTCCGCATTGATGCCATTACAAAGACAAACCGCAAACAGCACAAAGAAAACCAGGGCCAAAATGGGCAAGAAGGAGGCGCTGCGAATGTTGTCGGCCAGCGAGTTCTTCACCGAGTTGATCCTGGAAAAGACGCGTGAGAGTCGAGGATCCTGCGCAATCAATCGTTCCGCGGCGTTGGCTTCTTCGTTGGACCAGCTTCCCGCTGCCTTGAAGGCGTCACTGCCCAAAAAGTTGATGACTCGGCCCCTTCCCTCCGGCAAAGAAACGTTGGTGGCCGTGACCACCTCACTCGGGAAGATCACCTCCCAGTTCAAGGAATCATCCATGATCTTGGCGAAACGCGTCTGTGACAGTTTCTTCACGCTGGGCCGCCAGTCGCCACCCTTCTCCCTGTCCAGCAGGACGGACGCAATGGCATCCGCATCCAAAGCACCCCCTGGCCAAAAGCAGTGGCAACCACAACCCAGAACGCTTAGTTTCTCGGAAGCAAGTCTACACCGACCCTCCGAAATCCCTACTCTTTGCTCCTCCGGCCTACTTCTCTGATATTCTCGCGTATATCGGCAGGGGCTCCTTCCGGCACGTCCCCCGCCCTGGCTGAAAACTGGTAGAGGGACAGGAACCAGGCCCTAAGGATGGCATCCAGGGAGGTACTGTCGCCCTCCGGAACGCTCTCCATGCCGTCCAGCAGCTCGAACAGAGGCCGTCCTTCTGGCCCGAAGAGGAACTGGGCGGGCCGGCGCTCGTCCTCCGCATAGGCGCTGAAACTCATGGAGTTGTCCACCACTTCAACGGCGATGTCAACGTCCTCGCCTGCGGCAGGTGATCACTTTGCGCAAGCAAACCGCAAAATATCGCGCTTAGTCCGCCCAGCTAGGTCTTTGGATGTCTTTCTGACTGTCTTGTGCTCCAAGAGAACTGAATGTTCTTTCTTTCTCTGAGGGTGCTTAGGCCAAGGGTAGAAGGAAAGAATTCATGTTGAGCACTTCCTGATATTGGAGACCTGACGGTAACTTCATGAGGTTTACAGAGACACTACCAGCAAAGAGTGAAAAGCACCAAGAATTTGCAAGAGTTTGTGCAAGGTCTCTTCATAGCGCCCGCAGTTCCTGCAAATGCAACAAATCTGCGGGCTCTCCTTAACGACGTGCTTGAACACGCTTAGACTCGCTTGCCCAAAGGGCCTGGAAATAAAAGGTTTAGCTTTTCGGACCTTTACTCATCATGGACCAAACATGGAAAACCAAAAGGTCAAAAGGGGAAAAAGGTCGATTCGCTTTGAACAACTGAGGAGAAGCACCTTTCTCATGGCTCGTTTGACCCCCGAATCCGGTGAGCTTGCCATGTTTTGAGAAATGGCTGCGGGTCAAAACCCTGCACCCCTGGTAAACATCAAAATAGGTGACAAATGGACGTTCATCCGCCCCAAAATGGAGGCATAGGTGATGCCCCATGGCCAAATTCCATTTGCCACCTATTTTGATGTTCACCAGGGGCAAAGGGTTTTGACCCACAGCAAAATCGAATCCTCCCTTCGCCTTGTGCAGCTCCCTCTCCCTCTCCGTCGCCCGACTTCGCTGCCGCCAGCGCCGCCTTCGCCTCCGCGGCCGCGGCCCGGGCCTCTGCCAGCTCCAGCTCCGCCTCCGATTGAGCCAATTGGACCCCCCGAAATAGTGGCTTTCCCGTCATTTGGCTGTGGCTCAAACAATTGGTACCAAAATGGAACCCTGGTAAGTGCAAACGAAGGCCAACACCTGCGTAACCCCTCCTGTTGAATTTGAGCCACACCCATTTCCCTAGAACCGCAAAACAGGGGTACCAATTGCCACCTTCTAGTATCTACCCATGTGGAACTGACACAAATCCCATCAGATTCCATGGATCATAATAATTGGGGAAATGGAAAACAGTTTTTGTAGGCCAGTGGGTCAATCAGTCTTTCCATTTCTACCGCCAAGCAACCTGTCTCCCTCTGCACCCATCTAGGGGGGTAACGCGCCTACAAACAATCGCTTAAACAAGCGTTGTTAGAGAACCCGGTTGTTTAAATACACGGTTCTTGAAAGCGAGGCTGTTTAAACGTGCGGGTGTTAACCGCTCTTGTTTTGAAGGTTTTGCTGGCAAGGTAAAAACCGGAATCGTTGAACTTTGCACAATCTTGAGCGCGGGACTGGTTCATGGAATGGTAGACGGGATAGATGCACGGACGGGAAGGGCGAAGCAGTACTAAGCCACCCTACCCTTCACGCCCAAGCGAAGGCAACACTTGGCCACTCAGAAATTGCAGCTGTGTGCCTGACCAGCGGCTTGTCAGCAGTTTCGGTGTATTTGCGGTGCTGGAGTTCGTCTGCCCTGCAGCTTCATATTCGCTGCCAGGAAATGAAGAACATTACACGGCGTTCACTAGCTGGAACTATTGTGATGCAACTTGCTTTGGGCAATCTTTCCCTTTTCCCAACAGATTGCAAAAAACTCTGGATCATCATTGTCATCTCACTGGACGGTACCATGCTGTCACAGAAGGGCACCAATTCCTGCTCCGCAGCAGGCGCGGCCTACATCTTGTCAAACGACATGAGCCAACTGGACCTATTGTTAGCATCATGGACAGCAATATGGCTGTGGGTCTAAGCCCCGCTATTGAACGTCACCCTGGGGCGGCGTTATGTTCAAATTGGTATTGAACAGCGGCACTTGTTCAAAAGGTATTGAATGAAAGCTGCCACGGCTGCAATAGAAATGCGTGTGCGTCCCTCGCCACGAGTGGTAGTAGTAGTAGTAGTAGAAGTAGAAGTAGTGGTAGTAGCAGCAGCAGCAGCAGTAGTACTACTACTACTACTAGTAAGAGAAGAAGTAGAAGGAGGAGAAGTAAGGGTAGTAGGAGTAGCAGGAGTAGTAGTAGCAATAGTGGTAGTCGTAGTGGCAGTAGTAGGAAAGAGTAGTAGTAGGAAAAGAGCAGTAGTAGTAGTAGTAGGAGGAGCAGTAGTAGTAGTAGTGGTGGTGGTAGTAGTAGTAGCAGTAGCAGTCGTAGCGGCAATAGTAGTAGGAGTAGTAGTAGTAGTAGTAGTAGTAGTAGTAGTAGCAGTCGTAGCGGCAATAGTAGTAGTAGTAGTAGTAGTAGTAGTAGTAGTAGTAGTAGTAGTAGTAGTAGTAGTAGTAGTAGTAGTAGTAGTAGTAGTAGTAGTAGTAGTAAGAGTAGTAGTAGTAAGAGTAGTAGTAGAAAGAGTAGTAGTAGTAGTAGTAGTAGTAGTAGTAGTAGTAGTAGTAGTAGTAGTAGTAGTAGTAAAAGAGTAGTCGTAGTAATAGAATAGTACTAGTAGTGGTAGTGGTGGTGGCAGGAGCAGTAGTAGTAGCAGTAGCGGTAGCGGTAGCAATAGCTCAGTCGTAGAAGCAGAAGTAATAGTAGGAGGATGACTAGCAGTATTAATAATAGCATTCGTATTCGTAGTAATAGTAGTAGTAGTAGTAGCAGCGGCAGTAGTAGTAGTAGTAGTAGTAGTAGCAATTTATAATTCAGCAGTAGTAATAGCAGTGGTAGTAGCAGTGTCAGTAACGGCAGGAGTGGGCAACTTGGCCATTGAACGGGTCTTGAACGGGTGTTGAACAAACACCCATAGGGGAGCGCTGCCGCCCAGCTGCACGTTAGCCTCTGAATTTGGACTCAGCACTGAAATAAGAGTACTTGCGTTACTGAAGTTCTCCAAACGCCCGCGGAGCGCTTCTGCGCGCCGGAGCCTGTGTGAGGCAGGCGCTGAGCACATCTCCTACATCTCCCGCGGTCACCAGGGTGCCCATTCTAAGGGTTGCTCGGGAGTGAGAAGCGCTTAATTTTTGATGGACCAAGGGGTATTGAACGACAGGTGTTGAATGGGGCATTGAACGAACCTGTTCAACACCTATTGAACGGGGTTTTGAACGACAGGGTAACCAGCGAGGTTTTGCCTCGCAGCCATATACACTTCCCAAGGATGGTGATGTCGGGCTGCGACTCACAGCCAGTACTTGTGGTTGAGTGACAGCTCACATGGGATCTCTGGCGGGATTTCTCCATTCTACCGAAGCACGAAACTGGTGGATGTAACCCAGGTCAACCTCCCACGCCCAAACATTGCATGCTGACATGGCTGGGCATCAAAACAATGTCCCAAGTGAATCTAGGTTTGGATTGGTTGCCTTTGAAACGCAATGTGGAAAGCACCTTACAGCCATTCCCAAAGGCCAACCGACAGTTCATGCGTGAGCCCGCCTTGAGTTTTGCTACCTCGGCAGATGCGTCGTCACCCTCCGCGCGCAGCTGGGTGGGTGCTATCCGCCCGGTGCGCGCCTGAGCGCCACACACAACATGTACACCAAAACAGCATATAAATATAGATGTTGTTTTCTAATATATATTTTTACACAGTGTACATATTATATATATATATATATTTATTCACAGGGATGGCCCCATGAAAACATGGTGTTGCATGTATCAGTGTCAGAGTGTTGTTTGGGGCTCGCGCCCTACAGCTCAGACTAAGATTTTGCCTCTGATAGTTGCATCCAGCAGGCTCCATGCGGCACAAAGAGCAGCGGCGTGGCCATAGCGCAAAGCCAGCCTCGTGGCCAGAAGCGCTACGCATCGAAGGACATAGAAGGGAGTTGGCACACCAAGTACCGGTGCTTCATGGTGCTTCTATCCAACAAACTCAATATGTTGCGTTGGTTGTGGACCTTCTTGACTAATGTGCTGTCAACTTGCAAATGATGGGAGATGATGGCAGGAGGTCCTAGCAGGTCGGACATACGAGTAGGAAGCGCCCGAGAATATAGCCATGCACGCCCTTTCCCAATGGCTTGAAAATTTCCCACGCCAGGCGCGAGCTCTGCAAAATCTTATATGCGGCCCAGTTGGCCGATCTGCTGCGCATTATGCTCTTGAAGCGTTGGCAAATTAGCTCATTCTACCCGCAACTCCCGAGGGTTGCCGCCCCCTAGTCCA
>CAUJNA010001247.1:272105-274605 GCA_963377175.1 Effrenium voratum | reverse complement strand
ATATCCACCCATCTTGATTTTGCCATCCCTCGTCCATGGCCGCCATGGCTGCTCTTCGGGGGCACCCACGGCCCTAGTCCAGTTCTGCGCATAGAAGCCTGAGACGCACGTTACACAAACATGGGTGGATCATAATGAAGCCACTAGGGGACTGCAGGTGTGAGTCCATGTTTCCATCTACCAAGGTTCCATTTTGGGGTTATCCTATTTTTGACCCACAGCCACATCGGCTGACAGGGCAGTAATGCGGTGTCAGCAGCTGTTGAGGCCTGGGTCTGTATCACCATTGTAGATCAAAATGCGCAACTTGTTCTGTGGCACCTTCAAAGTGATGCGTGCCAATGCAAAGCAACTGAGACTTTCAAGGCTTCAGAAAAACCTCTCTGAGCGCTGCACGATCTGCTGATACCAAGGTACCAAGCTCGGCTGGGTGGAGTTGTACGTAAAGCCAACACCATTGTCACCCAGAAAGAAAAATGCATTTTGCGCCTGAGATGCAAGTTTGACATGTTGCAAAGAATGATCTTGCTACTGCTGTCACACACACACACACACACACACACACACACACGCACACACACACACACATCTGTCACACACACACACACTGCACCATAAAACACATCAATCACATCGGCCGCGTCCACCGAGATTCGACATGCAACGCATCCTTGACTGCCTTAGCCAGGCTATGTGAAGCTCAGTGCGCTCTGAGCACTGCGCCTGCCACATATGGAACGAAGAATGATGTTAGGTGCCGAGTGACACTGGTGTTGAGCCACTTGCGCAGCACACCGATGCCGCCGCACGGTGTACCTAGGATGCTCATTGTCCATAGCTCTTGCCGTTGCGTCAGCGCACTGGTTGACTGACTGCCTCATGGACAACCACATCCACAAGCTCACATCCACTTGTGATACCGACGCGTGCAAAGGCTGAATATTTAAAAATCTGGGGCGCGGGGGTTTCATGGTTTCAAAAAGGAGGCCCAAAATGGGATAGATGTCCTTTTGCCTCAACCAAACCATCCGCAAGGCGTCCGGGTGGCCATCCATGTGCCATTTTCCACCACTCTGTGACTGGGAGATTGGTCCTGTCAGCCCCGAATCCTCGGTTACATCGGTAGTTCTTTGTCTCTTGGTTGTACTTGGCAGGGAAACCACAGCTTCAGACTGACCGCCATGCAGTTGACCAACTTCCCAAAGCCCGGGCACAAGGTCGAAGTCATAGCATTCATCGTAGAGGTTGTACTCAAAGCTATAACCTCCCGCGCGAGGAGCGGAGCCGAGAAGGAAACTCATCAGCTACAACTTCAGCAGAAGCTGAGCTGCTACCCTCATGACTCATAGCAAAGCTGGGACAACGACCCCGCTCCGCGTCCATCTTCTTCAGCACGGCTTTGCAAGCATCGCTGGTGGCTCCATCCACAAGCTCCTGGAGCCCAAACCGTCGAAGGATACAACTCATCCCACTGGCATGGACTAGTTTCGGACTGGCACCCTGCGGGTGAACTGGAGGGGACCTCATGGCACGATTGCGTGAAGCCGGCCTGATGAGAGCAGACTTTCTTGATTTCAGCGTAGGTCTTGTCTGAAAACCTGGGAGTTCAGAGAGAAGTCTGCTACAATTCGTTCTGCCATTTGAGGACTCATGGTGAATCGGTTGCTTCCATGCAACCGATGCCTATCCTCACGGCTCAACATGAAATCTGGAAAGCGCACTTTCAGTGAGGTCGTATGATATGCACCAGCCATGATGAAGATTAAATTGCTACATCCAACAGGAGATTCCGGCAGCTGCACAAGTTCTGCTACAAGCGATCAGTGAGCAAAATGAACCATGCTAAACACATGTTTTACAAAGCAGTCCTTCTAACCAAACCTTATTCTGCATGGGATGCAACTCTCTTTCGCTGCAAATGTCAAGTCCATCGAGGGGGAATGCGCTAAAAAGGTGGGCAGCAATCCAAGTAGAGCCATGTAAGCAGGGCTTACAATGCCAATGAAGCCTGGGGTTGCAAATGCGAGCTGGAGTGGCTTTTATAAAAACCTGGCCAGGATTCAGCTGCACCGCTAGAGCCACAGGCCCGGTCCCGCCATATGCTTCAAGCAACTGCCCATGGCCATGGAAGAACTCCACATCGAAGTAACGCCCAAGGCTTGGGACGCAGCCGCCGCTGTCTCCCTGAGGCTGTTTTTAAAAACCGGAAGGTGACATGTTGAACAGACCTTTGAGACAAACCTCGCAGGGCCAGATCTTTCAAGGAACTCCCCTACCCCCAAGAAAGGACAGGTTGCAACTCCCGCATAGACCTCTGCTTTCAAGGTCAGTCCAAACCCGCGCCCGCGCCAGAATACGCCACTGTGCGGCCGGCGGGCCGGACCGCCCAGGCAGCCATCGCCAACAGCAAAGCCCTTCAACATGGCGGCCAAGGGTCCTGTGAGGCAGTTGCAGCTGTCAGCTTGCGCGAAGACGCATCTTCGAAACTTGCAAGAGATGC
>CAUJNA010001247.1:82105-267105 GCA_963377175.1 Effrenium voratum | reverse complement strand
CGCACTCAAATCAGCACAAGTGAAAACTAGGAAGCCTCCAATCCTTTAGGGGATTGATGGTGTGCCGCGCACCGAGGCTGCTGGCAGGGCCCGCCATGCGCTGCCACGCAGCAGGTCCATGGCTTGCACCAGCCTCGTCTTTCCACTGCCAAATGGGGATAAATTGATCCATGTCGCTGTGGTTGTCAAAACCGTTTTGGGATCCCATTTTGGTTGGTAGGTGAATTCACCACCCATTTTAGAACCTATTTTAGTGGGGATTGAGATGTTCACTGGGGGTACGATTTGGATTTTGACCCATGGCCATGTGGGTATGGGTCAAGGCTACACCACCAGGAATCGGACCGCTGGTTTTAGTCCTTTTGGTTTTATTTATGAGGGATCCAGCTTTGGTACCAATTCTTCACCCACAGCCATGTGTGGGTACTTAGACAGTTTTGGGGCAAGGAAAACTGACGTACTTCAAAGTATGTCAGGATTCAAGTGCAGGCACTCCTTCTGGCGCTTGAACTCTGACCGATGTCCCAGCAAAGGCTGGGGATTGAACAGTCTGCAAACGTGTTTCTTGAATTCTCAGCCGAAGTACTTCAAAGTATACCCCTACCGGATCTTAACCAAATGCGGCGACTGAGCTTGACACTCCTCTCTTTCTAGCACATCTGACATATCCTGGCAGTCGTGAATTGGGCTGTTGCATGATCTCTCGCTCAAGCGACCCACGATATGTCCTCATCGAATCGATGGAACGCACGCTTGAACTCAATGTAGTCGTGCTCGGTCCTCAGATTTGGGGACCTTTTCAGGACGCGTCCGCAACGTCTTGCAAGGATCAATCTGCAGCAGAGCTCATGAGATCCACCAACCATCTCGTCTGGGCAACCTACTGTGCAGGGACGAAATCCTGCCCCACTCTGAAAGCGTGGGAAAGCAGTCTTGGTTGGTGTTTACCAGGAAATCATCAAAGCCATGGTTTCTGAACGGTGGTGCGATTTCTGGATTTCGCAACCATCCACAGTATTTTTTCGCCAACTAAAAGAAAAAAAAACGTCGCCCGGATCTCGACTCTGAAGCGCCGGGCCATCCACCCGCGTTCAGCACATACTGACGCTCACGCTCTAGTGCGGTCACCTGGCAGCGAGACTTCACATTGCGACTTGTTGATCCATGACGGCTTTCCACTACCCAAACCACCACCAGGGTAAATCGGGGTACATGCCCCTTATATAGCCATATTGTGGGTGTACATTCCATTAAACCCCTGCATGTAGTGGTTTGGAGATAGTGGAGACCATCTTAGATTTGAGGCTGCGGATGGCCTTGAGAAGGGTATGAAGTCTGATACCTTGGTTGACTGGCAGTTAACTGCATTGGCAACGACAACATGCCTTTGCTTGAACTCTAGGCATCAGCAAAGTCTGTAAGCCAGGCGCACAGCTCAATGATTGCTCCACGACCCAAGAACTTGCTGCCACGACCATCTCCTTGGAAGTCTCAAACATTGCCAGGCTTCGCATGTCCCGGACCATCACGGTTGCAGGATTAAGCGCGTTGCCCTGGTCCAGCAAATCCTGAACCTCAGCGCAAGTCGGCAGGCGATCGCACGTCCTTGAGCCGTGAAAACCCACCTCCATCCGTTCAGACTGCGCCTCGAGACTTGCTTCATGTGCTTGCCATGAAAGCAACAACAGCATATCATAGCAACAAGTACAACAACCACAACAACCACAACCATCACAGCATCAACATCAACATCAACATCAACATGAACATGATCATCATCATGATCAACAACAACCACCAGCACCAGCACCAGCACTGGCACTAGCACAACCACAACCGCCACCGCCGCCGCCGCCACCACCACCACCACCACCACCACCACCACCACCACCACCACCACCACCACCACAGCAGCAGCAGCAGCAGCAGCAGCAGCAGCAGCAGCAACGGCAACAACAACGACACCGACGACGACAACACCCCCACCAACCAACCAACCAACCAACCAACCAACCAACCAACCAACCAACCAACCAACCAACCAACCAACCAACCAACCAACCAACCAACCAACCAACCAACTAACCAAGAAACAAAGAAAGACACAAAGAAAGAAACAAAGAAAGAAACAAACAACAAAGAAACAACGAAACAACGAAACAAAGAAACAAACAAAGAAACAAAGAAACGAACGAACAAACGAACGAACGAACGAACCAACAAACAAACAAACAAACAACCAAACAAACAAACAAACAAACAAACAAACAAGCAAGCAAGCAAGCAAACAAACAAACAAACAACTGCAACAAAAACGCGAAGAACGACAGCGCGTGAATAATGAACATATTTAATATTGCAAACAGTACACCCCCACCTTGGACAGGAAGCCACAAGCTCTGAAGAAGGTGCTAACCTTGAAGCACACAGCCCAGCCGCCTTTGAGCATTCTGACAATCTGAGGAGCTGGCCTCTTTAGCCGGAACGCAGCAGTTCTGGTCAGTGTCGTCGACAATCTTGGCCCAAATGCAAGGCTTGTCAGGCAGCTAGCTGCCTTTGGAATTGTGCCTCAATCCCCGAGAGTCTCCAATTAAACATAAACAGATCAACCCCCAACGCGCACCTTGCCCAACTTGTCCTTCTCAAGCTCCTTGAGATGACTCCTCAGCTTTTGGTCTGCTTCTGCCATGCATCGCGACTGCTTGTTCTGCTGTCTGCATTCACAGCTTGAGCCACAAGCACCATTTTCAAGAAGTCATGAAAGCTGAGTGTTCCATCTCCGCCTCAGGCCAGCAACTCCCCTCAATCAGACTGCTCTATCGTACAAATGGATGAGCGCTAGGACGACTGCGCAGCATGCTCTGCAGCATGGCCTTCATCTGAAATATTTTTGGTTGACCTTGCGGGCGCTCGATTCATTGCGATCAGGAATGCACGGCTGCAAGGGTCCGGCTCTTGGGCAGGAGGCCACTGTCACGAAGAAGCAAAAGCACCTCCAAGCTGGCATGTTCATTGCCCAATGTCAACCATGGCTTCGGAAAGGAGCCAGGCGGATGCGGCTGCAAAGGCACAAATGAAGTAATCTGCGACTGAGTCCAGGGATTCGGAACAAAGAAGTGCGCTTGAAAACCTCAAATGAGCGGGTCTGTCTTTTTTTCTTGAGGTTGTGTCTTTTTTTGAGGTTTGAGGGTACCTCCTTTATCTTACCATTTTGCTAGGGGCGCTCTACATTGTAAAATGTCCTTTGCACGTGCTCGTAATGCCGCTAACCTTTTGGCCAGGAGTGCTTTGCCGTTGACGGATGTTCAAGATGATCTGGTTCAAAGTGCATCACTGTAGCATACTTACTTTTTGGCGCTTTTTGGCGGGTGTTCTTATTTGGCTAGGAAAGCTTCAGTGCACAGTGCAGCCCTGTGGGCAGTTGCTGAATTGATGCTGCTGCATCCATCATGAACATTGTCTGAATCATATCTGCGCTCAATTGCATTTGTGCACATGGGCAGTTGCTGACTCATACAGGTACTTGCTGAAAGCGGGCACTTGGGCAACTCACGTCTTAATATGGGTGTGGCTCAAAATTAAAGACCTAGGGTTACGCAGGTTTTGGTATTTGGCTCCATTTGCCAAGGTGCCATGTTGGTACATTTGTCTGAGCCACAGCCATATGTTGTTCCTTGTCCCATGTGCTACCTTCGCAAAGTAGTCCACCAAGGAACAACGAGCCAACCCGCGGACCCCAAGGCTTCAACGGCTCGGATTCAGCTCTCGGCCACCTTCCGAGACCCGCCTGCTGCTCATGGACAAAGCCGGAGACGTGGCCCCAGTACCCCCGGCTCGGATTGTACCTCTCGAGAGATGTGCGACCAATGCGACCAATTGCAACTGGAAGCGACATGCGGGGAAACCACTTGCAAACGATGGCTTCACTCAGAAATGGGAGAACTGATCCCGAAAAAGTGTCTATCTTTGAGCGAACATGTTGATTGTCAATCTTGATTACTGTGAACGGCCGGCAGAATGTTGGCACCCAAATATCTTGAGACTTACGCGACAACACAAAACTAGACGGCATGCAACCAGTAAAGTCGTTTCCATCCTTGTGGCGCATGCCTTGTTGGGACTAGGTGGCCTACCTGGCAATTGTTCGATTTTCCCGAGGATGGTTGCGTTGTCATGCGCTTGGATTGCGTGTGCACGCAGCCAACACTCAAGCAGTGGTTTTAACCCCACGCTTCTGAACAAGGCAAAGGCGCTTCCCGCTAAACGGGCCTTTCTCAAAATGGGGGTCCCTTTTTGAATGGTTTCAAAGGGAAAGCCAAAAAGTCGCCTACCACCTCAAGGGTCCCTAATTTTGAGAAACGCCCAAATTTACTGAGTTCCGCCTTTCTCCCTTGTCAAGCTGTTGCCGACCCCACTCACAGGTCAGCAAAGCACAGGTCACTCATGGAACCGCATGTGCCAGCTCACCAAGTCGTGCTTCCACACCTCCTGCGCGATCACTGACCGCCCAAGGCGTACGAAAAAACCGCGCTGCTTGTGAACAGAGGAACCCTCGATGATAGTTGCCACTACCCCCAAACCACTACCCTTAGAAAAAATGGGGTTAATATGCCCGGCTATATATGTATATATAGTGGGTAGTGGCTATATATAGTAGCTATATAGTGGTTGTATCTCCCATTCATCTCCCTGCAGGTAATGGTTTGGGGGTAGTGGAACCCATTTTAGACCCCCGGGGTATGCAAGGGCCCCCTGAAAAGCTTGCACTGCATAAACTGGGTCTTGGGAAACTCTCAAAGGCACTGATGCGCAGCACAGACACAAGCTGACACGCTGACACGAACACACACAAACATACGGAGCCACAGGTACACAGACACACGGACACACAACCAAACACAACCACGGAGACTGAGACCACGCAGGCACTTTCGCGCGTGACAGAGAAGAAAAAGAGACCCACACGTATCTGCGTATCTGCGTGTCTGCGGTCGTTGAATGGTTCGGCCTGCTCTCTCCTGCTCCTCTTCTGACAGCGAGAGCCGGGTCACCAGGTCCTGGAACTTTGAGATTCTCTCCTGCTCCACCAGCTCCTGGCCGAGGGGACACACCTTGCGCTCCGGGAAAAACATGCGTCGCGAATATTTGAAGACCACAATGGCATTTCGGGGATGATGACTCGTCGGCGGCTTCTCACGGGGCAAACAAATGCAAACCGCGTCGGGGAGAGTAGTGACGGGATCCAAAAGCCTTACCCACGGGCTCCACAAGCAAATCGCCGCAATACGCCAGGGTGCTTTGGCTGGTGGGCAATTCAAGACAACAACACGTGTCTCGAACAGCTGGAAAGTGCGGTGCTGCAAGCTTGCCACATGTGTGGTTTGCAAGGCAAAGGGTCACATTCTCCTGTTGCAGGCAGACAAAGTCTACAAAGTCCTCCTCGTCCATCCTCAATACCGATCACATCTGCCACCAACCACGGAGGAGCTAGCGAAGACGCTCCCTATAGATTTCCTCCCCCGAAGCGACCAACAAAGGGCTCGCGTTTAACAGGGCTCCCTGCATTTCCCCTTTAAACATCACCCCACCAAAAAACACCCAGCTTGGGCCAAAACGAAGGAAATATAATGACCCCTGTTTAACGGCGCACGTTTCCACAACTTCTCGCCGCAAATGCTGGGACCCCCGTCAATCCAAGGCCAACGGACAAGAGCTTCTCGCTTCGGCCAGTCCTAAGCCAGCATTCGGGGTGAATTTATCGTAGAGGCTATCCTTTTCTTGCTGGTGCTCAGTAGGGAATGCGGGAATGAACCCAGGGATTCCCTTCAAAGAAACCATAGGGGATGGTTTAAAAGGGTCATTCCCTTGCTGAGCAGCAGCAAGTTTTGGGGTGGTTCCAAAAGGAAACCAAAACGAAACCCAACAGCATGGGGGATCCCCCTTTTTTTTAAGACACACCAATCTAGGAAACAATCTTATGATACAAAACATCTCAGCTGAGGAAGCAACTTCTGAGCAAAGCCTTTGAGCGCCGCCTTTAAGGCTTCCTTCCAGGGAGCGCGCAAGGTCAAGCCGCACGGGAAACGAGCCCTAGCCCATTGGTATCCACTCCTCAAAGATCTCCAGTCCGTTCAGGAGAAGCGCTCTGAGAATCTCCGAGACAGAGAGCTTGCCGCGCTCATAGGTATCCAACTCGCGGGTGCTCTCAACAGACCCCCGCAACCTCCAAATACCCGGCATTTTGTCAGGGTATCATGTCGACCCTCTACTGAAAAAGGAGGTATTTACCATGGAAAACCAGGTTTTCCCAAAAATACCCTGAAAAAAACGGGTATTTTGAGTAGGGGGGACATGGCCAACGAGCGCTCTGAATGGCCTTCTTAAAAAGCTTCAGGAGGTTTGGCCGCCGCAATCTGAGCCGGTAGGAATGGAGTGAGCCACGCCACATGTGACACTTGAGTCTCCGACTCAATCAGCTTCTGCCGGATGGTTGGAACAACCTAGGGCCGGACTCTGCTGGCATGCATTCGGAAGCACTCGGAACCGGCCTCATTGCAATACTGCTCTAAGGTGAACTGCAACTTGTCCAGATTGAGAAGTATGGCAGCCACCTCCAAAACCGTGCCCCTACCCGCAAAACGGCCGACCAGTCGAGTCCGTTTTTGGGGTCTCGTCGCGTCGTCGCGTCGGGTCATCGACTCCTCGCGCCTCCTCGCGCTCGATGTCATTCCTGGGACTTAGGCCCAGTCCCAGCAAGGAGTCCATCAGCTCTGCCTCAAGCTCAATGAGCTTGATTCAAACCCGGGAAAATGGACGGTTTGGCCACTCTTCTCCTCAATGAGCTTGATGGACCCGGGAAAATGGACGGTTTGTCCACTCTCAGAGATGAATGGAAGAGATCTGTTCTCTTAAGAATGCGGTTCTTGAATGTGCATATGTAATTCGTAGATGGGTCGTACAGGCGGGAACGAAGGCCTTATCATCCTTTCTTTCATCTCCTGGTTTCCATCTCATCCCATGGAAGTCCGCTGATCCTTGCAACCAGTCATATGTTATTCTCTCGGAAACTAGAAAGAAGATGAGATGCAAGCTGGATGGGCAAGAGGCCCACCTATTGACATGGTACCTGATTGAGGGTTTGTCTACGTAGTCGACATATCGTGGCAATGAAGATGAGTCGTGTCCATCATTAACAGGTTATATAAATCCCTTTGTTTTTAATGGTGGGTGAATGACATTCCAAGTAACGATGAAACATACCATGAAAGAAAGGGAACGCAGAAGACAACAAGCAAACACACACGCTGTCAATATCATTCCCTCAACATCAGCTGATAGGCATATGATGGTCTATAACGTAGCCCTTGCCTTTGCTCTTATCTTCAAGCTTATTTGGAACACGTGCGCCACCGTTCTCCCACTGTCACCAACCGTTGAATCCAGAGATCAATTGGGCGATGAACGATCCAGCCTTGGCTGTGGATGATAGGGTGGGAAGGGACATGATGGAGGATTGGCACGTACTGTTAAGTCTACTTCCTTGAGTCCGCTTCCGGGAAACGTAAGAGCTAAGATAATCAGACATTGATAGTTTCATTTGCCTTTCTTGCTAGGTTCATTCAGCTTTATCATACTTTATCATGCACAGGATCTGATTGCTTTATTAAGCGCCGGCTTTGGACTGGGGGAGCATGTACAAATGGTGCTTGGGCGAATATATGGGTTTCTGGGCATCTTCTGGGGCACCATTGTTATGAAATTTGAGCGATGCTTAGCCCGGAGCGGGGTGGCACTGAGCGGCAGCCCGTAAGGAAATAAAAGGATTTGTTTTAGCTAGACATATCCTATCGCAGGTGCTACATCATTGACTGTCGCCATACTGTCGCCATAAGGATAACATACACGGATATTATCGGTGCCAGTAAAGTCCGACAGAGAGGGGGGCGGAAGTCTCTTACATAAACATACTGTGGGCGGACGAACTCCTGCACCGACTGGGAAACCATGGGAAACCATTGTTCATTGGCATTTACAGGAGAATCATCCCTCCAGGGTGGGTTGGCCCATCCTCAGTATTTCGTTTGGAACCTGCTCCCCGTGAACTGCCGCCAGTGAGGGGGCAAGCACACCTTGTTCTGCTCCAGTCTCTACACGCGCACGCGCGTGTGGGTGTGGGTGCCCCTGTTCTTAAGGGTCCCCGTTTTCGGTGTCTTTCTTCCTTTTTGGAGTCGGACGCCACCTTGACGAATGCCCCGGAGTGTAGTAATCCTGTTGGCAGATGGCGCTCCTGATCAGGATTGCCCGCAGGATGAACAATTGCCGCCGGGCTTACGTCGAGCCGAAACTCCTTTTCGCTTGAGGAATGGGATGCGCCTCACGGTTTCATTGTCTCCCATCAAGTGTGTGTGTGTGTGTGTTCGTGTGTGTTCGTGTGTGTTCGTGTGTGTTCGTGTGTGTTCGTGTGTGTTCGTGTGTGTTCGTGTGTGTTCGTGTGTGTTCGTGTGTGTTCTGGTGTGTTCTTGTGTTCTTGTGTGTTCTTGTGTGTTCTTGTGTGTTCTTGTGTGTTCTTTTGTGTTCTTGTGTGTTCTTGTGTTCTTGTGTGTTCTTGGGTGTTCTTGTGTGTTCTTGTGTGTTCTTGTGTGTTCTTGTGTGTTCTTGTGTGTTCTTGTGTGTTCGTGTGTGTTCTTGTGTGTGTGTTCTTGTGTGTGTTCTTGTGTGTGTGTGTTCTTGTGTGTGTGTTTGTTCTTGTGTGTGTGTGTGTTCTTGTGTGTGTGTGTGTTCTTGTGTGTGTGTGTTCTTGTGTGTGTGTGTTCTTGTGCGTTCTTGTGCGTTCTTGTGCGTTCTTGTGTGTTCTTGTGTGTTCTTGTGTGTTCTTGGGTGTTCTTCGGTGTTCTTGTGTGTTCTTTTGTGTTCTTGTGTGTTCTTGCGTGTTCTTGCGTGTTCTTGCGTGTTCTTGCGTGTTCTTGCGTGTTCGTGCGTGTTCGTGTGTGTTCGTGTGTGTTCGTGTGTGTTCGTGTGTGTGTTCCTGTGTGTTCGTGCGTGTTCGTGTGTGTGTTCGTGTGTGTGTGTGTTCGTGTGTGTGTGTGTGTGTGTTCGTGTGTGTTTTTGTGTGTTCTTGTATGTTCTTGTGTGTTCTTGTGTGTTCTTGTGTGTTCTTGTGTGTTCGTGTGTGTTCGTGTGTGTTCGTGTGTGTTCTTGTGTGTTCTTGTGTGTTCTTGTGTGTGTGTGTGTGTGTTCTTGTGTGTGTGTGTGTGTTTTTTGTGTGTTCGTGTGTGTGTGTGTGTGTTCTTGTGTGTGTGTGTGTGTTCTTGTGCGTGTGTTCTTGTGTGTGTGTGTGAATGTGTGTGAAGCTAAACTAGGGTATGCTTGTTTGCACGTTGCGGATAATTAGGAGAGCCACTCAGCAAGCAGTCAGCTAGTTAGCTCGTTTAGTTGCTATTTTGTGAGCTAGTTGGATAGTCTAGCTAGACAGCTCGCTCAGCTCAGTTAGCTTGATGGCTACTTCGCCGGCCAGTTCAAGTGAGCCGTGCCGAATTCTCTTGCGTACAAAGCGGTAAAATGAACTTGCTTTCGCGGACCCTTTCGCGATGTTTTCGCAACCCCATGTTTTGCTTTCGCGGGCTTTGTTTTTTTAGGATTGCTTTCGCGGCGCTCTCGCGCTGTCACACCCTTTGGGCTGCATCAGCTCAGAAACTGCAGCTTCCCTTTGGCGGGCCTTTCTGCAAAGTGAGCTACACAAATGGCAGTGCACCCCAAATTTAAGACTATGTAACACAACTCCCGCTCATCATCGGCACACAGGCCTTCGCGGGTCTTTCGCGGACCTTCTTTAGTTACTTTCGCCAGTAGCTATCGCAAGCTTGCGCGGCCTGCGTTTGGCTTTCGCGGGGATTCTATAGGGCGCTGCTCAAGTGCAAGCGCTAACTAGTTAGTTCGGTTGCATGGCTGCGCAATTGGTTTATGCTCACGTTTTTGCTGCTTAGTTGTCTAGCTTGTTAGCCAATTAGCTCTTGAGTGAGTTCCCTAATTGGATCTGCCAGCGTTCAAAGGCTTGCGCGAGCGAGGCTGGGAGATGATTCCGAGTTGAGAGACTGAAGTCGAAGGAGTTGAAAGAAACCTATACTTTCTTCTATTTGGACATTTAGACTGGGCGTGACCATTTTCTTTTTCCCTGTGGTTGAGAGGCCAATGATGATGAACATGTTTGCCTTCATCTTGGAACTTTGCCAGCTTCCCAGCCACTTTGGGCTGGAAGAACGTGGAGAAAATGATTGGAAGAGACGGGATTCCCCATCCACATCCTCAATGGCGACACGGTCCTTTCCTCCACATGGGTATGAGTCAAAATTAAACCACCAGGGGAACGCAGATTTTAGTCCATGTTTCCTCTTACCAGGGTTCCATTTGAGGCACCTATTTTTGACCCACGGCCGCATGCAAAAGGAACCCTTCGTTCTGCCCGTCGGACCCAACGCGAGAGGCGGGCCCCCGCCTGGTCCAGCAAGCCAGTGGCGCTGACGTTGTACTTGGTAAAGGCCGCCATCAGCACGTGCTGACGGAAGACGGCAAGAAACGAATTGGCTGTGGCTCAAAAACTCTCAAAAACATGTACCAAAATGGTACCTTGGCAAATGAAACCGAAGACTAAAACCCTAGTTCATCAATTTGAGCCACACCCATCTTTGTGACCGGGCTCCGCAAGACCTGGGTTCGTCTCAAAACCACTTTAAAAATGGTCAACACGAGTCTCAGGGCAACCCATTTTGGGGTACCCATTTTTGATTCCACAGCCACATGGGGTACCCTCCATAAAGGACACACCCACTTGAAACAGTCGCCTGCTGCTTGAGGCCCGCCACAAAGCCAACGTGGCCCGCATAGAGGCAGGCGCCTGGCCCATGAGTTCGGCTTCACAAGCTGCTTCTGGGACTTTGAATTACCAATCGAATTTGGCAAAGAGTGGAGAACGGGTGTCACCCATTTGGGTGTGGCTCAAAATTAAAGAGCTAGGGTTACGCAGGTTTTAGTCTTTGGTCCCATTTACCAAGGTGCCATTTGGTACATCTATTTGAGCCACGGGCATTTCACTATGCACCAGTTGCTTTCCGGAAAAGGGACCATGGCACCGCTTGAAGCTTGCCCAACGAGATCTAAGGATCACCTTGCATGGCGGCACAGCCTATTCCCGAAGACTTCATATCCGTGATCTTGCGGAACATGGCATCAAGCCTCCTGCCATGCGTCTGCAGCAGTGAATGCCGAAATGGGCTATGGATGATCGACTCCAGATTGTGCATGTGTGCCATCAGTAGGAATCCCTGAAACTGTGACCGAAAATCCTGCGTTTTCACAGACTGGTTGATTCTCCGAAGGCCAACCGCGCATGTCCCAACAGTGGCCGAGCTGAGTCTCCAGCATGCCGCTCTGAGCAGAGAGCCTTGAACGTTTCATTGAACAACGGAGCAGTGTCGCGGCTTCACTCTTGAGTAAAGCAAGAAAGAAGCAAGTAATTACAAACTGCTTGACTTGGCCCTCTGCATCCGTGTTGCTGTTGGCGCCGACTCCTGCAGTCCAAACTGGATCACACTCTGCTGTTCTTGCGGCCCATGCAGCTCAAAGTGCCTGTGGCTGGTCCAACAACGGGGGCGTTGTGGCCGGAGGGGGCGTTGTGGCCGGAGCGGGCAACGGTGAGGAAGATTTCTGCCTCCTGACCCAGTCTCATGGCATTGCGCTCAGCTTTATCAAAAATCCCCGGTGAGCCTCTGTGCGCAAACCAACTCTAGTGGATAAGGGCATGGACGGATCATCGGATCCGCTTGCGAGCCAAGTCCAAGTCAAGCGAATCTTTGCTGGGATCATCAAGCAACAAGTCCAGCAAGCCAACGCATGCGGTCCTATTATGATGCCGGCACTTGCCTCCAAGCTTTTTCAGCTTCTCCTTGTCCCGAGGAACTCGAACGGGGCAAGCCAATTTCAGTCGAGCTTGTTGGGGTGTATCCGGCCAAAATACTGGACACCATGCCTACGCGATTCCTTGCCTACGCAAGCCTACTCTCCTGGAGCGCCTGAGGCGGACTAAAACATGATATGAAGTGGTCACAAATAAAGACGCAGAGGAGGCAAACACCTCCAGCAGGTTGACGGCATTTGTTGGTAGCAGCTGTGCGTAGCCTTTCTTCAATCATTCTCGCAAGCTGCAAAAGTCTTTTTTGGCCACTAAACGCAGCATAAGGAGAGTTCCCCCGAATGCTTGACGGATACACGGCAAAACACAACTCTGCTCATTTCAGCGTCAAAAGGGCCACCACCACCATCACCACCACCAATATCGCTACCACCACCGACACAACCTGCACCTCCACAACCTCCACCTCCACAACCTCCACCTCCACAACCTCCACCTCCACCACCACCTCCACCACCACCTCCACCACCATGACATTCACCGGCATCATCGTCGTCACCATTCTCACCATCATTGCGATCACCTTCATCACCATGCCGTCTGCAATCAAATGGAAGACTTGCCATCTGACGGCACTGCAGGTAGTGATGTGCATGCAACATTGTGGAGCTTGATGAAACAAACAAGCAAGAAGAAAGACAAAATCTTGGAAGAAAAAAACACAAGCAAGCAGAAAGACAGCAGCAAGCAAGCAAGCAAGCAAGCAAGCAAGCAAGCAAGCAAGCAAGCAAGCAAGCAAGCAACCAAGCAGGCAAGCAAGCAAGCAAGCAAGCAAGCAAGCAAGGAACCAAGCATCCGGTCCAGGCTGCGTCAGCTCCAAAGAAGCCTGTTGATCTAGTCATGAAACAAAAGAAACAATTACCTGCAGGTTACGTCGATTTGGTGGCATCGTACTCCTGTCAACGTGCCTATGTGGACAATCTATCTTGCCACATCCTGTCACTTAGGCAGCTGGTGCTGCAAAACGCAGGATGCCGAAGAGCAAGCATAGGCTTGGCACACTGAGTGCATCACCTGGATCTTCCGTGACGTTTTCTTGGCGGTCATCAACTCGCCTAAGCTAAAATGATGCACTCTGCACGCTGCACACTGAGGATGCTGCCCACTCGGAGCACCGCCTGCCTACAGTCAACACGGCGCTCTCAAATACCCAAAGCACAGCCAGCCTGTCAATCCCCCTCAGGAAACGCAATCGTTCCATAACAAAGCAAAGCCCATGCATCTCACAACCCCAACCCCAAACCAACCCCAACCCCAAGCAAAGCCACTCAGCGCTGGAAAAGCTTCGTCCTTTAGCTTCTGAGCAGCTCGCAGTCTAGTCTGCCGGAGCCTCTCCTCAGCGACGTGACATCAAAACATCTGAGGCCAACCTTTGGCGTCAGTCAGGAAGGAAACCGGATGGTCAAACCGCCGGACTCAGTTGCCTTTCTGAACTCCGAAACACATATGGCCATGGGTCAAAATCAGTGAACATCCCAAGCCCCACTAAAATAGACCAAAATGGGTGGTGCACCTACCACAAAATGGTACCACTGGTTTTGACTCACAGCCATATCTTTCCTGCTGCACATCTCTCTCAGCCGGCCTTGTCCTCCAATGCCTCTGCATCATCTTTGTTGACCTGGGCAATCAGCAGTCACCGCCGAACTGCAACCGCTAGGGCCAAGAGGCATCCTCGCGAACATCCTCCTGGCTATGTACGAAATGTCAGGATAGGTTTAGGGATTGTTTTGGGTGGGCTTGGGGTTGGTTTGGGTTGGCTTGCTTGAATTCATCTACTCATTGCTATATAGTGTCGCCAATGTGATTCTACAAAACAGCAGTTTAGTACTTGTTTGGTTTTTTTTCGGCCCAGAAAAAAAAGAAAGGAAAAAAAGGGAAATAAAACAGCACTATTGGGTGCCCTTGCATCATTTTTCAGAGGACTTGCTTTGGCAACATGAGCGCAGTGCTCCAAGATTGGAACATAAGCGAGACATGCCGTACATTCAAGACTTGTCATGGTTTGTGACCATAAGCTTTTGGACAAATCGAACTAACTTAAAAAGGGACACCTACTATGGATGGTCGAAAATCATTTCGCACCTGTTCAGAAACCCTGGTTTCGGATGATTCCCCCTGTAAATACCACCCAACAATGGCTTCAACCATGGTTTCCAAGTCGGTGCGAGAAGCGGATTTCGTCCACTGTATGACTGTAACGCGAAAATTTGCCTCCCCACAGCCTGCCTGGACTTCTGGCGTCAGCTTTGTGCCCGGAGCACTGAAGGTGCGTCGTGCGGACTCCGGAAGGACCGAATGGGCAAAGGACCAGTCCTGCAAGGGACGGCTCACGGAAACAAATGGCCGTGCGTCAAAAGCCAAATCGTACCCCCAGTGAACATCCCAATCCCCGCTAAAATAGGTTCTAAAATGGGTGGTGAATTCACCTACCCCAAAATGGTACCATTGGTTTTGACCCAGGGCCAAATGGGTGTGGGTGTGCACCAAGGCTCATGGAAACAAAAGACTCAATTGAGTCCTCCAAATATGGCCGTCCAAAAAGAAAGCTGGTCACCCCAAAATGGCTTGCCCGACGGAAACATGGACGAAGCTCTGCGGCCCAATGTCCTGGGGGTTTAATTTTGACCCATACCCCTGTGCACATGGTACGAAAACTTCAACCCTTCCAGGGTTCCACGAGCCAACCTTTGGGCTCAACACCAGGCTCTCATGATGTTGAAGTCGTCAAATGATCAAGGGAAATTCATCACGCATGGAGAATTCTGCGGCTGGAACAGTTGCAATACACAGCGTAAACGGCTGCAAATGGAGCTGTTGGAAACGAACAGCGCAATCTTGGTTTTCCGTGCGCAACGCTCCTGCAGGTGGTAATGCAACTCAAAGAGCTTTTGATCTCGCTGCCGTGCCTCTCGCCACCTGAGAAATCAGCTGAAAGCCAATGTGTCTTCGACTCTTTGGGAGTCGCTTCATGAGCACTCAAACTGCTTGGCTTAAAACCGCCATTCGCTCAACTCGGCCTCCCTTCCCCTCTGTCTCTCGGCGCGTGGCCGCGCGGCCACATGTCTGCTCCGCGCGGCCACCTCGCTGCAGTACTCCTGGCGCTCCCGGGCCTCGGGCAGGCAGGCAGGCAGGCAGGCAGGCAGGCAGGCAGGCAGGCAGGCAGGCAGGCAGGCAGGCAGGCAGGCAGGCAGGCAGGCAGGCAGGCAGGTGGACGAGTACCCAGTCCATGTCGCAAAGCCAAGGGAATATGTGTCTCATATGTTGCACGGATGTGTTTATAGGGCTAAGCCATGGAATAAGCCATATTTCTCAGATTCTCCAGTTTCATAAGGCCCAAAATATGCCCATGTCGCAAAGAATCTAAATTCATCCCTTGCCACCCACGACAAAAAAGACCCTAAGCGCAGAACTGGACAGGTCTAGGTCTTGCCCTGGATCCCTGTGAAACATGCGGACCCCGGCAGCCGCCGCCACATACCAACCCCTCCGAGCAAGCGTAGCACTTGGTGCGCAATGTTTCCGCAGAATATGGCGCGACGAATACATATTGCAGCGTGCAGCGTGAATGTCGATGGTTGCTACTCCCTCCGGTAGACATGATCATAACTGATCCAATGAGTTGAGGAACATGTTTGAATAATCTTGATGAGCGACAAGCATTGCACACAAAAATGCTCAGGCCCAAACCAAATCTGCTACGTCCTGATAGTGTCCATCAACTGCGTTCAAGTGATCCTGTCGAAGGCGAAAGAAAAACCGATGGACATGCCTAGACGTCAAGCCCAGTGCAAGCCGGCCTCGCATCTAAAGACAACCGGGCTGCCCAGCTTGCGAGCATCTAGCAGCCTTGCGCTGTTGAGAGAACCACTCTGACTTGCTGTAGCCCGATGCAACATGTAACTGCTTGTCGCATTCAACTGGCCGCACATGTCCAACTCCACCTGTACTACCCTTGCAAACTCTTTTGTTAGCCTCCCACAAACAAGGCGCACAGCCATGTTTTGCACAACTAAGGCCAAAGCTCATTCATCGTCAGCGGTGAAATGTCTGGTGTCCTGAAAGTACGTGCCGCGTCCGAACAATCCAAGCGAGCAGTGCGATGGACTCTGAAAGCGTCCTGGACAAGTTTGAAGCGCCTGCGGCGAGCACCATCAACTTCACCAGCCACAGTTGCAACTGTGCATGGCTGAACAGCTTGGGCCTGTGGTCACACTGGCAGAATGCGTGCCTGGAGCATTCGTCACATCTGCGACGAGAAGAATTCTACGATGCCGGACGTGGGGAGTATATAGTGTTGCCGGTCCTGTTTGCCAGGCCCCCCCCCCAATGGTATCCCCGCCCCCCAAGCCCAGCATCTCTCCAAACCGAGAACCAACCCTGAACCAGCCCTCAACCAACCCTGAACCAACCCTTAACCACCCCACCCACAACCACCCACAACCCCACCCACAACACCCACAACCACCCACAACCACCCCAAGGTGGGGGTCCATGACCATGCCGGGGGGGGAGATATTTTGTCCACCACCTTGAAAAACTTCTCAATAAATCCCAGGCAGTGCCTGGAACTTGCAATACCTCATCTGCTTGCATCCCATGCCGAGACTGTTCCAAGCCTGTCACGGACCGCATGCTGAACTCCTGCAGTGCGTGCTGTGCGATGCAGCAATGCAGCAATGCAGCAATGCAGCAATGCAGCAATGCAGCAATGCAGCAATGCAGCAATGCAGCGGCCGCGCGCAAGCGCATGCGCGCAGGTCCCGCCTGCTCTGCTGAGCCCGATGATGAGTTCATGCCTAAGACCAAGCAGCGGCTCTTGCTGACAGGCTGTCAGCTGAGCAGCTCACTCCAAGCCACTAGCTTTCCCAAGATTGGCGAATCTTGGGGAGCTGAATTGGTGGCTCTGAATTTCAAGGAAGGGACCCTTTGGTGGACATCAAATTTGGGGATTCATGTCCACCAGTCACTTTGTAGGTTCCCGAATGAAACTCATAGCCAGGTCATGGCTCCACCATTCGCCACGCAGTGACTCTGCCTCACCAGCCTCTAGGCGTGGCACTTCGCCAGTGACGTCGGCGCCTAGCAACGGTCTGAAAGCATAACCTGCTTGACTGTCACGGGACAAACCCGCGTCAAAGCGCATGCCTCATGACACAAGATAACTCTTCAATTAAACCAACACAGCGCGATATGAATAGCTTGTGAAAGCCAAGTCAAGACTCACTGGGCCCTCGCGCTCCGCCAGTCGTGGCGTGGGCAAACGAGGCTCCCAAGGAGCCTGTCGAGTCGCCGCAAGCAAAGGCCAGCTGGAACCCCAAAGTTCAACGTGAGTCGACTGAATTTGGGCGCTAAAAAGATGATAGCGGATTGCCAGATTGGTGTGGGTCAAAAGTAAACCACCAGGGGACCACAGGTTTTGGTCCATGTTGCCACTTACCAGGGTTCCATTTTGGGTACCTATTTTTGACCCATTGCCAGATCTTTCGCCATCGCGGCCCAACTGCAAAGTATTGCAGGGCTGTACATCAGATTTCCTTCTGGGCCAGCCCAGAAGCGGGCAGAGTTTTCTTGCCATTGCTGAACAAACACATCCATGATATGTTCAGCTTCCCTCTAGTTGGGTTGCATTGGTGGTTTGGTGGTTTTGGACTGGATTTCAATTTGTCCAGGGGCTCAAACCCACAAACCACCAATCCAAACCACCCAGTAGGGGGTTCCTGATATGTGGTTCGAATCTCAAAACCTCTGAGGTCGGAACCCTTGGAGTTTCCTCCGTTACAGGTTTTTCGCCGAGTTCCTCCGAGCCTCTCTGCGGCCTGAGCTGACGGCTGATATGCAGTCTGCAAAATGGCGCCATGAGGAAAGCAAAAATATAAATCCAGGAAGGAGAGAGAGCAAACAGAACAACACAACATGCCGGACAACTATCGGTAGTCCACTGTAGCCTATGTGCCTCGTTTATACACCGCCAGCTTTTGCGATGCTTGACGGCGTCTTCTGCACTCTTGGCTCAGTGCGGAGTTCCAGATCCTGAGCTCCGCGCTCTGCTTTTCTGGCCCGATCTTTGACAGCTGGTGGCTTTGGCGGAGTTTTCCGCGACGACAGCACAGGCTTCAGCCCTCGCGCCAGCAACGGCCGCAACGCAGTGCGAGGCGGCGGCTGCGGCGGAGGAAACGCCTTCGTTTCGCCGTCATCTCCACGCTGTGGCACCAAGACCCCTGAGGCCATGGCGCCAAAAAGGCCGAAAAGCGGAAAGCGCTCCCAGTGTGAATGATCCGGCTGGGAAGCTTCGTCTAAGCTAAATTGTGTCTGATGAATATTGGGAAGCCTGATGGTCACGGACACGTGCAAAAGTGAGAGTCCAAACAAGTTGTCTCAACTCTATAACCTGGTGAAACATGCGACCTGAAAGCCGCGAGGCTGCTCGCAGGGGCGAGCAAATTTGTGAGGCGCTGCAAATTGCTCCCTGCGCTCTGAGCTCTCCAGATCCGAGAAGAAGCCCAGCATTCGATAGCACCAGGGCCAGGTTCCTGGAACAACCGCCTGCGCCTTGAGTCAAAGGGCAAAAAACGCTAGCCGCATGCCCTGGGTTCGGCCCTGTTTATTCGAGCCATTCAATCCTCATTCGAGCGATTCCCAAACTACGTCTGCGAGGAGCTCGAATTTGGCTCTACGAGCAACTCGGAAAGTTTGTCTTAGCCAGCGGAAAGCCAAATCTAGTTTTCGGAAAGCTCTGTCAATGCATTCCGTTATGTGTGCGTGTCTGGAGGTGAGAAGAATCTAAAACATTCAATATTTGATACGGAGGCACGTTGACGATATGTTCGTGGCGGCCCTTGCGAACACACCATTGAGCGGCAGTGACCATGAGATTGAAGCATCCAACGTTCAATGCAAAGAGCCATGCATCACCCACCACCAACCGTCAATCAGAAAACCGTCACTCCTGGGGCAAAGGCAAGCAAGCACAGCATATTTGCAGCGATTGGCAAGCCTAAGTCTGAGTGCGCAAAGCGACTAGTCGGAGCCAGTCTTTTTGCAATCTAGATTACTTTGGTTTGATACTGAACCCTGACTTTTTCTCAAAAGCCCCAAAACATAAGAAATGCCTCCGTCGCCAATCATTTCGGCGTTCCGGTAATCGGGTTACTCGAATGGGGCCAAAGCAGCGTGCTGCTTCTCACGCTGTAGTGCTGGCACTTTACATTGCAGGTGAGTTTCGCACTGCAGTTTGCAAGAAGTGCCCAAGCTATCTTGGCATGTGAAACAAGCTTCTCACACATGCTTGCTGCGCAGCGCATCTTTCTTTCCAAAAACCTGATCAACCCCACTTGTGTTTGCGATTGAAAAGATGCACTTCTGACGGCGCAGAACCAAGATCCTCATAGAATGGCCTACTACGCAAGGGCCGACGCAAGGGGATTCCCCTGATTAGCTATAATTCGAGAGCAAGTCCTTGGCTTCCTGCTGCGCATCACGGCTGAGTGCGCCATGGTAAGCACGCACGAATGCGTCCAACTCCTGGAAGACATCTTTGTTGACAACCGCATCTGTCAAGATCTTGCGAATGAACTCGGCCAGCTGCACAAGACCGCTCAAGGAGCCGAATCTCCTATCAAGTGTGAATGCCAGCTGCGCACGCTCTTGTTTGAGGGCGCAAATCTTCCTTGCTTCCGATGTGAGCCGTTCTCGTAGTTTGTCTTCCTCGGATCGTACACTGCGTTCCTCTTGGTCAAAGGCATGCCTCCTTGCAGCTTGTTCCTCGGTCTTCTCCTCCAGGCCATCGGCAAGTCTCCGAGTCTTCATGGCCTCCAAGCTATCTATCCTCTGCCTGTTTCAGGTTGCGAGTCTGTGCGCTCAACTGCTCAACCTCCATGGACTGTCTCGCTTTAGCCTCTGCAAGCTTGCCAAGCAGACCTGTCTTGTCTGCATCCGCATTTCGCAAGCTGGCCTCATGATGGTCAATGCCATCAAAATAGAATCGAAAAAGGTAAGCAACTGCCCAGCCCGATGGCAATGCTTTCCTGCTTTCCAAAGTATACTTTGCCCCTCTCACCTTTACCACGGTGTTCCCAACAGTCACATCGTTTTCCAAGTTCTGGGAGAACCTCTTTCGCTCACTCTCATCGTTGGGAACTAAACGGTAACTCCAAAACAAGTGCGTCTCAGGCGCACTTGTTCCTCAGAGACTGACACCTTCGACGTTGACGTTATGCACCTAGTGTCGCCGGTCGCGCTTCTTCAACAGCCAAGTAGCATTCTTCCGCGCAACCTTCAGCCAACTCAAATGTGGCTTGCTGATTGAAGTCTGCTTCCCACAACAGATTGCGATCCCTTTTTATCTAGTTGTGTGATCTTGTCCTCAATACCATCGATTTGCGGACCTATGTTCTGCAGGCGCCGGTTGGTCTCGCTACATTCAGCCTGGTACTCTGCAAGACCCTTCTCTCTGCCGTCTTGATGTCTGCGTCGTGTCTCTCTGCCAGGATTTGCTGCTGCTGCGCCTTGCCCGCAGCATCAGGTTCTGTCTGTAGCTGTACCTGCAAACGACAGCGTCCGCCTTGTCTCGTTCAGTAGCTGTTCCTCCTCTCTTCTTTTCTCTTGCGAGCGCCGAAGCTGGTCTGACAGGTACGTTGAGACATTCAAGCAGCTGGCAATTGCTGCGTGAACGCCCTGGTAAAACCTGTCGACAACTTGCACTCGCCATGCGCGCGCATAGCTTGAAACAGGCAGGCCTCATCACTGAGCTTTCCGACCACATGTGGAGTAGCCGCTTTCGGGCTTTCATGTTCTTGATATTGAGAACATGGGTCTTTTGCGGTTTCCAAAATGGATCAATGACGACCACATGCTGCATTGATGACGTAGCACGTCAGCATCCAAAGCCCTTTCCTCTGCGTGCTGCAGGTTCTTTTTGCAACTATTGTATGCCTCTTTGGCAAAGTCTCCTCCTTCAATCTTGCGCGCGGCATCTACACTGCCGTGCTTGGGTATGCTGATCGCAATATGCAATTGTTGGTTTGGTCCAGTATCTTCGGAAATCTGCCGCTCAGCCGCCCTAACAGCCCCAACAACGCCCTGCCTTGCTTTGCTCATGACATCCTGCGGCACCACCAAAACAACTGTCAATGCCCTGGCAGCTTCTATAGCACGGTCGAAACTTCATCGAGCAACGACAGCATAATCATCTCCACGGGTATCTTCAAAGCCTGGAGTGTCAACCAGCATAAACAGCATAAACTAGTTTCCCGGATCCGGCACTTCAAAGCTCTCCCTCTCCGCGTCCAACGTTTGCGAGGCAAACCACGAAGCACCAATTCTTGGGCCTGATGCGTTGCTGCGGGTGAATGTCTTGCCAAAAACGCCGCTCTCCTCCTGCGAGGAACAGAACACAAGACTTTCCGCGTGTCAAAACGCATGACCCCGACTAAGCCAAACGTTCGGAAGCATCAGGCCTTGAGTGGGAAATTCAAGAGGTAGCTGGCCATAGGGCTCTTGCCGCACCCCGTAGGACGACAAGATTCTTGCCCCGCATCCGGTCAACGCGCTTCTCAGCCTCCTGGCAATGCCGACATACTAGCTCAGCCCTAATGTGTTTCTTACCACTGCGACATGTGATGGAAGAACAAACCAAGCAGGCGGCTCCTGCACCATGGTCAAAATTCGATTGGCTATAACTGGGCCCATGGCCGCGTCACGGGACATGGCCAACGAACCGACCTGCGACGCGCACAGGCCAGCAAGCACAGCTTGCACCGACATGTCTGACCAGTTCGGCTGCGTTCCAAGCTTCTGGGCCGTTCCAAGCTTCTGGGCCGGTCTCATGTTGCTCGAAGGCTTGCAGCCCGCTGCCTCACGCCGTTACTGTCTAAAGGCCGACTTCGTCTGAACTGTTTATTTTGCAGAGTCGTTCCAGCGCGACAACTCCAAACCGAGCGGAGACTTTCATTTGATACTACAGGTAGTGGAGTAGTTTCCTACCCCGACTCATTTTGCTTCTTGATTTTGATTGGCGGGATCTTGTTTTCCAACCCCGTACGGTTTTGGTAGCTTTTGGCCGATGTTTTTCCGAGTCATTGGAATTAGTCGTAGGTGAACTTTCTTCCGTCACCTGCGACTCTGTCAAACTGTTACCCAAAGACACAGCGCATCAACCCCTTGCTTGCCGACAGTGTTGTTGATCTTGCTATGATCTCACGTTGATCTTGTTGTCTTCCTGTCGATCTGATTGGGTACGGACAAGCTAACAAAATGGGACCATAAATGCTTTAGGCAGATCGTAAATGCGTACCATGCTGCGGCACTGGTATCCACTGGAAGCCAAGACTGATGCACAAACCATAAGTTGACAAAAACCGGTAACATTCATGTTCTGCACTTGTCACGACGACTGCGCAAACACGCAACAGCGCCCGCAAAACAATTTGGAAGTCTGGAAAACGAACATGCTCATCAACTTGAGTTGATAGTAAACGTTGGCCCCAGCTCCTTCATCACGTGGAAAACATACTCCTGCTTTTTCTGCGGTTTAGTCGCCGCTAACTCTTCATCTTCTTCTGTCAGCGTGTTCCACCATGGAGAATGAGATTGTGTGTCAGCTGATTGAACAATGAGCTGTCCTTTCTCAATCTGTGGCGGAGCGCGTGTTCAGCTTCTTGATACTTTGGAAGGAGCTCTTCCTGCTGGTCAGACATGTTCTTGCACTTGCACATGAGTCTCAAAGTTCTCTTTGGTGACACCTATAGAATCCATACAGTATAAGCGTATGCGCGCGTGCTGGCCCAGCACACGTGGGTCACCTTCCCAAATACGCTTGCCGGCAATCAAGTCAGTGACTGTTGCATGTTCAAAGGTCATGATCGTTGAAGAATAATCCTGAGGAACCGTGTCAGGACCAGGGAAGAGGTCTTAGTCGTTCGCTTCCAGGCTACACATATTGGGTTTGTATTTTTTTAGGGTGGCCGGGCAGGAAGGTTTGAGTACGGGGTATGATTCGCAGGTATGATTCGCGGGTATGATTCGGGGTATGATTCGGGGGTATGATTCGGGGGTATGATTCGCGGAAGCAGCAGCAGCAGCAGCAGTAGTAGTAGTAGTAGTAGTAGCAGTAGTCGCCGGAGTAGCAGTACTAGTAGTAACATTGTAGTAGTAACAATAGTAGTAGTAGTAGTAGTAGTAGTAGTAGTAGTAGTAGTAGTAGTAGTAACAATACTAGTAGTAGTAGTAGTAGTAGTAGTAGTAGTAGTAGTAGTAGTTAGTAGTAGTAGTAGTAAATAGTAGTAGCAGTAGTCCTAGTAGTAGTAGTAGTAGTAGCAGTAGTAGGAGTAGTAGTAAATAGTGGTAGCAGTAGTCCTAGTAGTAGTAGTAGTAGTAGTAGTAGCAGTAGTAGTAGTAGTAGTACTAGTAGTCGTGGTAGTAGTAGTAGTAGTAGTAGTAGCGGTAGTAGTAGTAGTAGTGGTAGTAGTAGTAACAGTAGCAGCAGCGACGTAGTGGCGCGGAAGCTTTGAAAAGACTTGGCGCTGGCCTTGGCAAGGCAAGTTCATTGCGCGGGTATGATTCGGGTATGATTCGGGTATGATTCGCGGGTATGATTCGGCTAGGTGCAAAACGGCACTGATTACAAACTCGTAGTAGCTGTGGTAGTAGTAGTAGTAGTAGTAGTAGCAGTAGTAGTGGTAGTAGTAGTAGTAGCAGTTGCAGAAGTAGTGGTAGCAGCTGTAGCATAAGCAGCAGCGGCTGTAGTGGTGCGGACGCTGTGAAAAAGACTTAGCACTAGCCTTGGCAGGGGAAGCTCATTGTCCGGGTATGATTCGGGTATGATTCGCGGGTATGATTCGGCTAGGTGCAAAACGGCACTGATTACAGACTCAGAATGATGTATGTGGTAGTAGTGAGTAGTAGCAGCAGCAGCAGCAGCAGGAATAGTAGTAGTAGATGTAGTACTAGTAGTAGTAGTAGTAGTAGTAGTAGTAGTAGTAGTAGTAGTAGTAGTAGTAGTCAAGGTTGTAGTCGTAGTAGTAGTAGTAATAAAGGTAGTAGTCGTAGTAGTAGAAGTAGTAGTAAAGGTTGTAGTCGTAGTAGTTAGTAGTGAGGGTAGCAGAAGCAGAAGCAGAAGCAGTATAGTAGTAGTAGCAGCGGTAGTAGTGATCGTAATACTCGTAGTCGCGGTAGTGGCAGTGGTAGTGGTAGTATTGGGTAGCGCTGGTGGTGGTTGTTGTGAGACAGTGAACAACACAAAACGGTAGAAGAACAGTAGCATCTTGCAGCATACGTTTTAAGGGGTATGATTCGGGGGTATGATTCGGGGTATGATTCGGGGGTATGATTCGGGGGTATGATTCGGGGAGGTCCCACCTTCTGCCTTTTGAAGCAACTCAACACACCAAAAAAGGACAATCCCATATCACTGTTCAGGCTGCATGTATCTGTTGCGACTCGTGCCTGGACTACGTCTATGTAGAAAGAACGGAGGACTTCAATCCCTGCCATCATCGCAAATTGTTTCGCCCCACCCCTTGCTCCTATCGACCCTCATGCGCTCTTGCTCCATCCCCGGCTCCAGCTCAGTCCGAAGTTGCTGACCGAATCAAGCCTGTCCATTCGATGCTATGCCAACAGTCAACATAAAGCGCCAGTGAGATACGTTGCTCCGGACTTCCAAACCTCCGTTCTCAAAATCGTCGTGAAGTCAACAGACTCCGTGCCCTCAACCCCAACAACTTGATCGAACACAAGGCGCTGATTCAGAGTAAGATCTCGGTTCACCCATGCTTCGCGCAAAGCACGGCCTGGTCCTTGGTGCAGACACTCAATTTTGCTGCAATCTGAGTCAATGCGGACTGCTGCAAAGCCGGCCTGTGTCTGAAGAGAAAGCTTCATCTCGCCTTCTGATTTGCTGTATCCACAGATCTTGCCCCACAGAAATCAGTGTGCAAGCCACGTTGAGCCATTGCCCTTCAACCTGCTCCGCTGGATCCCTCAAACGTTCGCGTGCGGAACGGTCCTGCGGCTTGTTGCGGAACATCTCATCTACCAGGGTGTAGAAGTTCTCAAGGTCAGGATCATTCTGCTTGACAGTCGCATCAAGCTGCCGTTCGTCAAAGCCTTGATCAGTTGCCGTAAAGACATGCTTGCAAGTATCCACAAACTCATCCACATTTCCTTTCCCGTTCTTGAACATGTCAGAGAAAGTCTGACGCTGCCCTGGTGATAACGTCTTGTCTGGGCTACAATTGAGCGGTGACCAAGAATAAAAGGACAAAAGGTCATAATATGGGACTGGTGTCCGCTCATCTTCCGCTGGCTTCCGCGGCACGGGTTGTTGCTTCCGCAAAAGTACTTTGCTTCCGCGCCTTCCGAGCGCGCTTGAGCGCGCTTGCCTCCTTCGGCTGAGTGTCAGGTCCGAAGAAGCTGTTGACGGGCCAAGGTGTGCGAGCAAAGGAAATTAATGGCTGATTGGTTGAGAGCTAATTGTAGCCGTGGCCGGCAGGAAAGTTGCGAAGTACGACGGCTGTCTGAATGGACCACGAGAGGCATGCTGACCGGATTTCAACATCCGCCATAAACGAGTCATCAAAAACAGGAATCCGTGTAGCACAGTGCGTTCAACTGCGACTTTCCGAGTCAGACCATGGTGCCAAACACCATGTTCGGAAGCCAAGTCTGCCGACTCCGAGCAGAAAGCAAACGTGGCAAACGTGCGATGGAAGCCGCGCTCGCAGAATTCTTGCGCAAGTTAGTCTAGGGCCGATTTTAAGTTCGCTTGCCAGCTGGCTTACAGGTGCTAGACGGTACCAATGAGCATGTTCCTTGCTTCTACAAGTGAAGTGTCTGCCTCCAAATCATGACTGCAGCGCGTCATATTTTCCTCGCGTTCCGAAGGCCGGCATCTGTGATTTGCCGCGGTTACCGGAGTTGAGGTGTCGTCCTATCGCCTAGCAGTTCCTTCTGGGGAATTGGTATGTAGCAAGAAAATAAAAATAATATCCAAACTAGGATCCAAGCACCTCATTGGCACGTCATGCGCTTTCCTCGCTACTGACTTCGTGCTCTGCATGCAGCTCACCGACAGCGTTAGTCCATGCCTTAGCCCCACTGCACGTGAGCCTGTCTCGGAAAGTCCGTGCAAAGAAAATCGCAGACTTGGGGGTTGAACAAAAGGTCCTTTACGTGGGATGACCACCAGGGAAACCACAAAAAAGACGACTTGCACCGCTACATGCGCCAAGTTCATTCCTCATGGCCATTTTAAGGCCCCGAAAGGGAATATAGATCAACTCGGGAGGAACAGCATCCCCGAAGCTTGGGTCTCTGCGTCCCTTCAGCTTCTTGGTGATGATCTCGTCCGGCGTGATGATGTGAATCGTGGCGCCCCAGCCTGCGGAGAGGGCCGGGTGGGGGGGGGGGGGGGGAAAGGGCTGCGCCCGCAAACCGGACAGACCAAAGGCCACTCGCAGGGCAGCAAGAGATGTCAAAGGCAACTTGGCGCGATAACTAGGGAATGAGAAATGGAATGAACCTCGGGGCTGCCCTTAAGGAATCCACATTGGATGGTTTCTAGAGAGCAGTCCCTCATTCCCTGCTGCGCACCTGCAAGGCATCCACAGCTAGGTGGAAGCAGTCTGACACTGCAGGAGCCCCCAAAAAAAAATTCCCTGGCGTGCAACAAGCCTGCCAAACAGTCGCGGTCAACCGCGGACAGCAAGCACCTGCACAAACAGGTCGGGGCGCGAAGGACACAAACACACCGAGCAATGTGCTTTCATCAAGGCAGATCCAAGTACTCCAAGGCGCTGAGAAAGAGTCTCTCCGAGCTCATCTTTGTTCATACCTCAATCCGAGAGACTGCATATCAGAGAAAAGTCAGTCCTGGATCTGGCTCAATCCGACTCTGAACAGGACTGCTCATGGAATGCTACAGGATGGCACCCCTGACCAAGTACTTACAAAAAAGAAAAAAACAACGAATCTGTGCCAGTGTGGCTCCAGGCTGGCTCTCTGGCCAAAATCCGTCCACCATGTTGTTGTTGTTTTTAGGGCCTCATCCACGTTGGTCAATCCAGTCGTCCGAATCCCCACGGGGCTGACCGTCACCACGTCACCACGTCTCCGAGGCCGGCGCCCGGTCGCCAGAAGGACTCGCAGACCCCAAAGAGCTGGTCCGAGGTGGTGCCGGAGACCACGAAGTCCTACCGTTCGGCGTCCGCGCGTAACGAAAACCCCCCCGAAACAGAGGGGGACAGGGGGGGGGGGGGGGGGCGGTTGGGGGCGGTTGGGGGCGCGCTTTTGGTAGGTGGTGCTTGTTTTTTTTTGGCTTTTTCTTTGAGACTCGAAAACCCCATATGTCTCGAAATGGAGGTGGAAAGCAACAACTGGCTGACAGGGCCCCGTTGCACGACTTAGAACCGCTGTCAGTGAGGCTCCGGAGCGGTGGAGAGACATCCTATGAAGTCGAAGCCACACAAGAACCTTAGCATGCTTCGTGCATCTGCCCTGCAAGCAAGAAAAAGTAACAAGCAGGCAAGCAGGCTTCGTTGACAGGCTGGCCTCTCCATGCCGAGGCCGTCGCGGCTTGTGGTCTTTGTCCAATCCAGCGACAATTGGCTCGGTGAACCATGGGCCGAAGCGCTTCTCGTACCTGAACACCAAGGCCCTGGGCCCCGGCTGCACGTGCAAACAAAAGAGACAGGCAGCGAGCTGCAAATGGCTGTGGCTCAAAACACCGGAATCCCAAAATGGCTTGCCCTGGTAAGTGGAAACATGGACCAAAACCTGCGGTAAGTGGAGACATGGACCAAAACCTGCGGTTTGCCCCTCCTGTTTAATTTTGAGCCAAATAGAGCACACACTTATATCACACCCTTTGAGCAGCCATAGCCTTGGAAAATGACAAGGATTTCAAGAAGCATGTCCGGTTGCATCTTTGGAGGAGGAGACATCAAATTTGACTTGGTCAAGCTTCCCCTGCCGTCGGAAATGTTAAGAATGATCACGCCAGGCTCAGGAACCGTGGAGGACGCTGAATTGGATCCTACACTTCAACCACCCGCTATGTGTGCGTGGTTTCATTGCCAAAGCTTTCCTGAGAGAAGGTGTGATATTTGCGTCTCAAACGGCCTGATTCCAAGGTTTCTGCTACTGAACGTGCAATCGCATGGGCAAACAGCCTTCCTTCTTCTGTGAATTTTGTCGGACGATGGCACATTCTCAAATATGGTGGGTGGTGATGACTCGAGGTAACGTGTGCATGTCATGAAAAGCTATGCCCTCTGGGGCACAGCATCGAGGAGATCATATTGCCGATCACGTGAGGTTGCATCTGTCGCTCCTGTGGGTCATGTGATTTTGCAGCTTCAGCAACTGATTCTTTAGATCTCATGTTGCACGTTTTGTGGTAATTCTGTGGATGCACAAAATCCTGCACGGGGAATCGAATCAGAAACCAGCGTTTCTGAACGGTGGTGCGAAATGGATTTCGTCCATCCACAGTTGCAGCTTGTTGAAGCGGCCTCTCGGAGAGTGAAGAGCTTCATCCGAAAGTTCAGCAACTGGCTCATGGTCTGAACCTAAGAGAGCAGCGAGCGCAAGGTAGCAAGGCACGGTGGAAGGCGGCTTTCAGCTGCGTCCAGCATATGGCTGTGGGTCAAAACCCAGGGGATCCATTTTGGTTGGTAGGTGCACCGCCCATTTTAGAACCTGTTTTAGTGGAGGTAGGGATGTTCGGGTACGATTTGGATTTTGAGCCATGGCCATATATAACTTGCGACTTAACCGAACAAAGGATGTGGCTCAGGCACAATGCGGCATGGTACGACACAACACCCCTGCTCAAACCTGCATCACCTGTTTTCTTTCTCTTGCTTGACTTGAGAGCCCCACATCCGTTGCCAGGCCAGCCAGGCCAACGTAGCACTGGTCGGTCCTCGTACGAAACACGACGGTCTTCTCTTGACATGACAACGAAAGGACCGCATGGCTTGCAAGCCACAAGGCTGCGATGCTGGGGCTCAAGCACCTGGAAAGTCTTCTCCCTGCCGCTGGACTGCTGGCTACAACTCTCTGGCTTGCAGTAGCGCCTGTTGCAGCTAACCGTCTGCAGCTGCCGAATCTTGGCAGGGACAAGCGATGCACGCGACTACGTTCCAAGGCCAGGCGTCACATTTGCACGTGACTTGTCTCTGGGGACCAGACTCCGTGGCGACTATCGGCCGCAATTGCCACCTGGAGATACTTGGTTGACGTTGGAAGGGGAGCAAAAACATACTTTTTAGCAGTTCAGTGGGGATTTCCCACTAAACCACAATAAGCAAAAACGTAAAATGCTTCCCAACAACTCCATGAGCTGCTTCCCTCTTTGCATCAACCAGCAACAACAAAGCGCTGCCCGAGCCCGCGGCACAATTCTCGCCGGCCATGGCGACAATGGCTGAGCCTGGCCGGCGTCGCAGCTTTGGGTTGCGGTACACTCCGCTGGATACTAAGCCATGGGCCATTGTATTCCATCAAGCCGCCCATGGTGCCCTGACTTCTGACCTGTCGACGGACATGGGGCATGTAACACAATGGGCTGAACCACAAGGCAAAGTGGGTACCACAGAAAGGCTAAGTCGAAGACGTTCTGCAAACTCTGGGGGCGCGCCGAGCTAGTTCGGCTAGAGATCAAGCTTGAGCACAGGCCAGACAGCTGATTGCAACCCCCAAATTTCGAGTCGTGCGCCCAAAGCGAGTTTCGCAAATTTACAGGCAACGCCTTGTCAAGCTCTTTGCGATAAAGACAAAGCGATCAGGTGTCCTAAAGCGCAGCTTCCAACAAAAGCTGCCTCTACCTCATCAAACCGACGAAACGAGGCTCTGCCAAGAGGACACCTGGTTTCATTACCCCGAGAAGCTGACGGCCTCTCGCAGCCCCGTTTTCCCGGAGTGAGACCAACCCGAGAGAGAGACATCAGCGGCCCATTGCAGTGTGGACGCAATTCTTGAGGGCCTTGTTCCTGGCCAAAACCCTGCCACCACCCACTCCCTGTTGTATTAACAATTGCGCTGACGGGAGGTACATCCTTTCAACATGCAGTTTCAAGCTTCAATGATTGGGGCCACCGTAAAAAAGAGAAACCCGCACCTTCTCTCGATGTCGTCCAAGCGGTTGATCATGAGGTTTTGGGCCGTTCGGGATGCCCTCAAATCCTGCCAAAACAATGAATCACAGAGCATTCAAGCATATAACTCACCCAAACTTGTCCAACAACTTGAGATCTCCAGCCAACAAAGGGTGCAACATCCATATTACTACTCATCATCGTCATGCAATCCTGACACACACAAGTCTGAGTTTGTCCTCCCAAAAAAAGGATCCTGCCGCGACTTGGACTGAAAAAGCTTCGGCACATGTCCTTTGCACCTCATAGCCTATGCTACAAACTGCCCTCCCGGCCTGCTGGACCACATCTCGCTGCTTTGTCTCGGCCGCTAGCTCCTGCGTGGAGAGCTTTGGGCTGACAAAGAACCCCCCAACCTGGGGAGTGATTTCCTCCCCCCCCCCCCGATTTTAGATAGTTCTGTTCACACGTGCTGCAAGACTGGTGTCTTTTTGATGGGACACCCAAAAATAGGTGAGTTGTCCTTTTTGGTTTCCCTTCAAAACTACATGCCCAACAAACCACCAGGGTGGACCCCTCCAACACAAACACACCCAGGTGGCACCCACATGTATCAACCAGTTCTTATGCGGGACTGAGGTGCTGCAACGCCCACCGACTCACCGAGCCTTGCGGGTCGCCTGCAAGGCTTGCTTCAGCCCTTCCAGGGCCTCGCCTTCCCGCTCGTAGGCGGTGGTTGCCTCCGAAACGGCGCGGAGCTGTGGGGTTCTCTGGGGCCCCCTTCCAGGAGTCCAAATGGCAAACCTCTAAAACAGAAAAACAGGCAGAAAAAAAGAAGCAGATGGCAAACCCGCAGAAGGGAAACGCGGAAAGGCGAGGAGTGGTGTCACTGAAAGAAAGGCGCCTCCTGCAGATGCGACCTCAAAGCGTCGATGTCTGCACGAAGGCGCTCGTTCTCAGATCCCAAGCCTGTGAACGAGTTCGCGTCCAAAACATCCAACGGTGCAGTCAAACAAACAGTGAGGAACGTGATCAAACATATTCACTAGTGTTATCTGATTGGCTCGTGAGATCAATAATCCAGCTGTTCTCTGTACAATCCACACTGGTGTTATCTTGACTCACTCCCTGAGTGATTGGTCATCAAACAAAATGCCAAGTTTGAAGAAAGGCCAGCGCAAGCAATGGGTTGGCCTGCAAGCTCGGCTGTTGCCACACGGTTGCCTCAGTGTCATCCAGTATAACTTATACTGCTAGCAGCCAATTGCCAGCATCCTCTGTCACCAGCTCATGAGGGCCGAGCTGTTATTCACTGCTTGCAGCTTTTTCTCCTAACATGGGCGCCATCTCTTCGCCGCGCATGTCTCCAATCATGGTTGCGTGACTGAACAGCAAGCCCTGCAACTTTGTCGCAAACGCCCACAATGGGGCAAGAGCTGCAACATGTCCCCGTCCATATCCATTGTCTGGACCACTGAGCTGTCGTTCTCCTTCTTCTTTTTCTGAAGCTTGCCATCATACCTATCCACCCAGATGTCACTTCCGTTGCAGAAGTGAACACGCAGCCAATCAGTTAGAACAAGCAACACATTCGAGGGAGCACTGCAGCTTCGCTCGCTTCAGATCCGCAAGCTTCTTGGATAAGGCTGCCTTCTCCTTCATCTTGCTTTCCAATTCCTCACAGTGGGACGCAAGCACAGCCCCAACTGCTTCTCTCTCACATTCTTTCTGGTTCTCAACAGCAATTGAGAAAATGACCCCCATGAACTATCCCCTGTTTCCTTCAAACAAAAATACGAGGTTCATTCCCAACACCCTGGGTCATTCACTCAGCAAGCTTTCCCCCCGCAAAACAGTTTCTGTGGAACTCTGGGCAGCGGATCTGCACCAAGGACTCTCCTCCGTGCACAGCTGGCTCATCGCCACGATGTTCTTGTGGTCCATGCCCGAGATGGACATCGGGCGCTGACAGGGGCGAGCTTTCTAAACACGGCTTGGCCCGTAAGCCTTTTGCATTCAACCCTTAAGCCAAGTTTTTCCAGTTGCCCCGCGACTTTTCACTGGTGAAGCTGAAGAATGAACGAACAAGTCGAAACAAGGGGTCCATTTGGGTGGATTGTTTCTTTTTTCTTCCGGGGGTACCCCGTTTTTTTGTTGCGGTTCTAAAGGGAAACCAACAGGGCAACCCTCTCAACATCACTTGGCTGTGGGTCAAAGATGGGTACCCAAAATGGAACCCTGGTAAATGGAACCAAGGACTAAAACCTGTGGTCCCATGGTGGTTTACTTTTGACCCGCACCCACTTGTCGTCTTCCCAAGGTGCCCCGTTGTCGGTTCTAAAGGAAACCAACAGGACAACGCCATCAACGTCACTTACCATCTTCTTCACCGCCCACCTGACTTGCCAGCGCTCCCGAAGCTCCGCCGCTTCTTGAGGACGCAGAAGTCCTCGAGGAGAGAGCCTCGGTCGTGGCGCGTTGGATGGTGAGACCGGGTTCCACGTTTTGACTACCCCCATGACTTAAACCCAGAGGGTGGGTCATGTACCCCAAAAAGGGAACCCGTGGGTTCAAGTCCATGGGCAGGTAGTCGAAGAAGAAACAACAAAAAACTGTGATAAAAGGCGCGTGGGTTGTCTCTTGAGATCGCTGCCCTGCAAGTTGCAGCGACTCTCAATTCTCCAAATGTCTTGTAACACTGTGGATTGACGAAATCCATTTCACACCACCTAAGCCCTTTGAAGTACCAGTAAGCAAAACCTTCCCATGGGTGGTGCGAAATGGATTTCGTCCATCCACAGCGTGTTCACCAAAACCATCTGGACCCGGCATGCCCCGCATGTAAGCTGTCTGAGGCAACAGCCGTTGTTCGCTTGGCCCTGCTTTCCACCTGACTCTGAAAGCACAAGCCACTGCCGCGCGGCCCGGATCAGCCTGCAACCTTGCAGATCGCATACGAGTTAGTCAGCCTTTGTGCTTCCAAGAATGTTTGTCAACTTGTGGGACAGCATGCAGGACAAACATTCGTCAATTTGTGTTGACAGCATGCAGGACACACATACGTCAATTTGTGGGACAGCATGCAGGACAAACATTCGTCAATTTGTGTTGACAGCATGCAGAACAAATATTCGCCATTTTGTGTTGACAGCATGCAGGACAAACATTCGTCAAACTGTCGGACAGCATGCAGGACAAACATTCGTCAATTTGTGGGACAGCATGCAGGACAAACATTCGTCGATCTGTGGGACAGCATGCATGACAAACATTCGTCAATTTGTGGGACACCATGCAGGACAAACATTCGTCAATGTGTTGGCATGCAGGACAAACATTCGTCAATTTGTGTCAATTTGTGGGACAGCATGCAGGACAAACGTTCGTCAATTTGTGTCAATTTGTGTGACAGCATGCAGGACAAACATTCGTCAGTTTGTGTTGACAGCATGCAGGACAAACATTCGTCAATTGGTGTTGACAGCATGCAGGACAAACATACGTCAATTTGTGGGACAGCATGCAGGACAACCATTCGTCAATTTGTGTTGACAGCATGCAGGACAAACATACGTCAATTTGTGTGACAGCATGCAGGACAAACATTCGTCAATATGTGTTGACAGCATGCAGGACACACATACGTCAATTTGTGGGACAGCATGCAGGACAAACATTCGTCAATTTGTGTTGACAGCATGCAGGACAAATATTCGCCATTTTGTGTTGACAGCATGCAGGACAAACATTCGTCAATGTGTTGGCATGCAGGACAAACATTCGTCAATTTGTGTCAATTTGTGGGACAGCATGCAGGACAAACATTCGTCAATTTGTGTTGACAGCATGCAGGACACACATACGTCAATATGTGTTGACAGCATGCAGGACAAACATTCGTCAATTTGTGGGACAGCATGCAGGACAAACATTCGTCAATTTGTGTCAATTTGTGGGACAGCATGCAGGACAAACATTCGTCAATTTGTGTCAATTCGTGGGACAGCATGCAGGACAAAGATTCGTCAATTTGTGGGACAGCACGCAGGACAAACAGTCGCCAATTTGTGGGACATGCAGGACAAACATTCCCTGAGGAGACAGGCACGACTCAAGAGATGCATAAACATTATCAAGAAAGCCCTTGAATGTCCGGCCGTCTCATGGCCATTTTTCAAAATCCCATACCCCCGGTGAACATCCCAATCCCCACTAAAATCGGCTCTAAAATGGGTGGTGAATTCACCAATCCCAACCAAAATGGGATCCCAAATCGGATAGACACACGCTCCACCGAGGCAGATGTAATGCTCTAAGCCTGCGGAGCTGGACCATTGGTCGACGCCATGACCTGGGCGTTTGCTTATTCTCCATCCCAAAATGGGTGAATCGTTCATTGATGTAGCCTTTGGGCAAAGCACTGCGGGGACTCAACTCTGGGCCCTCCTTATCCCAAATGAGTTGGACAGAGACCCAGGCACGGTGAGGAACCAATGCCACAAAACCCGCCTGCCAGGCCAGCTAGTTGGCGGTCAGATCAAAGGGATGCGGCCAAAGGTCGTGGTTGTTGCTTGCCGCCTGTCTAGGTTCCACATGCGGCAAATAACATCGGTGCGTGCGGTCAGCTTGAGGCAGCTGAATTTGCTAGATGCTTGCTACAAGTGAGTTTTGAATCAAATCCTGTGAGCCTGACGTAAGCAACTCTGGAGATTCCCTTCGCCTGATTAACCGGCACTGCACGCTGCACCACATCCGCCATCATGCGCCAGCCTTCCTTTTTGCTTGCGCAAAGACATCAAATCCATACATGGCACGCCGTGTTTTTAACACAGGTGCGAGGTATGTATATGAGCTTAAGCTTACTAACGTTCATTAAGATAACCACAAGCCTAGTCTATCAGCGGTGCTTTCACTTGGCTTCGCTGACACACCTTCAGCAATATCTGGCAGCAAACGAAGGCAAACAAGACAATGAAAAGGAAACATAGTGGAGCTCTTCCAGAGTATCTCAAATCCATTCTTTGCAAACACGACGCGGCCTACGCATCTGGTATTGTCATACCCAATGTAGAAGATCAACGAAGAGTACAAACCTGTTACTCCTTCAACTCCAGGATTTGAGTGTCTTTTTCGGGGGAGTACTCTGTCTAGGCTTGATTCAAAATTGTGCACCCATTTTTGGGGCTTCCCCCAAAAAAGGCGACAAACCCCATGTCTCGTCATCTCAACACCTACCGCCCCCGTCTGGTGGACACTCAGGCTCTATTTTGCAACCTCCTTCTTTTAGGGTCTTGGTTTTTTTTCGGGTCCATGGGAGCAAAATACACTCCAGGTGTCCATGCCCCCCCCCCCCGAAACCCCCCCCCGAAACCCCGCCCCCGCAAGAACCCGAGCTGAGCGCATACTCGATGTTGCTCAGGAGCTCCTCCATGGAGACCTCTAGGCCCTGGAGCCGCCCATCCATGGCCTCCAGGCGGCTTTGGCTTCAATTTGTTTCGGAGAGGCGAAGCGGCCGCCCTTTTGTTTGTTTGTTTGTTTTTGTTATGTGTCCCTTGTTTTGTTGTTGTTTTGTGTTGTTTGTGTGTGTGTTTTTTTGTTTTTTTGTTGGGGGGAGGGGGGGTGTTGGCTGTTCAAGAGAAACCGAAGACAAAAAAGACTTTAAGGGAAACCGAAAGAGAAAAACTCGCAAGAAAGGGTGGGGGGGGGTTCACATTTTGACAAACACGCACACAGACACATATTTGGTGGTCATATTATGTTTGCAAAGCAACAAAAACGCATGGGCCGGGGGGGGGGGGGTCATGTTTGAACACACACACACACATAAGGGTCACGAGACTCACAAGACTGAGGAGCTACTTGGGTTGGGGACTTTCTTTTGGCGTTTCCAGGACAAACTCCAATTGTTGGGCCCCTATTGTCCTACATCCAAACAAATTTCATCCCAAACGCCTCATCTTGTTTCTGCGACCTGCCATTGGGTGTGGCTCAAAATTAAACAGGGGGGGGGGGGGGGCGGGGGCAAACCGCAGGTTTTGGTCCATGTTTCCACTTACCAGGGCAACCATGAAAACGGGCTGAATGGCTGTGGGCCAAAAATAGGTACCCCAAATTGAACCCTGGAAAATGGAAGGACTAAAACCTGTGGTCCGATTCCTGGTGGCTTTATTTTGACCCATACCCATTTTGGCTGTGGGTCAAGACTGTTTTGGGATCCCATTTTGGTTGGTAGGTGAATTCACTCACCCATTTTAGAACCTATTTTAGTGGTTGGATTGGGATGTTCAAGTGGTTCCGGCCCCCGCCTGGACCTTCTGGCTTAGGCTCTGCGTGCGCTCCGTGACATTCTTCGAGATCCTCGGCAGAAGAACCACGGCAGAGCCGCCATCGCGGGCAGATCTGAGGCGGCGGCGTCGTCACCTCCTTAGCGGCTCCCGAGGAATTTTCCAAGCGGAGGGGGTGGAAATCAGTTGGCCAGGAGTGGTCAGTGGACATAACACCCCACCTAAATGATGCCCACCAGAGGGTCCCAGCGAAAAAATCATGCCCATTTGATTGAAATGTCTCCTAAACTCTCTGGCCCGCAAGATCGCGCTATGTTCACCGGCGCGCCAAGCCAAGCCACGGATTGGAGTTGCTTGTAAAGCTGTGTGCTCTCCTGCAAGGTGAAGGGCGACCGAAGCGGAAGCAATTGACTTGCTCAGTAAAGAATCAACAAGGAGCTTGGGAATGAACCTAGCGATCGCAAAGGAAACCACAAGGGATTGTTTATAGGGCTCATTCCATTTCTCATTCCCTGCATCTCTCGCACCAGCAAGTTGAGTGGGTGGCGCAGCTGTCCCGCTTCAGCCGCGCAATGCGGCCATCCATGTTGCTCTCCGAGGTCTCCCGCTCCACCTTGTACTGTGGATGTTTGCAAAATCCATTTCGCACCACCTAAGAAACCCTGGCTTCTGATGATTCCCCAACGTAAATGTCAACACACAATGGTTTCACCCCTGGTTTCCGTTCGTGGTGCGATTCCCCTGTAAAACCATGCTTTCCAAGTGGTGTGAAATGGATTTTGTCCATCAGTAGGATGCACGTGCTGAGCAAGCGAAGAAACGGTTTTGGAGTACGCAGGTTTGCATTGAGCCCGCTGCAGGCAACATCCTCCCTTGGTCGAAGTTCTCCTGCCATCGAAAGGCCCGACTCATGAATCCTATGCCTTTTGCCCTGGACATAGCCAAGTGTTCAAATGTGCCTTGAGAAATGATGTGGCGTCACCACAAGTGCCAAAGCCACACACACACACAACCTTTGGTCGAAAGCAAACAAACCAAACACGAACAAGTCAGTGCCGTCCAGGGAAGCCGCGAACACCACAAAGAGTCCGAACTCAGAATGGGTTGGCCAATCTGTTTGGTCTCAATGGCACCCTTTCACAACCTGGAAAACCGCGCGAGGTCCATGGGAAACCATGGAAACCCACAAAGAAACGTGTGGGAGTTTGCAAGGAAGCGTATGGGAAAACTCAAGGGAAACCACGGCCAGAACCCATGCGGAAACCCGTGAAGAAAGCCTCTGATCTACGTTCTTCATTCATGTCTTGGTGGTAGTGGCAAGCGCTCGTTCTGCTTTTTGGAAGTCTCCAAGTGGGGAAATCGACATGGAGCCAAGTCGGAAATCCCGTTTGGGTGGTATGCAGGCCCGAAAAAACCAGTGGCCATGGGTCAAAACCCCGGTTACCCCCCAGTGAACATCCCAATCCCCAGTGAAACAGACTAAAATGGGTGATGCACCTATCCCAAAATGGTACCATTGGTTTTGACCCACTGCCAAGTAATCATTTTTTGCATAGGCGTATGCTTGCGTCCTTCTCGCTTTTGGGATATCTTGTTCCATCATCTGGTGGTCCATTCAACAAAACATGGAGCCAAAGCAGGAGCATCCGACTCACCTCGAAGTCTGTGGGCCATGGTCATAGATTCCTTAAGCCCAAGGGGTGACAAGCAAGGCTGTGGAAAACAGAAGCAACAAAATCCGTCCCTTGTGGCCTTGTGGCTGTCTTAGGGGGAAATTAAGTATTATGGGCTCACTCGCTTAAGCTTATGATGGTTGTCTCCGTGCCCTAAGGGGTTGATAACCATCGCCATGAACCCAAGACAAGCAGGCGTTTTGACCATGGCACATGTCAGTCCAGCTGCACCCGAAGCGGCGCTTAAAGCAGCCGCCCGCAGGTGCTACTCGTGTTGTGTGAGGCTTGAGCACTGTGCGCGCCATGGTCGAACCACATCCGGGCCTGCACATGTGGGAGCAACATTCATCTAGCTAAAAGAGACCCGTTGTCCTCCCCAACAGGACGAGTTATTCCTTCTCAGTCTGAACCAGGCCAACAGCCAAACCCAGGATGGCCCCAAGTCACCACAGAGCCGTCGTCACGGACGGCTGCAAAAGCACCTAGCCAGGCTGCTTTGATCTGCTGGACCCGCACCAGCTGCTCTCGCACTTGGCTGCTGTCACCACCATGCTCTGGATGGCCCCAAGTCACCACAGATCCGTCGTCTAAGATGGCAGCAAACGCCCTTTCTGTTGCTTGTATCTGCTGGACTTGCACCAACTGCACCTGGCTGCTGTCGCCTCCAAAATCAGGATTGCCCCAAGCCACCACAGAGCCATCGTCTAGGATGGCAGCAAAAGACCTTCCTGTTGCTTGGATCTGCTGAACCCGCACCAAGCCCTCCGGTCTGCTGCCACCGCCAAAACCGCCCCAAGCCACCACAGAGCCGTCCTCCAGGACAGCAGCAAAAGCATAGTTTGTTGCTTGGACCTGCTGGACCTGCGTCAAGTCCTCTTGCACATGGCTGCTGTCACCGCCAAACTTGGGATGTCCCCAAGTCACAACAGATCCGCCCTCAAGAATGGCAGCAAACGCAAAGCGAGTTGCCTGAATTCGAAGCACCCGTGCCAACTGCTCTTGCACATGGCTGCTGTCACCACCACAGCGTTGATCACCCCAAGTCACCACAGAGCCGTCGTCACGGATGACAGCAAAAGCAGCACCTCCCTTTGTTGCTTGGATCTGCTGGACCTGCACCAATTGCCCTCTCACCTGGCTGCTGTCACCACCATGCTCTGGGTGGCCCCAAGTCACCACAGAGCTGTCGTCACGGATGGCAGCAAAAGCACCTAGCCAGGCTGATTGGATCTGCTGGACCTGCACCAACTGCTCTCGCACTTGGCTGCTGTCACCGCCATGCTCTGACTGGCCCCAAGTCACCACAGAACCGTCGTGCAGGATGGCAGCAAAAGCACTCCTGGTTGCTTGGATTTGCTTGACGCCCACCAACTGCTCTTGCACCTGGCTGCTGTCACCTCCATGGTCAGGATCACCCCAGGTCACCACACAGCCGCTATCCAGAATGGCAGCAAAGGCACATGCACTTGCTTGGATCTGCAGGACCCGCACCAATCGCTCTTGCACCTGGCGGCTGTCACCCCCGTTGCCAGGATGACCCCATGTAAGCACCTCACCTGCCGCACAACGCGCAAATGATTGTCGAGAAGCAGATAGCCGGACAGACTGCACAATGGCATCAATGCTGTCCCCATCTCGCACGCCCACAGCACTCAAAGTAGATGTCACATCCAGCTGTTGACCTTGGAAAAAGAGCGTCAGAAAGCAGCGCTGGAACTGCCGCTGTGCCTCAGTCTTCAATTCGCGGATGCTCGACTCTGGCGTCAGTGCCACAGAGCAGCTCTTCCCACTCGGCAAGTAAACATGTACTTGCATGGCGCGATGCAAAAGAGGCGGGCTATCCCGAAGGCGTTTCAAGATCCACCACGGAAATCCAGAGACTGATCCCCACCAATTACACCAGCATAGAGCCCAGAGAGCGAAAAAAAAAGCCAACGATTGTACACCAGCATCTCCACGAAGAGCGCCCCAAACAGCACCCGGCCGTCAATCTCGCAAAAATGCCCCCGCGCTGTCACTAGCACCCCTCCAACAGCACCCCAAACAGCACCCCAAACTGCATGCCCCTTAGCACCAGCCCATCAATCTCGCAAATCACTTTCCCCTCTTTATTAGAAGTGAGAAGCCCTATAGCTTTCAGCTATCTGCGGAATGACAAGGTGAGATGTTCACTTGAAAAACCGTCACACAACCGAGAGTGAAGCAGCCCCTCATGAACATGAGCCAGGCGAACCTTGTAGCACATCCACAAGTAGTACTCGTCCTGGCAGGTTGGCTCCGCTCGGCTCCGCTGGCTGCAAGAAGCTTGTGGACTGTCATGTGAGAAGGCAATGCAGCTGTCCCCCTTCATCTTGTCCCATGGACGTTGGACCTTGTTTGCCATCCAATCATCCGGTGCCTGTCTATGACATTGGGGCCCCTGCAAGGATGGAGTCACCCAACATTGCAAAGACCAGGAGCATCGCAGTGGGCGCCAGTGTGGGGATAGAAGGCTCCTTAATCGATCCAAAGGAGATCGAATCCCTCAGTCCTCCCTCGGGCGCAGGCCCGCAGCAGCAAAGCCCAGGCCGTCAGACCGATCAGCTGCAGCAGGAGGTAGGACAGCAGACGGCGCTGCCTCACAAGTTGAAGCCGACTTCTGCAGCCTTGCAAAGACTTCACGATGTGAACAACCTGAAAGGCAGGCCTCGCCGGTTGCCGGCAAATCAACAAAGCACCAGATGAGGCAAAAGAGTATAGCGGCACAGTGCAAGTGTCAACAGCCCAGAACAGGCAATAAGCCTCTGGGGGATAAAAGCTCAGGCTCAGACGAGCCACACAGGAATTTGCCACTCAGCCCCGCGCACGCGAAAGGAGAAGCACCGCGGCGGCCAAGATGGCCTCCCGACCGGAAAAGCAGCAGCCGGCGGAACTGTTACTTCACCTGTTGAGGTGCGCAGGGAAAAAAAAGAAATAAGAAGCCCCAAGGCTTTCTTTTTGGGAGAACTGCAGGTGAGAAAAAAAAAAAAAAACGCCGCGCCTCAGAAGGCAGTGCAGACAAATTCCGGCCCTCTCCTTCCGGGGGACTCAGGTACTTGCTGCAGGCCACGTCTTGATCCGAAGGAAACTTGCACTGCCGGTTTCTCACAGCGCCTGCAGGAACTCCGTAAATGCCTGCGGATCCAATGAGCAAGATCAGACTCCAATGACTCAGTGGTGAGTCGTGGATCTCAGTGGCTCGGCCTTGTCTTGTGCAGAGTCATAGGCCTACCCGTGCGATGAATATGTTTTGGCCATGGGTCAACATCCAAATCGTACCCCCAGTGAACATCCCAATACCCACTAAACTAGACTAAAATGGGTGGTGAATTCACCTACCAAGATGGGATCCCATTGGTTTTGACCCACGGCCATTCGGCGCAGAGCAGCTGGCATGCAGCCTCGCCATGGACAGCAATGAAGAGGTTGAGGACGCAGACCTGAGCCAACTCAACCTTCTGAGCTTCAATCAACAAGCTTCCCGGGCTGCCCACGCAGAAAACCACCATTGAGGCAAAGAGGAAGAAGAAGGTGACAACGTTCCCTTCCTTCAGGGCCATACAACAGCAACCATTTGTAGCACCTTAGAGCATGTTCCTCAGGTGCTTCCCCGAGCTGCAGGATCACGTCAATGCCATCTCCATCTCCTGATTGGCCAAAAGCAAGGAGCCGAACCTGCACACACCCTCTGTCATGGACCTTTAGGGGGGCTATGGGGGGGGGGCTATCCCTGGACAAGCCGAGGATAAACCCTTCATAGGGCTTTACTAAGGAGTTAATAAGGGGTAGGCCCCCCGCCCCCATTGCCATAGCCCTGGTTCTGACTTCTGCTGGGCTTTGCCAAGCGGCCCAGGAGCAGCAGCTTCAAAGACCCCAGCACCTGTCGTGTGAGCTGGAGATTTTGACAAGAACTTGGCCATGGGTTGCATAACCTATGGCTCCCAAAATGGGTGGATGAACATCCATTTGCCACCTATTTTGATGTTCACCAGGGGTACAGGGTTTTGACCCGCAGCCATTTGGTAAGATGCCATGGGCACAGCCGCATAGTGATGCGGAAGAGCATTCCTTGGGAGCCGCATGAGCATATCTACTTCACCATCATCTACGAAAGCTGCGCACTGTGCCTGTTTCCAGTGGTAGTTTGGATGAAACATGCTGTTGACCCAACCTTCCTTTGACTGAGATCAGCACCCCAGCTCCAGTGCCATGGAGCCGTGCAAGAACCCAAACATCACGCAGAAGGTAACTACCAGAATCCTGATCCAGGCCAAACCCCACAAAGGCTGAGGTGGCTGGGCCGAACTGGCTGTGGCTCAAAAATCGGCACCCCAAATGGGTTGCCCTGGTAAATGGAAACGTGGACCAAAACCTTCGGTCCCCTGGTGGTTTATAAATGGAAACATGGACTAAACCGGTCCGATTCCTGGTTCAATTTGGACCCACACCCAACTCAAGAACATGCAAAATGGAAAAGGGCGCACCCTCCGATGTGCGCGGAGAAGGATGCTTGCATGATGGGCAGGATCTTCTCCCCAACCTCAAAGGCTTCGCCGGTTTTGCGGCGCAACTTCGCTGTGAGTCACAATCAAAACCAGGTAGTAAAATGGTCTACCCAGAACCATGCAAAGAATTCAGAAGGCGGCCGCAACTATTTCTGGCTGGGACTGCCCCTTGCTAACCTTCATCTACCCGGGGTCAAGCCCGGCAAAAACAGCTTGGGAAACACAAGTCAAATCTTGGGCTGTCGCCCACTCAAAGGCCCTGCAGCCTTGGCTCACACGAACTGCGACAGGCCAAGATCTATCCTGGGGGTTGATCAAAAGGTCCTTTACATGGGATGACCATTGGTTGGAAAAGCACCGAAAAGATGATGTACCCCCCACATTCAGGCAAGTTGCTCCAAGTCAGCTGAATCCAGCGGAACAGCACGAGCAGCGAAAGCATGATGGGAATGTCCTGCTCAACCCGTGCATTGAGCAGAAATGTTGCACCAGCTGGTCCTGGAAGGTAAGATTGCCCATGGTCATATAGACCACGACCTCACTGACCCGTGGCAGACATGAAGATTCGGGCGGACACGGACACCTGTCTCAGGCTCCCAACAAGCAGCATGGCGATGGAGGCCCAATTGTACGCGTTCCTTGACTAAGACCAATGAGGCTTGGACTCAAACTTGTAACCCAAACATCTTCATCGGTCAAGGGATAGTCAAAACCTGGCCCGCAAGCCCAAGTAAAACTGTACCAAATGCCATCAGTTGAGCCAAGGGATTAGGGGAGAGTTGGCTACAGACATGCAAGTCATTCTGGCTACTATGCACGGCACTTACGAAGAACTGCTGTCCAAAGCAATTGCTCCAACAGAGCCCATGTCTAAGCCAATAATGCGCGTTCCCGAGCATTGCTGAGTGTGGACCGGGCCGGTGGCAGCAACTCTCTAACTGAAAGAGTGGCCGTTGCCTTTCTTGCAAGCTGACTCCCTCGGATCAAACATGAAACTACCCACATCGGTGGCTTGCGTCTCTCACAGGCACCCACATTTAGCTCAGGCGCTCGATCTTCGAGAAATACCTTCGCCGCCTCAGCCACCACTCGAAAGGGCAGTGGCCTCGTTCCCCCATGGGCCCAATACTGAGCAAGCCTCTAATGCTCTCTAGCAACTCAACACCCATGGGCACAAATAACAAGGATCTGCATGATATAGACTATTCACCTGTTTGCAGGTGTGATGTGCAAAACAGAAAGATATCCCAGTTACAAAATTGCATTCAGGAGCAGATCGTGAATGCCGACAAGCTGAGAGCCGTACCCGTGCTGCAGGTAGCAAATGAAGCCGCACATCTCGAAAAACTCATAAAACAATTCCTAGGTCAGCTCAAGTGTGCTTGAACCGTTTCAGCTGCTACCAGCGTGCGGATCAGTGCTTTGGTGGCTTCATAAGAGCCGAGGGTCCAAGTGGGCCAAGACTGCCAGGAGGCTCCATCGAATTCGATCTCCCCTGGAAACACACACGGGCGCATGGTCCGATGTAAGCTTCCATCGCAAGAGATATGGGCATTGAATTTTGATGAGGCGGTCTGTGGTGGACTTCATTTTATTGGGATTCATGCCACCACGTTTGAGCTGGTTCCCTGTTGACATTCAGAGCCATGTATGGAAGGACTCAACAAGCACATTAACTCAGCACTGCGCCACAGCGTCCGCGGGGGAGAGACCACCTTGAACGAGAGGGGCACAAGTCTTGAGGCAATGCCTGACACTGTTTCCAGCCTCGACCACAAGGCTGCCAATGATGACCACTTGGTAGAACACGTAGGTCCAATAGTAATACCTGTGCATGTGGGTCTGGAACAAGCTACATGCAGCCACGGATCAATCAACCAGGCTACGCACCGAAAACATGATGCGCCAGCCTGGCCACATGATCCCAGGCATACTGGATTATGGCCTGGTCAAGCCAGGTCAGTCTCTACAGTCGGTACTCTGACATCCTGCCTGTCCAGTCGGCTTCACAACGATATTGTGATTTGTGGTGAACCTTGCAACGCCAGCCGCACCGCTTGCACTTCTCTTCAAGTGCATTTTGCTGGGTCCGTGGTGCTGAGCGCCACTTGTTTTGCTCTGCATCTTTGACGAGGCGTGACAAAAGGCCCTCATCTGGATCCACAGAATCGCGCTCTGGAGTCTTTGAGATCACGCCGCAGCTGCTTAGCAGCATGAGGCTCGCCCCGCTCCAGCCCTCCAGCCATTGAGCTAGCAAATTCGGTGAACAGAGTCGGATGGCCGTCCCGCGACTCAGGTCTGCGACGTCCTCGCTGGGAACTGCCCGCTTTGCTTTGCTTCGTCTCGTCCGCTCCCAGATCCTCGCTGGACCCGCAGCTTCTCCATATCTCGCGAGAGCTCGTCAACCTCTATGGCTGCGAACTCAACGCCATCTCCGGCGTCACTTGATGCGTTTTCCCCACTGCATAGCCATTCACAGGACTTGAATCATCACCTGCGGTCGCATGCTTGACATGAGATGTGCAACAGCTCACCCGCCTGCCAGTGGCAAAGCAAGCGACTTGCCACAACCTTGCCAGGCAGAAATGACTTGTCTCACTGAACTCCCAGCCAAGTGACTCCAAGGCTTGGCAGTCATGGTGGACAGCTCGTGGCTTGAGAAAGACGGTGCAGCCTCAGGCCAAGCTAAGCGCCCTCCGGACTCAACAGTAATCTATGGTTGAAACCATATTTACAGGGGAATCATCAGAAACCAGGCTTTCTTAGGTGGCGTGAAATGGATCTCATCCATCCACAGTATGATCCCAACATTGCTCATGATTTTGGCTAAGTGTGGAAGGCCTTGAATGAACTCAACCAACTTAGCTTTTTGCAGGGCAGAAGCTTGACCGCAACCACTGGCCCGCGACTCAAATCATGAGGAAACCTGCCAACAAAACACCAAGGGTCATGTTGACCATGGCGCGCATGACCCGTTGCTTCCCAGACCTTTCTGCTTCCAGGAAGCCAAAGCGGAGATCATTGCTTGACTGAGCTCCGCTGTCAACATCTGGCAAGACACGGCCTGCATGATCCAATGTCTTGCATTAGTCCCATACAGAGTATTGCGAAGGTTGGTTGATACCCTGACCCAGGATTGATACCTGTAGCTGACCCCAGAAACGTCATGCACATTCGTGCACATTCGTGCACATTCGTGTTGTACGGCATGGGCAGTGGCAAGAGCCGACGAACATAAGCACGTTTGCCATTTGCCTGAGACTCTTTGCGCAAACCTCGTGTCCAAGTGAAGTCAATACTCCAAGCCATGCGCAATCAGCTGCAAAGTTGCGCTCGACAAAGTGGCGGCTTCGACTGTTTGCGCCTGTGCAACCTTGCGAAGCCAGTGCTGCAAGCGCAAACCGCTGCCTGGCAAAGCTAGCAACTCAATCCCGGAAAGCTCAAGAATCCAGCCTGGTATCCGCAAACCTCCTCGCAAAGGAAAAGGAGAATCTGCGAACAACCTCAGAGGTCTGGCCCTGCGAGAAGCTGCCAATGTAACTCAAGTGTTTCATACTCAACGGTACGAACTGGCCAACGTGCAAATCTGCGCAGAGGGATGGAGGATGGCGGTTTGACAAACACTGCGTGCTGGTGTTCCGCACTTCGCGCGGCAAGGGGTTGCGCAGGTTTTGGTCTTTGATTCCACTTACCAAGGTGCCATTTTGGCACATTTTTCTGAGCCACAGCCAATTGGTACGACCTGTTTCCGGGAACCAAGTTTGTCCAAGTCTAGTTCAGAGCGTGAGGACATGGACACCAAGAATCTCAAGCCGACCTGACCGCCCGAAACACCCAGACCCGGTGAAGACCTTGGAAGGGACCCGTCCGCAAAGGCTGGTGAGAACAGAACGCAAATGGGACCACAGAACGCACAGCGATTGGCATGTTTTTCATTTCGGGTAGCCGGCCTCGGCCCCTCGCAGGAAGTAGTTGCGGAATGCTTGCAGCGTTCCTTCCTATGCAAGCACCTCAAGATTGACCACCGGCGCATTCGAGTCCATGGACCAAAGCCACGAGCGTGGAGTTGTTTTGGCTAATTCCGGCGGCATCTAATTGCCCGGTGCCGCGTTTAGGTGGTCCTTGGAAGCGCCCTAAGCCATGCTAAGGTTGTCAGGCCGTGGTGTTTGCTTCATATTCAGGCTCTGTCGTCCAGGCCTTGGTGGCTGGAAAAGTCCAACCGGCCAGGGCAGGCAGGTGGCCGATCTCTGTGCTGCTTTCAGTTGCAGCGGTCCTTCCATGTGATGCTCAGACTGTCAAGCTCCGGTGTTGCTTGACGCTGTGCCGCCGCAGAGGTATGTAAGCAGCACATCTGCACAATCCTTTCTCCGATGGTAAGAGACACAGCATTTTTCACAATGTTGCCCAGTTTGGCCACAAGCAACCTACACATGTTCATTGCCAACTGCACGACATCCGACTCTGCAGTTCGGTGGCCGGCGGTATCATGTCCAATATAATCACATGCCTAATTCTTGGTATCCAAATGGTCACAGAACACACTGGTTGTCGTGGCCGAGTGGCGCGTTGTACTTGTCCATGCCGAGTCCCTCCTGAAGGGGCTGCAGCATGCCTGGCAAGACTGGTGCTATCATGCAGAATGACAAGCGTGTCTCTACACCGGCTCAACCCAGAAATCCGGGTCCCCACCCACCCAAACAAACCTGGGTGCAAACAGGGAGCTGTCGAGAAAGCCACGCACACCATGTGCAACTGTTTGTATTGCACAAACATGTACATCTAATTGCGCACTTGGTCACAACATAATACTATGCATGTATATAAACACATGTGTGGCCCCCCCATGAACTACCTCTGTTACTGCGCCCTAAAACAAGTGCTGGCAAAACGCTGTGTTTTCACGTTCTTGCCGTTCGAACGACATTTACAGCAAAACGCATCCCGTTTTGGATGTGCATTGCACTACTTGTGAAAATCATCATTTAGTTTTAGCAATCTTCGTATACCGATGAAAACTGTGTTTAGCAAAAATGTGTTGCAGTTATGGAAGCGATCAAGACAAAGGCGCGCAGAACAGAAAAAAACCATCCATCACACAGAACAACAAAAACGAAAACTCTGAAGGCGTTGGTTCTGCTAAAAGGTGCTGGGTTTGTTTGCTTTTCTCGGAGGCTTTGTGTCTGTTCTTGTTTTCCCTCAGCTCTCTGTTCTTGGAGAAGAAAAACACCAAGCTCGATGGACTTTGGTTTTTTGAGCCAGAACTTGCGCCGCTGCGTCTTTGCGTTGCGCTCTTGGGCTGCAGTGCTGCTAATAGTGCTGATGCGTTGCGCCGCTGCGCTGTTGCCCTGATTTGCTGGCGCGCTGTCTCTCCGCTGCACTGTTGCGCGGTTGCGCTGCTATGCCGCTGCATGTTGCGCCGATATTTCCGCGGAGTAAGCGACGGCTACCAAAACCAGTGAACGGCGTGGGCGTGGGCCCCATCTTGAAGTAAGAGCCCACCAAAGAAGCAGTCTGGCGGCAACTTGCAACTTCTTGGAGAGCCTTGAGAAAACTCCCTACTACAAGCAAACATGGTGGCTTCAATTTCAGTGGCATTCACATGAAGGTGGCTGAGACGTCGTCAACTATGCTGGCGTGGGTTTTTGTTCGGGCTACGAGCAGTGGGGCAGCAAAGCAAGGGAGCAACGCGTGTTGCGGAGCAACGAGAATGGAGCAGCGGAGCGACGGAGCTAAAAGGCAAGGGACAAACACAGCAGAGCAACGGAGCAACGGAGCAAGGCAGCTTTGCGGAACAACGACGCAACGGAGGGAGCGGATGTGCGAGCGCTCCCGAAAAGAAACCTGAGGAAAAGGTGTGGTGTTGACAAAAGTTGTGTTCTGTTGGTTTCCCCCAGTCGTTTTCGTTTTTGGAGAAACCCAAAAACTCGATGGGTTGGGTCTTCTTTTGAAACTGTTCAGGGAAACAACAACAAAAGCCAAAAAGACGCGAAAAAACAAACAGCAAAACCAAAACTCCGAGGAAAAGGGTTGGGCTGTTGTGTGCTTGTTGGTTTCACTTCCTCAGTTTGTGCTTTGTCGCTTGGAGTAAAGCCAAACAAACAAACTCGATGTGTGTGATGTTGATGGACAAAAACGACAAAAATAACCTCGAGGAAACCCAGAAAACTCTGAGGAAAAGTTGGTGTTTTGCCAAAAGGTGTCGTGTTTGGTGTTCCCTCCTCATTTTAATTTCTACATTTGACTGCAGTCAGAAAACCAAAGAAGCATCGAGTACTACTCGAGAAAACCAAAGAAACACAACTGCTGGCAGCAAAAAGTTGTTCCTCAGTTGGTGCTGTTTCTCGAAGTTTCTTTGGTGTGTGTGTGTGATCCCCCCTAACAATTAAAACAAAAACAAACAAACAAACAAACAAAAACAAACAAACAAACAAACAAACAAACAAACAAACAAACAAACAAACAAGGTGGATTGAGGTCTTTGAAGTGCGTCGCAAAAAACACAAATCAAAAAAAATAACGTTGATTAAACAGTAATTACAATGGCAGAATCGAACTAGATCTTCGATTTCAAATTAGAACTCAACACTTGGCTTGCGCGTCTTGACTGAAGCTGTTGTGAAGCTCCTGTAAAGGCTCATAATGCTCATTGTAATGCTCCTTACGAGGCTCATTGTAAAGCTCCTTGCAACGCTCCCTTTAAAGCTCCTCACAAGGATCCTTGTAAAGCTCATTATAAGCCTCCTTACAAGGAAATAATTCCATTAGAATGCTATTTTTGAGCGATAATTTCAAGGGCAAGTCCTTTCCACACAGGATGTTACATAAACATGAATCAGAACAAAAAAAGAGTTCAATATGGACAGAGTTCCAATCTACGATTAGAAATTGAATAAGATGGCCTTTCCAAACAATAGTGTCTATGTCAATTAGAATTTACATCTGCCCTGCGTTTGATAATATCTAAACTAACAATGCTTATAGAATTGAAGAAGGACATACTTGAAATTGAATGTCTATCCTGATTTAGAAGTTAAGTAGGAATTATGTTCCAAATGATACGTTAATTAAAGTTGATTGCAATGTAAACATAATATCAATGTCTATTTCGATTTAGAGTTTAAGTAGGAGTTTGTGTCCAAATAGGATTTCATTTAAAGTCAGTTGCATTTAAAGTAGAATCCATAAGTCACCACATACGCTTTTAGCTTTCACAAATTTGCTACACATGTAGTTCATGGGCATCATGGGGAGGGTGAGCATATTTAGCATAGGATGTATGTAATGCAGTAATTTGGCTCAGTGGCCTTCCGAGTCTGGTGAAAACTGCCGGGCAACATGGCCTTGCCTTCACGGATAGTGCACATGCGGCGCTGCGCCCACCATTCGCAGGAAGCAGGCGGATCGCTGATGTGGAGGGTACAAATCATCCTGAAAAGATTTTCGCAGCTGCAGGCACAAGGATGAAGCAACTCAGTGCACATTCAGCTGACCTTGAAAAGAAAGAAAACGCAAAGGTATCATGTCGACCCTCTACTAACAAAGGAGGAAACCAGGTTTTCCTATACCCTGAACAAAGCACGGGTATTTTGAGTAGGGGGTAGGTTCCAATAGTGAAATCGGCTCCCTTCAAGACCAAGAGGGGGAAATACAACGTACCCTTAAGCAAACTGACAAGCGTGACCGCCCTGGGCCTGGTGTACAAATGGCCATGAATCTCTTCGGTCCAAGTGCCATTTGGCACGGTAATGGACAGCTTGGGCATGGACTGGTTTTCCAGTGCACGAGCAAAATTCCTGAGGCAACGCGTGCCAATGAAAGAGATCAAGCCAAGCCAGTTGTGGCGTGCGTGCCTTTTTATCGTTGCTCACAAATGGCAAATACACCCCGTGCCACTAACTTGGAACCTGACAGAAGGTCCCGTTGAGGAAGATTGTCTTCTAAGGTTTTCTCTTTTTTGTCAGGTTCCATTCAACTTCCGGCAAGCGTCCATGACACGGCAGCAGCGGTTGGCCGGTCTTCTGGCACCATCATGTTTGCCGAACTTCCGGCAGCCTGACAGCCCTAGCTGCTTGACATGCTGGCGATATGCCACAGCCACTCACATGACTCAACTCACTTTGCTGAGTCAGTTGAATACCCTCAAGGTGATTCTGTTTACGCAAGTGCCAAGTGCTGTCTTGATTAATAATCAAGCTCACCTTTCTGCAGTCGGTGGAGAGCCAAAAAAGCTGCGAAAGCACATGTCGACCGACAGGAACACTGATCTCACTTGTGTCTGCACGTAAAGCAACCCTCATGCAAGCATACACAAATCCAAAGCACAGTGCAACGCGTACACTGCCAAAATCATACAAGTGGCGCGAGGATGTCCATCACGTCTGGATTCACAATACCAGGAAGTTTCAACTGGCAAGGCAAACTTCTCTTTGCTCATCAGGCTTGGCATCAAAGGACAATATCGGAGCTTGACTGCAACAACTCTTCCCTCGCATAACCAGCTTGCATCCCAGCCTGTCGCACTTTTACTGGGACCAGTTCTGTCACAAGTTGCTTGGAAGCCTGTCAGGGAAACATTCGAGAGGCGTTCCAAGTTGCAATCCGTGCCTCCTGTGATTTGTAGGAATTCCTGGCACGTGCCAGTTCTAACTCGCCAACCCTTTTCCGCACTGAGGCATGGCACGGGCTAAAAGAACTTCTGCCAGATGCACCCCGCAACGTCTGATATGCCCGGAGTAAGGAGGGGCTCGCCTGGGCAGAAACAAGCCACCCACGGTGGCTGTCCATCGCTGGCCTTGTCTGCGCCGGCAGCAGCAGCAACCAGCCAGCTTCTGGGCGGGACACAATTGTACTCAGATTTGAGGCCATGGGTCTGTCTGTTTGAGGGTACCCGTTGTTGGTGGGTTTGAAAAGGAAACCAAGGGAAACCACCAGTTTGGGGGGGGGGGGCTTAAAAGACACACCCAAATGTCCCTTCTTCTGCAGCCAAGGACATGCCGATTTGAAATCGCAAGAACATCCCTAGCCTCATAGGCAGAGGTGTGTGCTGACTCTCTCTTCCTGAGCAAGCACTCTAAGCGCACGCATTCATTCGAACGCTGGTCTCTTCCAATGTGAGGAAGTTGGTCTAGCAGTTGCTCGGGTCAAAAAGAGGGTAACCCCAAAATGGCTTGCCTTGGGAAATGGAAAGGACTAACATTTAGCGTCGTAGTAGTAGGAGGAGGAGGAGTAGTAGTAGTAGTAGTAGTAGTAGTAGTAGTAGTAGTAGTTGTGAAGGGGGTATGATTCGGGGTATGGTTCGGCGGTATGATTCGTGGTATGGTTTGGGAGTATGATTCGCACATGTCGAGCTTCCATCCTTTACTAAACCTTGGGCACCTTAAAAAGGCGCACGCCCAAATTTTTGAACCCTGGTAAATGGAAAGGACTAAGACTTGCGGGTGCCCCAAAGATGCAAAATGGCCGCAGAAGGAAGAAGGCTGACTGGCCCCACGACCCGGGCAGAGGAGAGCTTCATATGCAAAGGCGGAGTTGTAGACCATGAAATATCATCGTTGTTGTGGTTTTCCAACCAATGGTCATCCCATGTAAAGCACCTTTTGATGACCCCCCAGCATCGCATGCATCAAGTGCCGGACGCCCAGCCATTCTGCACCCCGGGGCAGAGCTCGGATTGCCAGGCCGGCACCTGTCGCCCCGGACGCGGTCCGTCAACTCCCGGGCAGATGTGGCACCGAAATGCCCCGAGGCCAGGACTCCAATGTCCCTGGCATCGCAACATGCGAACGGTTGGCTAGAAATCTGGGGGATGACCATCGTCTTTTGTTTGTCCCTCTGGAACCTCCAAATGACCGTGGATACTTGGGTTGATCATCGTTTTTGTCCATTTTTAGGGTCTCCAAACGACCATGGGTACTTGGCTTGAGAATCATGTTTGTCCATTTTAGGGTCTCCAAACGACCATGGGTACTTTTGCCATGTAAGAAATACATCATTTTCTGAGTGACTCTTCCCCAATGGTCATCCCATGCAAACTCCCCATATCGCCAAATGTTTGAAGACTATCCGACATGCCAAAGTTCCTTGCGAAGCCCTATGACTGGGCCCGACAGTCCGACATGACCCGATTTGCAGACAAGTTGCGTGTCCCACTCCCACACGGAGGTTCGCTCATATCGGCACCTGACTCCCAACAGGTGGCTTCCGCGATCCCAGGCTGATTGTATAGATCCTTTTACGCTATGTTGGACGTTCTGGGACCTGACTGGACCCTTTGAAACCTGACTTCCCATCATTCGGCCACAAGGCAAAATTTCCCAACTAGGGAATCATGCCAAGGGTTCATTTTTGGGACATACACATTCAGCCTTTGACAAGCTCTGAGCTTCCTGCATCATGTTTGTATTTGATGGCAATCGAGCTCGCCTGGCAATTGCAGGAGACCCGATGTCCGGAACAAACGGGGCAATGAGAGCCTAGATTTGCGTGACCAAAAGCATTTGATAATGAAAGCCCCGTCCTTTCCAGCCGGATGGTGTGCATGAACAAAACCAAATGCTAGTAACAAAAAAAAAATGGTCCCTCCGTTCCAGGATCTCAACATTGAGAAGAGAACCCGTGTTCCCAGGCGCCGAGCTCGATCGGTTGCTCCGGGGGCCTGGGGACTGGATTGTAAGTGTCGCTCTGTGCTGCAGGTCGGACAGTCAGCACATCCAGGATGTCCTCCGCAGGAAAAAGCTCCCCGACCTTTTTGCTATCTGGATACCCTGCCTCCTAACATGGCACCTCACTGGGAGGGCTCTTTCCTCTTGGGCCTCCCTGTGAGGTGCCATGTTAGTGGGAGGGCGGGTATATGTTGCACGTGCGCAAGACTTCCTCCACACATGCCGAACCTTAAACGTCAGAACATGGCTGGGGCTGAGCGGCCTCGCCAGCACCCGGAGAGTTGTTCATGATCTCCATCCAGCGCTGAGTGGCCCAATCCTCGGAATGTCGACCGTTGTTCGCCCTGATGAAACCTGATGAGTATCTGTCCAAACCTTCCTGAATCGGAATGTTCTGGGATCCCCAAGGATTTGATCCAGCAAATACTGCACGCACCCTTGCCCAATTGAGTCTCAATCAAAACCTGGTATCAAAATGGTCTACCCAGAACCACGTAAAGAATTAAGAAGGTGGCTGCATCTATTTCTGGTTGGGATTGTTCATTCCAACCTTCACTTACCCCAGCTTTTGATTGTGACTCAATTGCCATTACAGCTCAGGGCTTCGCCGGGAACTCCGTAGCCTGCTTCACCAGCGCCTGCGTGCGTCTCGCAGCATGTAAATTAGTGGCTGGGATTTGTCCAAGGCCTCTCTCCACTCGGGATGGACTCTGTGGCTGCTGTTGTCCCGCATGACCACCGACCTGTCCATCCAACGACACAACGACATTGACAACACAAGGACACAACTCTAGGGGTAGCTTCCCCATTCTTTCCAGGGATCCTTCTTTCTGGAAACCACCAAAAACCCTGGTTGGAAATGGAGAACGATCGGTTTTTGAAAAGAACGATGGCTAAAAAGAACGGAAAACCACAAAAAAACCCGGAAAACCCTGGGGAACCAACCGCTGGAACAACGACCCAACGCCCCCAACGCCGCGCGCTTTTTCGAGGGCCCGGCGCCACGCTGGCGCAGAGTTGGCTCACCTGGCGCGGCCCGGGAAAGATGTGCGAGACGAAACCGGGCAGGTGAGCGGTAACACAGGTTGACGGATTGATAAACCCCTGCTTCTTCATGTGGCTGTGGGTCAAAACCAATGGGATCCCATTTTGGGGTAGGTGCGCCACCCATTTTAGAACCTATTTTAGTGGGGATTGGGGATGTTTATTGGGGGTACGGATTTTGACCCATGGCCATATGGGGGAGTTCCCCTCCAGTGATACATCGCCAAAACCAGGGACACTCCATGGTAAGAAGCAGGGGCTTCTTAAATCCGGGGTCCAGAACGGAGATGACCAAGGGTGAAGGGAAGTTCACTGGTCAGCAAAAATCAATAAACACCTGCTGGCACGACCACAAGCAAATCCTCGAACGAGCGCTCCATCAGGTGAAAGAGCTTGTCAAACCTGAAGCTCGTATCCAAGCAAGTCAGCTAAAGGACCCCTCGCACCGCACCTGTAGTTGCCGCGTTCGACCTTCGTGCAGATCAAACAAACTGGTCGCACCCATGTCCGGCTCAAGTCATATCACCATCAGCTGCTGAGGGCAAAGCCGCAACAATAACAGGCGTTGCTCCAAGAGAATTTCTTGCCTATCATGATTCGGCGAGGTGACAGGCCGTGAACATACAATCCGCAATGCAGACTCCGCTGGGCAGCAGCAAATTGCCGCCAATTGCCTGCAGGTCGGCTTTGAAGTTCTTCAGCAAATGGCAACACCTGCCACATGGGTGTGGCTCAAAAAAAATGAGCTAGGGTTACTACCGGCCAGGCAGATTTACCAGGGTGACCTTTGTCTGGTCTGGTCTGGTCTGTCTGTCTGAGTGTGTGTGTGTGTGCTCAATGTGCCCGCGCCTGACATCGCCAGCCCGCGCTGCGACGTGTAGAGCGGTGTGTTTCTCAGGGCATACATGGCAATCACATGGATCTGCAGTCAGCTGCACAAGTGACACAGTACCCAACAAATGCATGGTCAATCAAGCCTGGACGCACCCCGAAATCGACATGGGCGACATGGGAACATTCACACATCCTTCGGCGCCTTCAAGTTCGGCGTGTTCGGGTCAGCTTTGCACTTCAACAGGAAGTGTGCAGTTTCAACCAGGCCATATGCAGCTGCCTGAGTCACTGAGGCATGCAGAAACGCCCTCAGTGCGTCCAAATTTGCCGTCCTCGTGGAGGGCAGAGTAGTTGTCCTTGTTGTTCACCCGGCTGTACGCCTGTCACACCATCACCAACGTGTCCGGGTGCGAATGGAGCCAAGCCAGGCAGGAATGCATGCACGCTTGCGCCATGCTGCAGCAGCAGGTCAATGTGACCTTCTCGCGTTGCAGGTCACACATGGCTCAGCTTTGGGTCAAAGCAGAAAACGGTGGACAATCAAGGGATCATGTTAGAAGGTGCCCTGGTCGCTAAACATTCAACAAGTCGCTGCATGAAATGCATGCCTGCCCTTTGCAACGTAAGTCGCCGGCGAACTAGCCCTCGTGCTGCAGCTAAATGTATAGCCTGGAAGGATCCCATGGAGGCACGTGTCCAGTCGCCGCTTCGCTGGGATTGAATCTGCCCCCCTTCCCTTTGGAGTGGAATGAGGTCTGCATTGGATGCGGTTCAGAAATCTCAAACATGACCTGCCCGCTCGCCTAGCCTGGGCAGATCCAGGTTCTCCTCGCGAGGAGAAGGTGTACTCCTCCCGGGCTTGACAGGTGCACTGAAACATTCGAGGCATCAGCGTGTTGCGGGGTGGTGCGTGGGAGCAAAGTCGCTGGGAGAGGCCTCAGCTTTGGCTTTGGCCTTGGGGTGGGGTGTGGCTGCGTTGCTCCTTTTCGGGTTTCGGGAAGGTTCATGTCCAGGAGCTCTGGAGCTTGGAGGCTGGGCAAAGGTGTGTTCAGGGTTGGCTCCAGCTTGGATGGTGACATGGAAAAGTTCTGCAATGGAGAAGTGCCGCAAGGGACTACAGCTCCATCATACTATCACGGATCTGAAATGACAGCAACATAAAAGTTGAGCATAAATGGGGTGAGCATGAATGGGGGTGCGGGGTCCCGGTCAGGATTGTAATTAGCGGTAGATGTGCTTTGTTTGGGTTCAGATCTTGGAGTATGGTTGAGAGTAGGTTAGGGGCTTGGGGTTGGTTCAGGCTGGCTCTGACGCTGGACAAGGAATCGTAGATTTTGCAACTGCCAGAGGAAGACCGGGTATCCTCCCTCCAAAAGTGGAAGTGGACAGATTGTAAATGACCGTAGTCTGCCATCCGCGTTCAGCTTCCATGTTGGTTGGAACGGGGGTAGTGCTGAAGAGGATTGAAGTCAGCGGAATGAGCAGGCGCCAAAGTATCAAGTCAGTGGCCCGTGTAGAAACTTTGGATGGGGACCTGTCGCCTATCAGAAATGCAGGTGCTCCAGCCAGCAAATAGCCATGCAAGAGTCATCAACCCGGTGCCGGCCGTAGCTTCGTGAGGCAACCCCGGCATTGACCGATGAACTTTGTCAAATCGAGCCAATGCTTTGCTTTCGGCCGATTGACCAAAACGCCATCATCTTTGGAAGGCCGAAAGCCGGAAAGCAACATTGACATGGTTGCCAGTCCCGTTCTGCTTGCGAAGCCGGAGTTGGTCCTGCCGGGGATCCGCTCCCTCTTCCAGCAGACGCTGCAGAAGGCCCTGCCCCTTCCTGGCTACGAGTCTTCAGCGCATGGCTGCTTGGTATAACCTCCTGACATGTGGTGACTTGACTTCGGCACAATGGCATCTCAGGTCAAAACCCAAGAGATTGACCCTTGCATCTCGGTGACTGGGGTCCGGCGGTTTGCATCAGGTGAAGATTGACACGGCTCGCTAAGCCCAAATCTGCGATCGCCAGTTTTGTCGATTGTGAGCTATGGACCCGGCTTGTGGAGAGTCGCCACGTGCAAGGCTGTCCCTTCCTCACCCAAGCGAAAGCAGCACTATAGAGAAAGCAAGTCCCAGAAACTACCCTCCCTATGGAAGCTCCCGAACGGACGGCCCCTTGGAAGACTTGGTTCCATTTACAGGATCGGGGGCCCAGGAGGGTAAACCTGGCATCCGGCACACTCCCTGTTCTTGAAGCAGAAGTGGAACTTCACCTCAGACCAAAAGACTCGCCAAGTCCAGCTGCTTGGAGCTGCCGAGCCTCTCTGCAGAACACAAAGTTCACTCTGAGACCTTGTGATCGATCGCCTGAGGCACATGACCGGATAGGTGCCTTCACATGCCCCATCCGTTGCGAAGGTTTGGGGTTTAGGGTTTAGGGTTCTGTCAACAAATGGTTTGATTCGAGAAAGGCCAATGTCAAACCAATCAAACTCAGTCTTTTGAACTCTGAATCGAATCTTCTCTCGTCCCGTTGATTCCCAAAACCCATCAAATCAATCCAAGTGCTTCTGGCCTGCAGTCACGTGGAGCTTCTGCAACAGGAGCTTGAGGTGCCTCACGCCGTTGAGCCCCGAGACGCCATCCACCTCACTTCTCTCCCAGCGTTCTCCCCATCTGCTTCACCGTGCCATGCAAACACGATGGAACATCCGTCAGGAGCACATGCCTGCACCGACTCGCGGTGACTCAAGGCCGTGGCGGAAGCGAGGCGTAGGGCAATGCCATCCGTGGACAACTGCAGGGGAGTGGTTCAACACTGGATGTCTTGCAGCACCGCGCATGGAGGTCAGGGTGAGAAGTTAGTTGCATGATGTCAGAACATGGCACGCCTTTTGTGAGATGGGTTCCTATGTATTGCCTTAGTAACGATGGATGTCAATGAACAAACACGTTCAGTCAAGCCAAGCCTGCGCAGGATCATCAGCACATTTCTTCAGCAAGCCGTGCGGCTCTATGGCAGTAACCTGCACAATTGCAACCTGGAAAATCTGATCTCTCAAACAGGGACTCGGAAGCGCGGGTTTCTTGAATGCTTAAACGAAGGCGTTGAAGCAGTCTAGCAATGTACTAAGACTAAGACCCGTAGAAGTTCCTTGAATTCTGTTCTTCTTGCAAATATATTCATTTCAAATATCCCAGCACCTGCCTGCGTAGATAGCGGGATATCAAATGCGGTGGAGCAGGTAGCCTTGGCTTGCTAAACCTGAAGAGCCTACCTTCAGCTGGCTTAGACAAAGCTTTCGCCACCACTGCTACCCCTATCCGCAAGCCCATGTCAAGCAATCTCTAGCGTTGCTATGCTGCATGATCGCGGACATGGCGTTTCCAAATCCTGGCTTGACAACTAACTATCATCTTAGCATCCTGGGCGGAACATGGCACATGTGGGGGTTGATCAATATTCCTGGCCCGCAAATGACCCAGGGTACCTTCTCCCTTTCGGTGGGAAATATCATCTTTTTTGGTGGTTTTCCTGATGGTCATCCCATGTCAAGGACCTTTTGATCAACCCCCATGGCTCTCTCAGGCCGCAGCCGGCACGCCAGCGATATGCAGACCTCCAGCGAAGGGGCTTCAATTTCAGTCCGATTCGGCACCATGGCCATGAATGTTCATATGGAACCACCTCCGTAAAGTGTTTGTTTCTAGAGACAGTCCTGGAAAAGTATAGCGTGGTTACCCACAGTCTGTCGAGCTTGCTCAAAACCTGTCGCGGTTACTGACATGTCTGGCTTCACATAACTCGCGTGAATCCCCACATAAATGACGAAATGACGATGCACAGAATGGAAACCTTTATCGGCGAAACCAGAGGCGTCGTCGCCATGCCAGCGCGTCGCAGCAAAAAATTCAAACGCTGAAACCTGATTCTGTAGGCAACACTGGCAACCAAAGCAACCCGAGTCCTGCTGTCTGCATTGCTTAGGCGACTGTCTTGTTCAAGAAACATCTCTGAGATGTGGGCCCAGTGCTTGGTCAGGCAACAGTACGGTAGAGACATCAACCAATGCCTGCGCATATCCAGATGATCTCCCCAACGTGAGATTTTAAAACAAAAACAAAACATTGAACTCAACGCGGCAATGCAAGTGCGTGTGTCGGCTCGCCATAAGTCGTCCAAGTGAGTCCTCGCAACAAAGGTGGTACACCTGCTCCGCAACATTGCAGAAAGGAACTGAATGAATGCATCTCCTGAGCCATCTTCAATTCTACGTCCAGCCGTGCCTGTCGGTCAATCGGTCTGGCGGTTTATTTGGTGATATGCTTGCTGGCAAGGGCCTCGTCGTTTTCATCGAGAGCATGCATTTCCTGCTTGTCGCCCTCTTCCTGCAGCCACGGATCTCAAGTGGTCGTTGTGTTCAGATGGGCTTTGCAAATCCGGCCTCGCTCTCATCATGCAGTTCCAGGAAGCGTGTGCCTCGGAAGTGCTCGGGTGAATCACGAGCAATGCATCTTACAAGAGAGGGCAATAGGCTGTTCGAATGAAGGACGGGAGCAGGATGGCAATGTACTCTGTCACTTCAGCAGTGTGCGCTTGCAGCGCTAAGTTCGCCGCCAGAAGCAGAAGACAGGGCAAACCTCAAGTGTGCCAAAGCGACAGTCATGTAAGTATTCTGAATTCCTGAAAAACAAGATTCGATCAGAGGCGGTGGCCGATGTGCCTGCTGCACTGACTGGTGCGAGGGGGTCGCTCTAAATGACACCCTCCTCATCTCCTGGTGACACGAAACTTGAAAACAGGCAACCGGTCCACCAGAAAAATGAACAGGGCTTCTCCAAGAATCCGGAGTTGAAGTAAATAAAGATTGCGGGACTCTTGTTTCCTGGGGCTCCTCAGACGCACACTGCTCTCTCGCTCGCGCGCCTGAGGACCAAGTGGCCCAGGCGAGTGCCCCCGGCTGCCTGCAGAAGCAAAGGCCCGCCACCCCGCCACGCCCCTCACGAGCTCCTGCCTGCGCTCACGACCATCCCAGGGTGGCCGAAAGACGCGAGTCGTCCCTGGAAGGGCAGGCAACTGCAAAAGGTCTGAAAGCTGCTTGCTGGGCACATCCCATCCAGTTCAGTCCAGTTCCCTCCTGGCCGCTGATGTCATGGTCGAGGCGTTGCGGAGTGAAGCTTCTCATGCTCATGATCGACCTATTGAGAACCAGCTCTCTGCCTAGGCCTGGTGAACCTGCGTAGTGTAGCAAGTTGTCTGGCTCTGTGTTGGAAAGGCACTGACGCAAGCAGGTTGTCTTACACTCGTCCCAAGCAGTGTTGCCCCTATGTGTGTGTGTGTGTGTGTCCATGTGCCCATCCATGTCTATGTCTGTGTCTCGCTGATGCACCATTGATGGCAAGCTTTCTGGCAGCAGTGAAACGGCCTCACTCTGCGGCAGTTTACGCGCGCAGTGAGGCTCTGAATTAAGGCTTGAGAAAAGGTCACAAGAAAACAAGTGCACGTGGCCTGCAATCCAAAGTCAAGGCGCTTTGCTGAACACATGCCTGAGAAGTACCGCTCGTGCAAAGGCTTTTCCGAACGATTCAGACCTCCAGCAAGCGCGCTGCAATCCAGCAACAAGCTGGTCACGCCAGGAGAGGATTGCCAGAACACGCAAAAGGCCACGATTGCACATCCGTTGAACATACAGCATGAAACACAAACGATTCTACGGCCCTTCCAGGATGACCAGTACTCTCCCAGCGCATGTTTTATGTTTGGCAATGGAACTTGCTTGCCTTCTACCACAGAAAGCTGGCTTTTGGGTTGCTTGAGGCACTCCAAGTTCCAGGACTCCATGGCGTGTACATTATCGGTTGAAGCCTTCCTCAAAACTTGAAGCTGTTGAGGAGTCTCCTGCGGATTGGCAACGCACAAGGCATTCTTAACGCATCTCCCAAGGCCTGTCAGCTGAAATCCATGGGGATCCGCTTACATTCTCAAGGTGGGCCTAAGCTCCGCTCTATCTCGCCCTTTGCAGCATGGCAGCTACAAAAGAGAACAGCCGGGAGCTTCTCTCTGAGGGTTTTTGTATTACACCCTGGGATTACACTGGGAAATGACCCAGAATGGTTCAAAAAAACACGGTTTTATCCGGAAATGTGTCTAAATGGGGTCAATACCCAGTGGGTGTATTCCCAGGGTGTAATACAAAAACCCTCAGATTCTCAGGATCCTCTGCATAGGATAAGCATTGAAGGACCCTCCCAATCTCAACAAAGTCAATGCCAAAGATTCTGCTAGCCACTGCAAAATCAGCACAGCCTGACAGCAACTCAGGCCGCGGCTTGTCTGGTGCCGGCGGTTTTCCCTTGCCATCCTCAGCTGGAGCGCGGTCTGGAGTGCCATAATCCCAGACCCCCTTGAACGGCGTTCTGGCCGCTTTGAAAACTGGAGCAAAAACGGAATGGATATCTTTACTTCTCCAACATGTTGAAGGGCGGATGGCCAATAAATGTCCGCCTTTTCCACCAATATTGATATCATGGTCATGTCGGCTCACACCAAAAAAACAATCGCAAACAAAAAATCACAAGCACTGTGACCCAGTACTCCTCGTACCAGCTGCCGGCCGGATTTGTGCGCAACTTGCGGATCTTGGGCCCCTGCTTGCGTCTTCACATCCTTCACGGCCTGCATCTCGCGGCGAGGGCCGCGCAGCACGCGCCTCAGAACCGTGGAGAATGGTGCGTCATTGAAAAGACGGAGAGCAGAGGCAGCTATGTGGCGCAAAATTCAAGAGCCAACGGGCAACCGCAGGTCGTCTTTGGTTCCATTTGCCAAGGTTGCCATTTTGGGCTTCTGAATTTTCTTCAGCAGCCGTGCGTCAAAATGTAGGGCGTTCCTTGTGGCTTCCCTTTAAAACAACCTGGCCATGGGTCAAAAGCCCGTACCCCCAGTGAACATGCCAATCACCACTAAAATGGACTAAAATGGGTGGTGAATTCACTTACCAACCAAAATGGTACCATTGGTTTTGACCCACAGCCACCTGGAAAGGGTAGCCTCAAACAACACACAGAGGAGTGTTTGATGTTCGAGCCGCAGCTGGAGCTCTTCCTTGGATGCGATCTCCTGAACGGCCTCACATCATGCGTGCCTCATGCGTGCCATTTGCTTTGCGCCCCCTGGAAAAATAAAATAAAACATGTCCGGTAGTGATCGATTCCCTTTAAAACCATCAGGGAAAAAAATAGTCTTAAGCAATTGGAAGTCATGCGTGCCTCTGCAAAGCAATTTCGCGAAATGATCGCACTTGAGGGGTTGGCCAGAATACTGAGACTGGTGAAAACTAACTTTTCTCCAAGACCCAAAGGCTGTGCTGTGCTCTTTGCGCTTTCTTATGGCGTTTGGACACCGGCACGAGAGGTAAGTGTTGGTTCATCCCTCTCAGAACCTGCTCTTTGGGAGCCAGGATTCAATGAGAACCGCCAGCAGCACATGCGCATGCGCTACAAAAAAAAAAAAACAATACATCCGAGTGAATGTATAACTCAAGCACCGACAAACAACATACTCGTCAGGAGTCAGGGGGGAAAGGGTCGAAAGAAGCAGAAGCTTTTGTTGAGACCTCAAAGTGGTTGCCAGTACAAAATTTGCACGCGGCCATGAAAGCAAGCAGAAACGTGTGGCTTATCTGCGCCGGAGAAACAAAAATACATGATTTGAACCTGTCTTCCCGTGACTTGCTTTGAGTTTAGGGGTGGATTCGCCTTGATGCATGCTTGCCCAGACCTGGCTGAACTTGACTTGATTGTGTTGGACTGAACTGACTTGGCTTGACTGAACGCGGCTATGTGCATCCAGCAAAAGAAGCGGCCAGCGCCTTGCTAAAGTCCGTCATCCGCATGTTTGTGAGTCAGCGTCAAGTTACTTTTCTGGGGTGTGTTCATTCCAACGTTAGGACGTCTCGTATTGTTTTTAGGTTTTTCCTCTAGTCTTGGGAGGCTGTTTTCTGGATATCCCGTATCATTTTGCGAGAAACTTTGCAAAACGACGCATGTGTGAAATACTCCTACATAAAGTAAATGACAGTAATCTTGAAGCTTTTCATGTGCATCCATCAGTTGCGTATCTGGCTCTGCAATGTATGCCACAACTGGGCAAAACCAACGGCCTCTTGTGCCAACCGTGGAGCTCCCGCCCTCCCTGAGGTTCACGTCGCTCGGATCCGTTTGGTGAACGAGCAGCCAACAGAACTGCGGGTAACCTTCGCAACTCCGTAGACTTGGGTGCTCCTAACAAATGGGCATTTCATGTTCAGCCACAGAGTACACAATGTCTCCATGGGAACTGTTGTAGGCCATGCCAATAGGAAGGATTTCAAGATAGCTCGCAGGCAATTGGGTGGTGCGGTCCGTCGCGACACAAACCATCACAATTGCATCATTGCTTCCAGTATGTTTGCACACATATCAACCTACGTGAACGTTGCGAGCCAAGGTGTGCAAAGCTGTATAAAGTTCTGTACCTCAGAAAGTCGTTCAAAACCTCCTGCAGATTGCATTCACATCTACACTGCGAGTTTGGCGCTTCTGACACGGGCCTAAACAACAAGCCTCCCGGGTGCCTTGTCTTTGTCGGCAACCCCGTTCACTGACAGCACGGTGTCGCCAATGCATACTCTATCCTGGCAGCTGCGCGTGTAAATCGTAAGCATGGAGCCTACTACCTGGCGGCTGGCAATACTGTGGATGGGCGAAATGCATTTCGCACCACCTAAGAAACCTACTAATGATGATTCCCTTGTAAATACCAATGCACCATGGTTTCCCACGGTTTCCAAGTGGTGCTGGATTTTGTCCACAGTATGAGCATCTAGTTTCATGCGTCAGCGCGAAGCGATCGACACGGAGCCAGGTTCTTCCTTTGTTCCAAACAATGCCTCACATCGACATTGCCGAGCCTTGGGGTACTGCTTGTTCCAATCATCTATGAGGCTATCCTCTCCGATCTTCAGAATCGTCTCGGCTGACAGCCCCCAAAACCAGTTGACGCATTGTGTGCTGCTGAAGCGTTGCCATGGCAAACGCGGAATGGCGCTATCCGTGCCTATTGCACTCATGTGCAGCATATGAACTTGTCTTATCCACTTGGCCAAAGCTGCAAGGCAGAATCCTTTCTCCAAGGAGAAAAAAACAAAGACAGCAACTGCAAAAAGGCAGCCTCGAACAACGGAGCTGCCCAATACGGGCTCGGATGGCAAATCTAGATAGACAGGCATTATCTTTTACTTGACATGCTGGCATCGCAACAGGATTGTGGCAACTGGTAATTGTGGGAATCGCCCAACGCCTAATCAGAGAGCTGGCTATGTACAGCATGCTCAGCATAGAATGTGGGATTCCTCCATCAACTCTGTGCGTTGCAATATGCACAGTACCTATATGTAGTCCCATAGTTGTTTCGAGATGGCATTGACAAAGCCATGCAATGGGTTTAATCCTGTGTCTCGAAATGTGGTCATATTCAAGAACCAAGCAGGGCTGAGACATAGAGCATACGCCAAGAGGCAAAGGTCTTCGGATCGGTAGCAGCGCCCAACTTCTTCCCCGGCCGCTTGATTATCCTCACATCCTCGGCTAGACATATGTCAAGTCCCAAAAACAAAGCCCACGCCTTCGAGATTTAACAGCTTGCACCCATCTACTTTGCCAAGTACAAAAAGTGAGTCAGTGCCAAACTCTGCCAAACCGCCCCGCCCATTCTCCAAACTGACAAGCGCACCACACTGAGCCTAAAGATTAGGTCAGGTGTCCGAAGCACCTGGAAAGAGTCCAACGAAGTGAAGGCCACACCACCGAGAAACAGAAGCAAAGACAAACATGGAAGCACAGCCTTCGGGCAAATGGATGAATCGAAGATGCCAGGTTCTTCGTTGAAGGATTGCGTTTGTATTGCTGGCTCGCCGATCTGCGACTGGTCGACTGCAAGGAGCAATACGAAATGCATAGTCGCCAAGACATGAATTGCTTGAAGGGATCAGTCATAGCAAGGACCATGTGGCATTGTTGCAAACAAGCCAGAAAGGGGAGGCAGGGACTGATTTGAAAGCACTGACATGCGCTTGCAGTAGGCAAATGTCAGTGTAGAAAGAGATAAGAACAGATCGGATCCGCCGGCAGGTTTGCGACCCATCAATTGTCATAAGCTAAATGTATTGTGGGCGTTGCTCATTTTGGAGGGTCGCGGCTGCTCTGCTTAAGAGTTGACAACAAAAGTTGAAAAATCATTGAAGTCTCTGAAAAAAAATGTCGGGTGCTTTGATCCACCAGCATGCCAGAGCGCTAGAGAAACAGCACACTCAGGCAGCACAGATCGAAACTCCAACATATTGACCGACTGTGTTCATTTCACGGCTGCCCATACCAGTTGTGGAAGGAAAACATGACTTGTCTTGAGCTCTCGAACAAAAATGACAAGGACTTTGAACATAACTGAATCCATGGCCAAGTATCCACGATAAGCTTGGAGAAAACAATCTCCAGCTTGTCTTGCCTTGGCCGTGGGTGAGGTTCTTACACTTTTGAGAAGACCATTTCAGCGGCAAGCGAAAACGTTAGACTTTTTGACTCAGGAGGTGGGCAGAAGGGACTCTTACCGCCTTCTTTGAGGTGCAGTAATAAATGTAGCATCACCCATTTCATTTGAACACATCATCCGATTGAATGCGCGATGCTGCTCAAAAAGGCAGAACAATTCAACAACCTGCTGGCACGCAATGCCAGTCGAAAAGTTGAGCAGCGCTAAAGCCTATGCCAACTCTCGACAAGGACTTGATGTGAGCCAAAAGCCAATGTTCATTGTCTCCGCGACTGTTGGAATTTGGTGAGTAACTCTCCATTCCTCATGGCAATTTGGCAAGTGTGCCCCGCATCATCCCTTGAGCAAATGATGGAAAATATTGACCACAGCTCATGCAAACCAAAAAACAACTTGACGAAGTGGTCTTGGCCAACACGGGAAGCACCTTTGGTGTTCGGCACTGGCGAACTTATGAAGAACTTCATGAGCAATCCAACACATTCATGAGAACACGGGACCGTCAAAGCTTGACAAGTCTAAGCCACTAAAACAGACATATGTGCGGCGCATGCAAGACCGAAAGCGCTCCGTGTTCTGCTTCTCGCATGGGCACTGCAGCCACAGCCGGTCGAGGCAAAATGCAAAGCTCTTATGGCAAGTCCATGGGACATGGCGGCCAGTAACAGGCAACATCACGGCTACTGAGCCTTGTTGCATCACGCCCATAGATGAAGAAACTCCCAAGTGGCTTCCATCATGCACACCAAATGGGATCCAGTGCACCAAAGAATCGACCCAAAAGACATGAAGGCTTTTGATGCTTAAATCGACACTTTTCCAGCCAGCACACTCCTTCAGTTGCCGTATGACGTCCGATTTGTCCTGATGTCAGGCTCTTGACAATCTAGTGCACCCGTGTTGATGCACTTGACAACGCCAGCTACGATTTCTCTTGCTTGCAGCTGTGATTCCGAGAAGTCGTTGACCGAATAAATCTTGTCGCCTGCCAGGAGCCAAAGCCGCCGGAGACAAGGTGCACGGGCATGACTTATCATTTCCAGCCCAGTCACCCGGGCAAACGAGCTCGTTCTCCTGCTTGCAGTACCTGTGACGCAGTGTCAGCCAGGACAACTGTGATTTCAGGGGCACTTGTCGAGGAGCCCATCTGGCACAATGGCCTGGAACCATCTACTGTGCTTACCGTGGTTTCTGTGGTGACATGTGGCTGTGGGTCAAAATGCGTACCCAAAATGGGTTGCCCTGGTAAATGAAACCAAAGACTAAATCCTGCGGTCCGATTCCTGGTGGTTTTATTTTGACCCACGGCACGCTGCTCCCGACTTGGTGCCTTGATTTCAAGCGTTTCGGTCTCGAACTCGAAGCCCAGGGGTTGCTCCTGGCCACGCTGAAACAGAGGCGAGCCGGAGATGTGCCTCAGGCAAGCGCCAAACTCGGCGAGATGTGGCTCACAAATAGGGTACCCCCAAAATGGGTTGGCCTGGATGGAAAGAATGACTAAAACCTGCGGTTCCCTGGTGATTTACTTTTGACCCATAACCATATGATTGACTCCCTATTCATTTGACTCGGGGACACTCCAGTCTACACCAAGTCATACTCAGCCAGCGCGTTCAAGGCAACATGAAGACCGCTTGATTCCCCTCGCCCAAGGTCATTGCTCGATTCCAAGTTTGGCCAACTCCGGAGCCTGCTTCTCCAGGAAGATGACAAACAGGACCTGTCCGCTGAGACCTGACGTGAGGCGTGAAAACTGTATGCGCTTTGAGCCTCAAAAACCCTACCTGGTGTCTTTAGGGCTCGTAGGCTTTTCTGCTACGTTAGAACCACCGGGTGTCTTCGGACCTAGCTTGACTGGCAATGTAGGGAGTTGCACGGGCTCTTGGTCGTGTGATCTCTTTGTTATGCTCTGAAAGACAAGATCGTGGCCTGGGGCAATTGAATCTGGACCCTCGCCTTCTGCCCAAGCTTGCCGAATGCCTCAAAGCAGGATGCACCCCATGCACCCCATGCACCCCATGCATCCCAATTCGCCCACCATGTCCCTGGGACACAGGCTTGCGCTCATCTTGCTGGGGAACCTCAGTGTCATGCCAAATCTAGCTGCTTCAGCTCGGCTCAAAGCTTGAAGCTCTCGGAGCCTCACGGCTTCTCACCCCATCCTTGAGGCCGGGGTTTTCGGTCCGTGCAGCACTTGCCGCCCATGAGACAAACCTCGGGGCCCACGCAGGCAGCGGTCGGTTTTTTGTCAACCGCTGTGCCCGCCTTCAGCTCGAGCTTCCGAATGTGGTCGGTTCAAAGCGGAGAATCTTCCGGGAGTTGCGGCATAAGTCACTGCCCAAATGGGTCTGTGCAATCCAGACCAATTCATTCAGTGTGTCCAAATCTGCGTCTAGCTTCCAGCCCAACTGTTTTAGCTTGGTGAATATCTCTATCTGCCCATCAGGGCTGAGCCAAAGCAGCATGCAAAGAAAATCCTGTTGATCAATTCTCATCGGCTCGCTTTGGCAAAAGTTGGATGGTGGTAGAGTTTCAGCGTCCCTCCAACTAGTGGCTGTGATGGGTCTCCAAGGCATCCCTCACAAGAACCAGGGCTTCAAACCACCAACCCACCACCCCACCCTTCGATTCGAGAGCTCAGTTGTGATGTTGCAGGTAAGGCGCTTCCATCGACACTCGCAGGCTGAGGGACCAGATCAAATGGATAGAACCATCTGGGGGCCGGCCCGAGATGTGCTCGACTGGCCGGAGAACTGCAATGCACAAGTCTGACTTGTTCTAAAGCAACGCGCCGGAAAGGGATGAAGGTCTGTCAATGGTCTAGCACCATTTTCCTCAAGAGCTCGAAACATACATGTCTCCTGCATTGACCCGAAGACAATCCAGCGATGCAGTCAAACAGCGTGGCGCTGCTATCGGTTCGGAGGATCCAAGTCAAAGCAATGCTTCATGGACTGACAAGAATCACTTCCAGGTTCCTTCAACACCACGGCTGAAATCTACACAGTGCGCCGTTGCTTGCTGCTAAGTCAGAGGATGGCGAAACGCGCCCTGGAGGGCATCAAAGCACTTTGGCATTGAGTGGATGCTCTATCCACATCCTGGTTCGAAGCATCATCTTCTTCAAGGCCTGTCAGATGCACATCGCTTGCAGCATTGCTGGGACAAGAGACAGCTTCGTGCAGCTTCCTTCCCCGTAGCACACAAGCATGGATCATGAACAGCATTGCTGCCCTGCGATTGTAATGCTGAACATGCTGAACACAAGACTTCTGATGTCAGCTAACGCTGCCCGGAGAAACCTTTTTGTGAAACGGCATGCAGGGCTGCGTAAAGGGGTGCAAATGTATGGATGGGTGCAAGGGTGCAAGAGTATAAGAGTGTCCTCAACACATTTGACACGTCTGTCAGGCCCAGTGCCACATTTTCCCTGCTGTACTCGCACATGTTGGGGTTTCTGGCTGACCGAACATTGTAAGCGGTCGCCAGGCGGTATTGGGGCTCTGCCCTAATCCAAAATCATACGAAAATCGACCACGGCGGACTTGTGCGCGTGAATTCTTGCACAAAGATAATGGCTGTACAGCTAAGGAAGATAAGATACTGATAAGACATCAAATATTACAGCGAAGATTCGCTCAAAATGTGTCAGCCTCCTAGGCCCCAGCCAGCTTGCTCTGCAGAGACGGCGCCACTGCACTCGGGGCCTTCACCAACTTGGATTGCCTGGCGCAATCGCTAGGCAGCCCAACGCTTAGCTACGATGCGAACCAGGCCAGGCTTGCCACTGGAAATCCCCAAGCAAACAAGACGAAAGCCCGCGCCCAGTCTCTCCCAAAGCTTTGCAACTGACCCATCGCCCGAGAAAACGAGAGACAAAGCGCGACTGCGCCCTTGCCTGGGGCTGCGCCCCAGGAACTCCACGCGACCCGTCTGCAGGTCGTAGACCCCGCCCTGGATCTCAAGCTCCCCCTTGCGCACCTTCTCCCGGATCGGCTCGCTGAATTGGAGCATGAAGTCCATGGTGTGGAACACGTTCCTGGGATCCGAACGGTCCCAAACCAGAACGACCTCTTTGAGGCAACTCGAACTTGAACAGTCCGTTTTGCCGAGGCTGGTGTCGCACACCACCTAAGACTGGTTTTGACACCACCAGCATCACAAAAATTTTAGTAAAGAAACGTATGACAGTTGACGAAAGCAGATGTTGCGCTGCTCTGTAGGCCAATCTGATCCACACCTGCTTCCACAACTGCCGCTATTAAATTCCACGATGAAAGGGTAGGCAGAAATCGGCAGATACTTGGCACGGGAGGAGGTTGATGTTGGGCTCGAGTTTGGAGCAAACAGTCACTACTTCCGTGAGGCAACTCGAACTTGAACAATCTGTTTTGCAGAGGCTGGTGTCTCAAACCTTTCACCGAGGCTCAGCTTCACGGCGCGCTTGGCGATCTCCTCCTCCGTGGCCTTCTTCCCCAGCTCTTTGGACGCCGCCTCCGCCACGGAGCCAAGGCCTTGCAGCAGGGCGTCCAGCGCGTGGGAGGCCTGGCGCACATCGAAAAAACTCGGAGGCGACCGTCGGGGGACCGGAGGACCCGTGGCCTTCTGCTGCTTCGCCAGGAACGCGGCCGTGGCACCCTTGATGGCTCCGCAGCTCGTGTGGCCCAAAACAAAGATCAGCCGAGTCTTCAGGGCGCCCGTACAGAATTCCAGGCTGCCCAGGATGCTGCCCTCCGCATGGGTGCCTGCGCAAAGGACAGCAAGCGAGTGGGCTCAAAGGCACAAGTTCGATTGCAGGTGGCAAAGACGAAAAGCAAGACTCGTGAATCCTTGAAAATCAGACAAAATCTCAGCAAGTCGTGCCCGAACTTGCGACCGCGGCACAAGTGTTGCCGGCGTTTCGGAGCACGAAGAGGTCGCCCGGCAAAGCATCGAAGACCGTCTCCAAGGGCACGCGCGAGTCAGCGCAGCCAACCAGCGCCGTGTGGGGCGCTTGCCCCGTGGCGAGCGCCTCCCGCATGCTGCGATGCACTTTGGCCACCGGCGCCCCCGCCACAAAGCGATCGTTGCCATCCTACGGGAAAACTGGGTGACGTGCGGCTTCAAGTCTTCAAGTACTGCGGCACCACTTCGCGCACTCGCATTTATACTTGGGAGCATCATGATGTGATTTTCCTCAAAGGCAACTATCCCCACAAGTTCCGACAAATGAGCAACATCTCCAACAAGTCCGTAACCCGAAGCCATCCGAAACCCGAACCCGAGAAATCCCCGCGCAGGCCGTGCCCACCCGGCCCGGCCTTGAGCAGGCTGAGGGCGCTCTTGGGCTGCATCGGCTCGTTCTGGGCCGTGCGCACCGCGCCCACGGCCATGGAGGGCGGCAGCGACTCGGACGAGGCCAACAGCTCCGCCTCCTGCGGCGAGCGGCCCAGGAACTCCACGCAGCCCGTCTCCAGGTGGTAGATGCCCCCCTGGATGTCCAGCTCCCCCTTGCGCACCATATCCCGGATGGGCGCGCTGAACTTCAGGAGGAAGTTCCTGTCGTGTCAGGCTCCGAACTCGAGAAAAAGGAAGGAACATCTGGGAATCCTGTTCTTCTTTCAGTCTAAGTTCGCCAACGTCTTCCAAACTTGGAGTTCGGTGCTGTGCTTCTGATGCGCCGACTAGTCCCAAAACTAAGAAACAAATTTGAGGTGAGGCGCATGGATTGGAAGACGTTGACCTTGACCGCGTGCGTGATCAGCTGCTCAGGGGCCGCGCCGGGGCCGAGTTCCTCGCTGGCAGTCTTGGCCACAGAGGCCAAGCCCTGCAGCAGGCCCTCCAAGGCGCAGCCCGGGGCCTGCGCGACAAGGGGCCCGCAACATGCGCCAACCGTTTCTCACAAACCTGGTGGGTGTCGCTTGCGTCCGGGTGGGGACCCTGCCTTGGACTCGTTGGCTTGGAAGGTCTGTGTGGCCCCCGCGATGGCCCCGCACTGTGTGTGCCCCAAGACCTGGCGAGTCGAGCCAAGTCGAGCGACAAGCCGCAAGCCGCAAGCCACAAAAGGCCCAGGGAGGAGTGAGCCAACACGGGGTGGAGGAAACTTCCCTGGATCAGCATATCAACTATCGACTTGCAAACAAAAATCTGACTGGTGCTCTGAGTAGCGAGGATCAGGCGGGTGCCCAGCTTGCCCGTGCAAAACTCCAGGCTGCCTACCATGGACCCTTCGGAATGCGTGCACGTGTTTCCGGCATTGCGCAGCACGAACAACTCCCCGGGCATAGCGTCGAACACGGTGTCAACGGGCACGCGGGAATCGGCGCAGCCCAGGATGGCGCTGTGAGGTGCCTGGCCGCAGCTGACCAGGGCCTTCCGCATGGAGCCGGAGGTGGTGGTGGAAGTCAGCGCTCCGGCGGCGAACCGCCGGTTGCCCGCCTTCAGCAACTGCAGCGCCTCGGCCTTGGACACGGCAGCGTCGGCGCCCGTGCGCACGCCGTGCACGCCGCGGCTCGGGGCATCCGCATGGGCCATGCTTGGGGGAATGGACATCGTGGAGTCCAGCAGCTGGCCTTGCATTGGGCACTGCCCCAGGAATTCCACGCATCCCGTCTCCAAGTGGTAGATGCCGCCATGGATCTGGACCTGCCCAGTACGCACGCTCTCTCGGATGGACTCGCTGTAGCGCATCAGGAAGGCCATGGTCTGGAAGACGTTCCTAAGGGTTTTTGTCAATAACCCCGGTTCCGCTGCTGAAGTAACAATTTCATACTGCATGCAAAGTGCACGCTACACTGCGTGGCTGCTGGCTGCGATAGCCAGAGCCAGGTGCGCGTATTTCTCGTGCTTCTCACTATTTACAATCGGGGTGCCCTTAGTATGCCCAAGTGTCAGATTCTATGGTATACGGCATACTCTTGTTTTGTGTTCTTTTCATTGTCCAGCCAGCCAACCTACGACCCAAATGCAACATTTGAGTGCTGACGTCACTTGCTGAATGCTTGCCCTCTGAAACCGCCGACTCGCCGACTCGCGCCGAGGCACACCCTCACGGCGCGCGCGGCCACGTCCTCCTCCTGGGCGCCGGGCCCCAGCTGCTCGGCGGCCTGCTGCGCCACGGAGCCCAGGCCCTGCAGCAGACCTTCCAGCGCGGAGGCCTTGCCCCGGGCGCCGCTGAGGTACGCCTTGGTGGCGCCGTACACGGCGCCGCACTTCGAGTGGCCCAAGACCTCGGGACGAGCGGACGAGCGAGAGCGATACGGGCGATTGCGCAAGCAAGTCGTATTGACCGAGCGGCCAGGATCAGGCGGCTGCCCAGCTTGCCCGTGCAGAACTCCAGGCTGCCCACCATGGACCCTTCGGAATGTGTGCACGTGTTTCCGGCATTGCGCAGCACAAAGATGTCGCCGGGCATAGCATCAAACAAAGTCTCCAGTGGGGCACGGCTGTCCGCACAGCCGATGACGGCAGTGTGGGGGGCCTGGCCCTCGTCGACCAGCTGCCGCCGCAGCTCGTCCTTTGTGCGGGCGCCAAGCGGCGTGCCGTTCACGAAGCGGCGGTTGCCCTCCGCCAGCAGCTGCAACGCGTCCTGCGGCGGCACCGGCGGGTCCGCGGCGGTGCGTACCACCCGTGGCTCCGGCCGGGAGCATGCGCCGAAGAGGTCGAACAGCGCCATGGCCAGGGGGACAATCGTTCTAGGCAAGAAGATCTGCTGACAAGCTGAGGGGCCGTGCGACAAGGAACAATGGAAAAAATCGCGGTGCCTGTCTTCAGGCTTTCCCTCATTTCCAGAACACACCGTACCGGCAGTGCTGGAAGATGACTGCAGTCAGGCCCAGTGCCACATCTTTCCCTGCTGTACTCGCACATGTTGGGGTTTCTGGCTGACCGAACATTGTAAGCGGTCGCCAGGCGGTATTGGGGCTCTGCCCTAATCCAAAATCATACGAAAATCGACCACGGCGGACTTGTGCGCGTGAATTCTTGCACAAAGATAATGGCTGTACAGCTAAGGAAGATAAGATACTGATAAGACATCAAATATTACAGCGAAGATTCGCTCAAAATGTGTCAGCCTCCTAGGCCCCAGCCAGCTTGCTCTGCAGAGACGGCGCCACTGCACTCGGGGCCTTCACCAACTTGGATTGCCTGGCGCAATCGCTAGGCAGCCCAACGCTTAGCTACGATGCGAACCAGGCCAGGCTTGCCACTGGAAATCCCCAAGCAAACAAGACGAAAGCCCGCGCCCAGTCTCTCCCAAAGCTTTGCAACTGACCCATCGCGCGACAAAAAAAGTGACACGAAGCGCGACTGCGCGCCTGGGGCTGCGCCCCAGGAACTCCACGCGACCCGTCTGCAGGTCGTAGACCCCGCCCTGGATCTCCAGCTCCCCCTTGCGCACCTTCTCCCGGATCGGCTCGCTGAATTGGAGCATGAAGTCCATGGTGTGGAACACGTTCCTGGGATCCGAACGGTCCCAAAACAGAACGACTTCCGTGAGGCAACTCGAACTTGAACAATCCGTTCTGCCGAGGCTGGTGTCGCAAACCACCTAAGACTGGTTTTGACACCACCAGCATCACAGAAGTTTCAGTAAAGAAACGTATGACAGTTGACGAAAGCAGATGTTGTGCTGTTGTGCTCTGTAGGCTAATCTGATCCACACCTGCTTCCACAATTGCCGCTATTAAATTCCACGACAACAGGGTATGCAGACATCGGCAGATACTTGGCACGGGAGGAGGTTGATGTTGGGCTGGAATTTGGAGTAAACAGTCATACTTCCGTGAGGCAACTCGAACTCGAACAGCCCGTGATGCCGAGGCTGGTGTCGCAAACCACCTAAGACTAGTTTTGACACCACCAGCATCACAAAATGTTAAGTAAAGAAATGTATTGCAGTTGACTAAAGCAGATGTTGTGCTGTTGTGCTCTGTAGGCTAATCTGATCCACACCTGCTTCCACAATTGCCGCTATTAAATTCCACGACAACAGGGTATGCAGACATCGGCAGATACTTGGCACGGGAGGAGGTTGATGTTGGGCTGGAATTTTGAGTAAACAGTCATACTTCCGTGAGGCAACTCGAACTCGAACAGTCCGATATGCCGAGGCTGGTATCGCAAACCACCTAAGACTAGTTTTGACACCACCAGCATCACAGAAGTTTCAGTAAAGAAACGTATGACAGTTGACGAAAGCAGATGTTGTGCTGCTCTGTAGGCTAATCTGATCCACACCTGCTTCCACAATTGCCGCTATTAAATTCCACGACAACAGGGTATGCAGACATCGGCAGATACTTGGCACGGGAGGAGGTTGATGTTGGGCTGGAGTTTGGAGCAAACGGTCACTACCTCCGTGAGGCAACTCGAACTTGAACAATCTGTTTTGCCACCGAGGCTCAGCTTCACGGCGCGCTTGGCGATCTCCTCCTCCGTGGCCTTCTTCCCCAGCTCTTTGGACGCCGCCTCCGCCACGGAGCCAAGGCCTTGCAGCAGGGCGTCCAGCGCGTGGGAGGCCTGGCGCACATCGAAAAAACTCGGAGGCGACCGTCGGGGGACGGGAGGACCCGTGGCCTTCTGCTGCTTCGCCAGGAACGCGGCCGTGGCACCCTTGATGGCTCCGCAGCTCGTGTGGCCCAAAACAAAGATCAGCCGAGTCTTCAGGGCGCCCGTACAGAATTCCAGGCTGCCCAGGATGCTGCCCTCCGCATGGGTGCCTGCGCAAAGGACAGCAAGCGAGTGGGCTCAAAGGCACAAGTTCGATTGCAGGAGGCAAAGACGAAAAGCAAGACTCGTGAATCATTGAAAATCAGACAAAATCTCAGCAAGTCGTGCCCGAACTTGCGACCGCGGCACAAGTGTTGCCGGCGTTTCGGAGCACGAAGAGGTCGCCCGGCAAAGCATCGAAGACCGTCTCCAAGGGCACGCGCGAGTCAGCGCAGCCAACCAGCGCCGTGTGGGGCGCTTGCCCCGTGGCGAGCGCCTCCCGCATGCTGCGATGCACTTTGGCCACCGGCGCCCCCACCACAAAGCGATCGTTGCCATCCTACGGGAAAACTGGGTGACGTGCGGCTTCAGGTCTTCAAGTACTGCGGCACCACTTCGCGCACTCGCACTTATACTTGGGAGCATCATGATGTGATTTTCCTCAAAGGCAACTATCCCCACAAGCTCCGACAAATGAGCAACATCTCCAACAAGTCCGTAACCCGAAGCCATCCGAAACCCGAACCCGAAAACTCCCCGCGGGCCCACCCGGCGATGGCCTTGAGCAGGCTGAGGGCGCTCTTGGGCTCCATCGGCTCGTTCTGGGCCGTGCGCACCGCAGCCACGGCCATGGAGGGCGGCAGCGACTCGGACGAGGCCAACAGCTCCGCCTCCTGCGGCGAGCGGCCCAGGAACTCCACGCAGCCCGTCTCCAGGTGGTAGATGCCCCCCTGGATGTCCAGCTCCCCCTTGCGCACCATCTCCCGGATGGGCGCGCTGAACTTCAGGAGGAAGTTCCTGTCGTGTCAGGCTCCGAACTCGAGAAAAAAGAAGGAACATCTGGGAATCCTGTTCTTCTTTCAGTCTAAGTTCGCCAACGTCTTCCAAACTTGGAGTTCGGTTCTGTGCTTCTGACGCGCCGACTAGTCCCAAAACTAAGAAACAAATTTGAGGTGAGGCGCATGGATTGGAAGACGTTAACCTTGACCGCGTGCGCGACCAGCTGCTCAGGGGCCGCGCCGGGGCCGAGTTCCTCGCTGGCAGTCTTGGCCACAGAGGCCAAGCCCTGCAGCAGGCCCTCCAAGGCGCAGCCCGGGGCCTGCGCGACAAGGGGCCCGCAACATGCGCCAGCCGTTTCTCACAAACCTGGGTGTCGCTTGCGTCCGGTGGACCCTGCCTTGGACTCGTTGGCTTGGAAGGTCTGTGTGGCCCCCGCGATGGCCCCGCACTGTGTGTGCCCCAAGACCTGGCGAGTCGAGCCAAGTCGAGCGACAAGCCGCAAGCCGCAAGCCACAAAAGGCCCAGGGAGGAGTGAGCCAACACGGGGTGGAGGAAACTTCCCTGGATCAGCATATCAACTATCGACTTGCAAACAAAAATCTGACTGGTGCTCTGAGTAGCGAGGATCAGGCGGGTGCCCAGCTTGCCCGTGCAAAACTCCAGGCTGCCTACCATGGACCCTTCGGAATGCGTGCACGTGTTTCCGGCATTGCGCAGCACGAACAACTCCCCGGGCATAGCGTCGAACACGGTGTCAACGGGCACGCGGGAATCGGCGCAGCCCAGGATGGCGCTGTGAGGTGCCTGGCCGCAGCTGACCAGGGCCTTCCGCATGGAGCCGGAGGTGGTGGTGGAAGTCAGCGCTCCGGCGGCGAACCGCCGGTTGCCCGCCTTCAGCAACTGCAGCGCCTCGGCCTTGGACACGGCAGCGTCGGCGCCCGTGCGCACGCCGTGCACGCCGCGGCTCGGGGCATCCGCATGGGCCATGCTTGGGGGAATGGACATCGTGGAGTCCAGCAGCTGGCCTTGCATTGGGCACTGCCCCAGGAATTCCACGCATCCCGTCTCCAAGTGGTAGATGCCGCCATGGATCTGGACCTGCCCAGTACGCACGCTCTCTCGGATGGACTCGCTGTAGCGCATCAGGAAGGCCATGGTCTGGAAGACGTTCCTAAGGGTTTTTGTCAATAACCCCGGTTCCGCTGCTGAAGTAACAATTTCATACTGCATGCAAAGTGCACGCTACACTGCGTGGCTGCTGGCTGCGATAGCCAGAGCCAGGTGCGCGTATTTCTCGTGCTTCTCACTATTTACAATCGGGGTGCCCTTAGTATGCCCAAGTGTCAGATTCTATGAATGGCGTGGAAAGGCAAAGGGGTATACGGCATACTCTTGTTTTGTGTTCTTTTCATTGTCCAGCCAGCCAACCTACGACCCAAATGCAACATTTGAGTGCTGACGTCACTTGCTGAATGCTTGCCCTCTGAAACCGCCGACTCGCCGACTCGCGCCGAGGCACACCCTCACGGCGCGCGCGGCCACGTCCTCCTCCTGGGCGCCGGGCCCCAGCTGCTCGGCGGCCTGCTGCGCCACGGAGCCCAGGCCCTGCAGCAGACCTTCCAGCGCGGAGGCCTTGCCCCGGGCGCCGCTGAGGTACGCCTTGGTGGCGCCGTACACGGCGCCGCACTTCGAGTGGCCCAAGACCTCGGGACGAGCGGACGAGCGAGAGCGATACGGGCGATTGCGCAAGCAAGTCGTATTGACCGAGCGGCCAGGATCAGGCGGCTGCCCAGCTTGCCCGTGCAGAACTCCAGGCTGCCCACCATGGACCCTTCGGAATGTGTGCACGTGTTTCCGGCATTGCGCAGCACAAAGATGTCGCCGGGCATAGCATCAAACAAAGTCTCCAGTGGGGCACGGCTGTCCGCACAGCCGATGACGGCAGTGTGGGGGGCCTGGCCCTCGTCGACCAGCTGCCGCCGCAGCTCGTCCTTTGTGCGGGCGCCAAGCGGCGTGCCGTTCACGAAGCGGCGGTTGCCCTCCGCCAGCAGCTGCAACGCGTCCTGCGGCGGCACCGGCGGGTCCGCGGCGGTGCGTACCACCCGTGGCTCCGGCCGGGAGCATGCGCCGAAGAGGTCGAACAGCGCCATGGCCAGGGGGACAATCGTTCTAGGCAAGAAGATCTGCTGACAAGCTGAGGGGCCGTGCGACAAGGAACAATGGAAAAAATCGCGGTGCCTGTCTTCAGGCTTTCCCTCATTTCCAGAACACACCGTACCGGCAGTGCTGGAAGATGACTGCAGTCAGGCCCAGTGCCACATCTTTCCCTGCTGTACTCGCACATGTTGGGGTTTCTGGCTGACCGAACATTGTAAGCGGTCGCCAGGCGGTATTGGGGCTCTGCCCTAATCCAAAATCATACGAAAATCGACCACGGCGGACTTGTGCGCGTGAATTCTTGCACAAAGATAATGGCTGTACAGCTAAGGAAGATAAGATACTGATAAGACATCAAATATTACAGCGAAGATTCGCTCAAAATGTGTCAGCCTCCTAGGCCCCAGCCAGCTTGCTCTGCAGAGACGGCGCCACTGCACTCGGGGCCTTCACCAACTTGGATTGCCTGGCGCAATCGCTAGGCAGCCCAACGCTTAGCTACGATGCGAACCAGGCCAGGCTTGCCACTGGAAATCCCCAAGCAAACAAGACGAAAGCCCGCGCCCAGTCTCTCCCAAAGCTTTGCAACTGACCCATCGCCCGACAAAAAAAGTGACACGAAGCGCGACTGCGCGCCTGGGGCTGCGCCCCAGGAACTCCACGCGACCCGTCTGCAGGTCGTAGACCCCGCCCTGGATCTCCAGCTCCCCCTTGCGCACCTTCTCCCGGATCGGCTCGCTGAATTGGAGCATGAAGTCCATGGTGTGGAACACGTTCCTGGGATCCGAACGGTCCCAAAACAGAACGACTTCCGTGAGGCAACTCGAACTTGAACAATCCGTTCTGCCGAGGCTGGTGTCGCAAACCACCTAAGACTGGTTTTGACACCACCAGCATCACAGAAGTTTCAGTAAAGAAACGTATGACAGTTGACGAAAGCAGATGTTGTGCTGTTGTGCTCTGTAGGCTAATCTGATCCACACCTGCTTCCACAATTGCCGCTATTAAATTCCACGACAACAGGGTATGCAGACATCGGCAGATACTTGGCACGGGAGGAGGTTGATGTTGGGCTGGAATTTGGAGTAAACAGTCATACTTCCGTGAGGCAACTCGAACTCGAACAGCCCGTGATGCCGAGGCTGGTGTCGCAAACCACCTAAGACTAGTTTTGACACCACCAGCATCACAAAATGTTAAGTAAAGAAATGTATTGCAGTTGACTAAAGCAGATGTTGTGCTGTTGTGCTCTGTAGGCTAATCTGATCCACACCTGCTTCCACAATTGCCGCTATTAAACTCCACGACAACAGGGTATGCAGACATCGGCAGATACTTGGCACGGGAGGAGGTTGATGTTGGGCTGGAATTTTGAGTAAACAGTCATACTTCCGTGAGGCAACTCGAACTCGAACAGTCCGATATGCCGAGGCTGGTATCGCAAACCACCTAAGACTAGTTTTGACACCACCAGCATCACAGAAGTTTCAGTAAGTAAAGAAACGTATGACAGTTGACGAAAGCAGATGTTGTGCTGCTCTGTAGGCTAATCTGATCCACACCTGCTTCCACAATTGCCGCTATTAAATTCCACGACAACAGGGTATGCAGACATCGGCAGATACTTGGCACGGGAGGAGGTTGATGTTGGGCTGGAGTTTGGAGCAAACGGTCACTACCTCCGTGAGGCAACTCGAACTTGAACAATCTGTTTTGCCACCGAGGCTCAGCTTCACGGCGCGCTTGGCGATCTCCTCCTCCGTGGCCTTCTTCCCCAGCTCTTTGGACGCCGCCTCCGCCACGGAGCCAAGGCCTTGCAGCAGGGCGTCCAGCGCGTGGGAGGCCTGGCGCACATCGAAAAAACTCGAAGGCGACCGTCGGGGGACCGGAGGACCCGTGGCCTTCTGCTGCTTCGCCAGGAACGCGGCCGTGGCACCCTTGATGGCTCCGCAGCTCGTGTGGCCCAAAACAAAGATCAGCCGAGTCTTCAGGGCGCCCGTACAGAATTCCAGGCTGCCCAGGATGCTGCCCTCCGCATGGGTGCCTGCGCAAAGGACAGCAAGCGAGTGGGCTCAAAGGCACAAGTTCGATTGCAGGAGGCAAAGACGAAAAGCAAGACTCGTGAATCCTTGAAAATCAGACAAAATCTCAGCAAGTCGTGCCCGAACTTGCGACCGCGGCACAAGTGTTGCCGGCGTTTCGGAGCACGAAGAGGTCGCCCGGCAAAGCATCGAAGACCGTCTCCAAGGGCACGCGCGAGTCAGCGCAGCCAACCAGCGCCGTGTGGGGCGCTTGCCCCGTGGCGAGCGCCTCCCGCATGCTGCGATGCACTTTGGCCACCGGCGCCCCCACCACAAAGCGATCGTTGCCATCCTACGGGAAAACTGGGTGACGTGCGGCTTCAGGTCTTCAAGTACTGCGGCACCACTTCGCGCACTCGCACTTATACTTGGGAGCATCATGATGTGATTTTCCTCAAAGGCAACTATCCCCACAAGTTCCGACAAATGAGCAACATCTCCAACAAGTCCGTAACCCGAAGCCATCCGAAACCCGAACCCGAAAACTCCCCGCGGGCCCACCCGGCGATGGCCTTGAGCAGGCTGAGGGCGCTCTTGGGCTCCATCGGCTCGTTCTGGGCCGTGCGCACCGCAGCCACGGCCATGGAGGGCGGCAGCGACTCGGACGAGGCCAACAGCTCCGCCTCCTGCGGCGAGCGGCCCAGGAACTCCACGCAGCCCGTCTCCAGGTGGTAGATGCCCCCCTGGATGTCCAGCTCCCCCTTGCGCACCATCTCCCGGATGGGCGCGCTGAACTTCAGGAGGAAGTTCCTGTCGTGTCAGGCTCCGAACTCGAGAAAAAAGAAGGAACATCTGGGAATCCTGTTCTTCTTTCAGTCTAAGTTCGCCAACGTCTTCCAAACTTGGAGTTCGGTTCTGTGCTTCTGACGCGCCGACTAGTCCCAAAACTAAGAAACAAATTTGAGGTGAGGCGCATGGATTGGAAGACGTTGACCTTGACCGCGTGCGCGACCAGCTGCTCAGGGGCCGCGCCGGGGCCGAGTTCCTCGCTGGCAGTCTTGGCCACAGAGGCCAAGCCCTGCAGCAGGCCCTCCAAGGCGCAGCCCGGGGCCTGCGCGACAAGGGGCCCGCAACATGCGCCAACCGTTTCTCACAAACCTGGGTGTCGCTTGCGTCCGGTGGACCCTGCCTTGGACTCGTTGGCTTGGAAGGTCTGTGTGGCCCCCGCGATGGCCCCGCACTGTGTGTGCCCCAAGACCTGGCGAGTCGAGCCAAGTTGAGTGACAAGCCGCAAGCCGCAAGCCACAAAAGGCCCAGGGAGGAGTGAGCCAACACGGGGTGGAGGAAACTTCCCTGGATCAGCATATCAACTATCGACTTGCAAACAAAAATCTGACTGGTGCTCTGAGTAGCGAGGATCAGGCGGGTGCCCAGCTTGCCCGTGCAAAACTCCAGGCTGCCTACCATGGACCCTTCGGAATGCGTGCACGTGTTTCCGGCATTGCGCAGCACGAACAACTCCCCGGGCATAGCGTCGAACACGGTGTCAACGGGCACGCGGGAATCGGCGCAGCCCAGGATGGCGCTGTGAGGTGCCTGGCCGCAGCTGACCAGGGCCTTCCGCATGGAGCCGGAGGTGGTGGTGGAAGTCAGCGCTCCGGCGGCGAACCGCCGGTTGCCCGCCTTCAGCAACTGCAGCGCCTCGGCCTTGGACACGGCAGCGTCGGCGCCCGTGCGCACGCCGTGCACGCCGCGGCTCGGGGCATCCGCATGGGCCATGCTTGGGGGAATGGACATCGTGGAGTCCAGCAGCTGGCCTTGCATTGGGCACTGCCCCAGGAATTCCACGCATCCCGTCTCCAAGTGGTAGATGCCGCCATGGATCTGGACCTGCCCAGTACGCACGCTCTCTCGGATGGACTCGCTGTAGCGCATCAGGAAGGCCATGGTCTGGAAGACGTTCCTAAGGGTTTTGTCAATACGCCCGGTTCCGCTGCTTAAGTGACAATTTCATACTGCATGCAAAGTGCACGCTACACTGCGTGGCTGCTGGCTGCGATAGCCAGAGCCAGGTTCGCGGTTCTCATGCTTCTCACTATGTACAATCGGGGTGCCCAAGTATGAATGGCGCGAAAGGCAAAGGGGTATACGTCACTGGCTTATGCTTGCTGAATGCTTGTCCTCTGAAACCGCCGACTCGCCGACTCGCGCCGAGGCGCACGCTCACGGCGCGCGCGGCCACGTCCTCCTCCTGGGCGCCGGGCCCCAGCTGCTCGGCGGCCTGCTGCGCCACGGAGCCCAGGCCCTGCAGCAGACCTTCCAGCGCGGAGGCCTTGCCCCGGGCGCCGCTGAGGTACGCCTTGGTGGCGCCGTACACGGCCCCGCACTTCGAGTGGCCCAAGACCTCGGGGCGAGCGCGATACGGGCGGTTGCGCAAGCAAGTCGTGTTAACCGGGCGGCCAGGATCAGGCGGCTGCCCAGCTTGCCCGTGCAGAACTCCAGGCTGCCCACCATGGACCCTTCGGAATGTGTGCATGTGTTTCCGGCATTGCGCAGCACAAAGATGTCGCCGGGCATAGCATCAAACAAAGTCTCCAGTGGAGCACGGCTGTCCGCACAGCCGATGACGGCAGTGTGGGGCGCCTGGCCCTCGTCGACCAGCCGCCGCCGCAGCTCGTCCTTGGTGCGGGCGCCCAGCGGCGTGCCGTTCACGAAGCGGCGGTTGCCCTCCGCCAGCAGCTGCAACGCGTCCTGCGGCGGCACCGGCGGGTCCGCGGCGGTGCGTACCACCCGTGGCTCCGGCCGGGAGCATGCGCCGAAGAGGTCGAACAGCGCCATGGCCAGGGGGAGAATCGTTCTAGGCAAGAAGATCTGCTGACAAGCTGAGGGGCCGTGCGAGGTGGCCGCTTCCTTGCCTATCAGGCATGGACACTCACTGCAGCCGCCTGTGATTTCACAACCATGGCATCAGGGCCAATGATCTTGTCCACCAAGTCCATCATTCTGAATACCTGACCAAAGGAAATCACGTGTCAGCAGCACAGATACGAGGCTCACCGTAGCCAGGTCCCTGCTTCCGCTGATGTCGATGAAAACCTGCCGCACCCCATCCCGATTTCAGGGTGACCAGGTCAAAATTGCCAGAGTTGCCTTTGTGAATCGTTGCGGCTGAAGGGACTTTGTCAGCGCCTCAGGCAGCAAGTCTGCTGAAACTGTGCTACTGAGCGGACTCAAGCAAACTTGTTCAATACTGCCCCAAGCAACTCCGTGCGCGACAACAGGTCACCCCCCTTGAGCTAGCCACCATCAGCTTCGTGGAATCGAAGGCGTCGAAATTCTGACAAGTAATGTTGACCCCCAGATTAATGACCTGTGCTGTTCATGGGGTGTCTTCCCTCCAAAAAGGAGATTCTCCCCAAAAGGGACACTCCCTGTTGATCCACCGGGGGAATCCGGGGCTTCCCCATTTGAGTGCTTGATGGGTGCGCATGCCATATCCCTCCTCGAACTGGATCTCTGGATGATTTTCTCGAGCCTTGGCGTTGTAAATCTGGTTTCAGCATGGGCTACGTGAGCCACAATCAAAACCTGGCAACATGGTTTACCCAGAAACATGTCAAGAATTGGGACTATCCCTCACGAGCCTTCTCTTACCTGGGTTTTGACTATGTCTCACGTGGGAAACGGATGAAATCTGTGCGCCCGCCTTGAGTTCCCTCAGCATACTCAGCACGGAACTTGCGCCACAAGCTCCGGCTGCTGATCCACACCCACCACACGGCCGGCCATGGTTGCAATAACCTGCCCAGAGAAAGTGTGCAAAGCGTGCGGAGCGCGCGTCGCGCGTCGCGTCGCTGGGCGTCGCTGGGCGTCGCTGGGCGTCGCTGGGCGTCGCTGGGCGTCGCTGGCCTGCCTTGGTGGTGCCGCCGACATGCGAGCCGACCTGCAAGAGTGCGGCAAATATGACCCCGTGCCAATTTGACTCATCTTTCGTGGCCTCCAGGACCACATCATTCGAGTTTACCAGTGCCCTGGTATGAGGCAAGTGCGAAACGAAACCCGTATGCCGCAAGAACGCACTCAAAGACTCAAAGGCAAGTGGGTAACACAGGCAAGAGCCGCAGAGCAGCATCACGATATTCAGAGACCTCCTCACAAGCCACCACCTTCCAAGCATCGATCAAGTCCCTCACTGACTCCAATGCTGATTCCTACGAGTTCACCGTGCCAACATATTTTTCCTTCATTGCAATGTGCCAGCACTTTCTTCAAATGAGCTGTGCCTCTGCCTCAATGACCACACTGCACACAAAGCATGTCAAAAGGGACGGCAGCAGATTCGATGCGCAGCTGACGTCGAGCTTGGACGAAGCAAGTCATTCTGCACACACCGCCTGGATGGCAAGAGCCCGTTGTCTGTCGGTTCTGGACGCTGGGTGGCAATTGCTTGGTGCGACATATCAGTCGATCGCTGACAGTTCCTTGTAAGCATGCAGACTCCCCAGAATTTCAGTGTGATGACGCTTGCCCTCCAATGGAGTCTGCCCAGGAAGACAGCTTGTCTTTCTTGCCAAGACCATCTCTGCTGAGTGTGGATCAATTAATTGTTGCCCTCTCTTAGTACAGCCCGGGGACCATGAGCCACGGCACGTCTACTGTAAATTGTGCCCATTCACCATGGTATCGCTGGCTCAAGTAGAACTCGATCTCGCGCACGCTGAGAGTGCACATGCCGGCTGCCATGATGACAGGTACCCAAAGGGTCCAAGCCACTCCCGTGACGAAAGAAAAGCCAACAAAGGACAAGATCTCGCCAGTGTAGTTGATGTGGCGAGCCACTGAAAACAGGCCGCGGCGATAAAGCTGCCCCACGTGACCCTGGCTCTTCCATCTGTGACGCTGCCACTCCGGATAGACGTTCAGCCATGTTCCAAAGAAGAAGACCAGAAGCCCCAGAGCTTCATAGCACCCCATGGGGCGATGGCAGCCGGCGGCTCCATGAGCCATCGACGCTACCGAGAGAGGAATCACCCCGCCGGCTTCGAAGACCACCTATGGGGCAAAATTCAACCAGGATATGGGACCGCTGGTGTTGGTATTTGCTTCCATTTGCCGAGCGGGCAATCCATTTTGCAGGGTTGAGTCCATGTTTCCATTGACCGAACGGGCAATCCATTTGGGGGTTGCCGACTGTTTTGCACCCACAGCCACCTCCTTCCAGGGAATGCCTCTGGACCAGAAAACGGACATCTGAAGCAGCACGCGCAGCACGAACACGGACGTACAAAGCTGAACCGCCCCACAGCGGCCAGCAGCTGCGCTGCACAACATCTGCGTCAAGGGAATGTTGAGGATCAGCAGAACGACCTGTCAGCTCCCACGTCACCCAACTTCCAAGACAAACCCTGGAGGAAAGAGGGTAAGAGCAAAAGCTACGCTCGCTGCCAGCAAGATGCCTTCGCCCACCACGCAATGCTAAACCTGAATGCTCTGATTCAATAGCACAGAACAAACCAACCACTGCAAGGTACACAGCCATTTGTGTATCCGTATTTGGGCAAGGCGACCATGTCCACAAAGGAAAATGTGATCAGTCCTGCTTTCTTCCAAAGGTTGACTGCAAGCTGAGTCAGCGGCCCATGTGGCAGCAGCCTCCCACAGGCTGTTGAACGGGCAACGTTGACAGCGTGTTGAACAAGACTTTCTCTTTCATTCTCTCTCGCTCGATCTCGCCCTCTCTCTCCCTCTCTCGCTCTCTCCCGCTCACTCTCTCTCTCTCTCTCTCTCTCTCTCTCTCTCTCTCTCTCTCTCTCTCTCTCTCTCTCTCTCTCTCTCTCTCTCTCTCTCTCTCTCTCTCTTTTCTCCGATTGATGGTAGATATCCACGTTGCTGAAGCTTACCCTAACCATGGTCAGGCAGGCAGAGAGACAGACAAGCAGGTAGACACAAACACACACAGACAGACAACGACAGACACAGACACACGCACACACACACACACACACACAGACAGACACAGACAGACACAGACACAAACAGGCACAGATAGACACAGACAGACGCAGACAGACAAAGACAGACACAGACACAAACACAGCAAGACAGACAGACAGACAGACAGACAGACAGACAGACAGACAGACAGACAGACAGACAGACAGACAGACAGACAGACAGACAGACAGACAGACAGACAGACAGACAGACAGACAGACAGACAGACAGACAGACAGACAGACAGACAGACAGACAGACAGACAGACAGACAGACAGACAGACAGACAGACAGACACACACACATTATCTCGAGAGGCTTCACTAGCCGAGATGAAAAGGTTGGAAGAACCTGCAACTGCTGAAATTGCTTGACAGGTCAAAATGCAGAACAGAAACCGGGAAGCAACAGCGAACAGGACGGAAAAACAGTCAGGAAAAAGAAGGAAAGGCGGGTACACAAGGCTGATCAGGCCTTGCTTCCCACTCTCACCCACAGCTTCATTGCGTGCGGTAGGATGAGAGTGCCACACGCCCCTGCTGCTTAAAGTTTGGCGTCCGTGCTCCAGGACGGTTCACACACACAAAGCCCCGGTGGGGCGGACACGAACCACACAGAGGGAATTCCACCAGGGGACCGCCAAAAACCCCGCGGCAACAGCAAAAGATTTTCAAGGACGAAAAACCGGGCGCACAAAACCAAGCAGAGGGAATTCCACCAGGGGACCGCCAAAAACCCCGCGGCAACAGCAAAAGACTTTCAAAGACGAAAAACGAAAAAAAAAAACCCAAGCACACAAAACCAAATCGAGGGAATTCCACCAGGGGCCCGACAAAAAACCCCGCGGCAACGGAAAAAGGTTTCGCAAGAAACGAAAATGGTAGTCAAGGCGTGAACATGAATTGAACTGATCTGAGTCGGCGCAGAGCGTGAACCAATGAACGGCAAAGTCGGTGTCTGACCGGCTTGTCACTCGCGCATGAAGCTGCCGAATCCTGATACCTCATGAGAGCTGCCTTGTTCAAAACGCAGGCAGTGCAATGCGAATGAAGCTGCCGGAGCCTGATACCTCGTGAGAGCTGCCTTGTTCAAAAGGCAGGCAGTGCAATGCGAAGGTGAACTGAACGTGAACTTTTGAACGTCATCCCCTTGCAGGGGGCTCCCGCATATGGCGAGTCCAGCCCACAGCGCCATGTCGGACAGGCCGTGGGTAAACACACTTATCTCGAGAGGCTTCACTAGCCGAGATGAAAAGGTTGGAAGAACCTGCAACTGCTGAAATTGCTTGACAGGTCAAAATGCAGAACAGAAACCGGGAAGCAACAGCGAACAGGACGGAAAAACAGTCAGGAAAAAGAAGGAAAGGCAGGTACACAAGGCTGATCAGGCCTTGCTTCCCACTCTCACCCACAGCTTCATTGCGTGTGGTAGGATGAGAGTGCCACACGCCCCTGCTGCTTAAAGTTTTGCGTCCGTGCTCCAGGACGGTTCACACACACACACAGCAAAACAGACAGACAGACAGACAGACAGACAGACAGAAAGAAAGCAAGCAAGCAAGCAAGCAAGCAAGCAAGAAAGAAAGAAAGAAAGAAAGAAAGAAAGAAACACAGACAGACGCAGGCAGACACAGACAGACACAGACAGGCAGAGACAGAAACAGACAGACACAGACAGACGCAGACAGACACACACAGACGCAGACAGACACAGACAGACACAGACACACGCAGACACACACAGACAGACAGACAATCAGAAAGAAAGAGAAAGAGACAGAGAGAGAGAGAGAGAGAGATTTAAGGTGTGTCTGTGTCAACGTCAAAGATGCTGCTTCCCATGTCAAAAGGTCCTGCCTGGACTGGGTGTCGATGAAGAAGGCGCTGCGGAAGCCAGTCACCTCCGTTGCTCGGTCGGAGATCTGCGCTAGGGATTTGACATGTCCAGTGCCCAAAGGCCCGGGAACGAAGCGATGAACCTTTTTTTCCTGGGAAGATACTATTTGTCCTGCTTTTTCTTCCTGGAAGATTCTATTCGAACCTGCTTTTTCTGGAAGATGCTATTTGAAACTGTTTTTTTTGCTGGAAGATATCAAACATCACATTGTTTACAGCTCAGCAGTGCTTGGCAACTCGCATCCGTCAACACGCACATGGGCGAGAAGTCCGACGCCTGGGTCATGATCCGCTATGGCTGTCCGGAACCCGCCGAAGGCTCGAGCCATCGGGGGCACCGGTGTCACTATCACTGCTGGTGTCAAAAAGTGTCACGGTTCCTTGCTACCTACTACTGGAACCAGACCTGTCAACGCCTCAAGCAGCATCCTTCGAGCTGCGCCAATCTTCCGCTGTGAGTCATTTGCAGTGTCCACCAACGGCGCCGGTGTTGCTTTGATTCACTTCCGGCGCCTCCTTGCCGCTGTGCCGGAGCATGTTGCGCTGGTGGCGATTGGAGGCTCTGTGTCTCTCGATCTCCTCGCCGAGACTTCGATCGGTCGATCGGCTCCCAGGCAATGGCTTCCAGCGGAACTCACCCGCCTCAGGAGTGCACTTGCCCTGGATGATGGCGCCGCATTCACAAACTATTCCGACACTCCTGCAAGCGAGACGCGATCCAAATGACAAAACTCTTGTTCCAAGAGGTACATAATTCGCCGACGTGACAGGCAGCGTGTACGCGTGGCGGCTGCTCATCCATGTAGTTTAGGCTGAAGAAAAGCAGTCACTCATCGTTGCCAAGCGCTTTGGCTAGCTCGTTTGAGGGTCTTTGCTGCTTTGTCCTGCACACGATGAGGACTTCCATTTGTTAGTCACTTGCATTGTGTCAACCCTATCCGGTTGAACCTGCGCGGTTAGCCTGGGGTGGTCGGTGGTGGGGGGGTGGTCGCTTTGGTTGGGGTTCACGGTAGGTTTGGTGGACTTCAGGTAGGCCCAGGTTTGCTTTAGGCTTAGGGGGTGGCATTGTCTCGGTCAGTTTTGCGGGCTTGTGTCGAATTTAGAGAAAGCATTCTTTGGCCGAGTTGGCAAACCTGATTTATGGATGGTGCGTGTGGCTCTCATGTCTGTTTCTCCGCCCGCAAATCTGAGTGCCGGGCTGCGGCGCCCGGTGTGTTTCCTCTCTGCCAGGATACAAATTGGGCACAGAGCTGTTTCCTTCCAAGTTTTTCAGCTTGGCTCACCTCATCCTTTCCGTGTCTGCCGAAAGGAAGCCTCCTACATCATCCAGCATCTCACGGCTTGAAGCGGATGCCGTTTGTCTGAAAAGTCGCATGGATGGTTTAAGAGTTGGGTAGGATTCCATTGAGCTCAGGCGTGTGATGAGCAGTTTAGGCTGGGCTTAGGGTTGTTTCAGGATTGATGCGCTCTAGGCTGTTAAGTCAGATTTGATTGAACTTGAAACTACATAGGACGTAGGGATTTGAGCTTGACTCAGGCCAAAGTTATGAGTTGAGGGTTGGTTTAAAGGTGCAAGGTTTCTAGAGGATCTAAGAGCAGTCACAGTAGGCTTGGTGTTGGTACGGGTGGGGCAGGATGGATGAAGTGTTTCTTGAGGGTCAATTTTGGGAGGGCGTGCCGAGTCAGCATCGCAAAAACTGCTGCCTTCTGGCTTCAAAGTACCCCAGGCCGGCCAAAGGCCGGGAACCAAGGTCCGTGGGACCTGACGGAAGGACCCGAAAGGCCACGCACAGCAACAAACATGTGATGGTTATGCTTGCCTTTAAGGATGCTCATCCTTAAGACACCCTGACCTTAAAGTGCACACAAATACAATCGATACACAAAGGTAAGAGCCGCGTCCTTGGTGCTTCGCCATTCACTTTTCCATTGTGCTTCTCCCGGTTCATGCGCCGTCTAACCTTTGAACCAAGACATGCCAACAACAAGTCTCCAGCTCACCCCTACAGCCCAACCCCAGCACTACCACGTCTACCATTTACACTGTCGCTATTACTACCGTTACTAACTGGCACCGGCACCAGCACAGGTCACGGCACCACCCTTGCCTGTTCAAAATTGGCCAAGTCAAACTCGGCAGCCGCCATCAACGTGGCATGGCTGCAGGGCAACCTTCTGAGGGCCTCACCCGAGGCGAAAGCCGCACCCAAGCAATCTGCAAACCAGCCACAAACCTCGCAGCGATCAATCAACGCAGCAACCGTCCCCAGGAAGCTTGTTGCATGTTCGATTGTCTTCATGTGGGTGTGGCTCAAAATTAAACAGGAGGGGTTATGCAGGTTTTGGTCCATGTTTCCACTTACCAGGGTTCCATTTTGGGTACCGGTTTTTTGAGCCACAGTCATGTCCATCCATGGTGCCGGCTGCCAAAGGGATGCAGCTCCCTACCGGTGAGACAGGAACGTGGAGATCCTGGGCAGCTCTCCTAAGCTTGCAGCCCTACCGCAGCTGCCGTGCTGGCAACAAGGAGGGCCTGATGGCGAGCTGAGAACTGCGTGATGAATTGTAATTATTGTGTGGTCTCACTTGTTCGCATGCGAATACAAAAGGCAACTGATCCACATGCTCTGAAAGAATCTCTGGCAATGGCCTGCCTTGGTATCGATCGGCCACAAGCTGCCCTCGTCCATGGCGTTAAGGGGTAGGACGTGTGGCGTCAGAGAGCTCAAATAAAGTGGACAGCTTGTGTATGTTGAGTACAATGTGCTGACCTCAAGTCTCTCGTGATCCCAAGGATCCAATCTGACTGCCTTCTGTGTCTAAGCAATGCCGGAGGGGAGTCAGTTCTGGAATACACCGCCCATTGCCTGGCATGCCCCCCACCCGATGGCCAAGAATGGGAAACCCTCACATGACTCAGGTCGAAGAACATCTGAGCCACGCCGGCTACTTGCAAGGTGATTACAAGCTTCATCCACGGAGGCAAGGCTGCAACTATGGCTCAACATTCGCAGTCCAACTCCAACTCGCACTCTCCAGGTATCCACAAATGGGTTCAACAAGTCGGCGCTTGCCGGCGCTCTGGTGACCCTTTGATGCTTTCGCTGCATTCGCGCTTCGGACAGATTGGGCTTGCACCCAGGCAGCTCGCCTTGGTTTTTGGGCCCTCCAGAACAAAACTTAGCCATACATCCCGTATTCTTTCTTTGAGCAAACCGATTCTCCTTCAAATGGTAAAGACTTTTGTTTGCCATGGATCCCAATTCATCAAATCCGGTATTGAAATGGTCTACCCAGAACCATGTAAAGAATTAAGAAGGCGGTATTTTCGCAGCTATTTATGGCAAGGGGATTGTCCCTTACTAACCTTCATCATCTACCCGAATCGGTTTTGAGCACGTGGCTCCAGTAAACATGTCTTACAATCGAAGAGAAACCAGCCTCCGGCCAGCTGCTTCCTGGCACAAGTTTCACGTGGAAAAGCCGCGCAGCACAAGTCAGATTGCCTCCCAATGGCGGCATCAGCCCCGACCTCGGGGCTAAGTGTTTTTTGCCCGACTGCAGAGGGGGGTAGGAACAAGGAGTCAGGAGAAGCACGAAGGATTTCTAACGGCCAAGATCCGCCCAAAACCAAAAAACAACAATTAAATTTGCCGAAAAGAAACGGAACCAGAACCCGAAAAAGAGCCGAAGGAACCGAAACTTCGAGAAAGCCCAGCCGGAGTTCAGACGGACTCGCTCGACTCGCTCGACTCTGAGCCCCCGAGCTCTCGCATGCGGCAGCGCAGCTCGGAGGCCTGCGCCTGCTCCATGGCCAGGGCCCCGGTGACTTCTGCCAGCTCCTGGTGCGATAGCTAAGGGAACGACCCCGATTTGAACGAACCATCCGAGTGGTGGTTGAATTTTAAGGGAGTTTGCAGGGTTACTATCCTATTTCTCATTCCCTACCTATCGCAGCAGCAAGTACAGTGAAGTGCCTCCTGGAGCAACCCCAAAAACACATCGGAGGTTTAAATCTGACACACTGCAAATGGGTATCTGGCAAAGGACTCCCGCCAAAAACAAAATCCGTGGCGTTCCTCTTTTCATGCCTTTCACCCAAGCCCCTAGAAACCGGGGGTGCGGCGGCCTCACCGCCCTCTTTTTGGGGAAGCCTTGGGCCAGTTGGGTGTGGCTCAAAATCAAGGAGCTAGGGTCACGCAAGTTTTAGTCTTTGTTTTCATTTACCACGGGGCCATTTTTTGGTACCAATTTTTGAGCCACAGCCAGTTGGGTCCATGGAACTCCTCGCGACTCTGCTGCAGCTCTTGGCCCAGGCAAGCGGCTTCTCGATGTGCGGCGCTGCGCCTGAGGCGACGGGCCGCGCGCGCGGTGCTCTGTCGCCACCGAGCCATGCGACGGAGATGACGTCTTTTTGACGTCGTCTCATGGCGCGCGACAGCTTCCCTCGAATTGGTGGCTTGGAGTTTGGTGGAATCGTGGTTAAGCAAATTATAAAATCCAAACCACCAACTGAGGGTGAGCTGATACTAGGCATCTTGCGCGCACAAACACACAGACGCAAAGACAAGCGCAGGTTGCAGGAATAGCACCAAAGAAGTCATCCAGACACTCCCTTCCACTTACAAACCCTTGGGGAAAGCGGAAAATGAGCCCCATGTCGCGCCTCTCCCATGACTCCAAAAGCCGATCTCCGCTGCGCGATGCCTCCCGCAAGGCTTCAACCAGCTGCTCTTGGAGGCTAGCACCTGAACCAGGTGGCCGGATCCATCTGGGAGCCATCTCCAAGAATATAAAAAAACTCACTGGAAGAAATTTCCGCCCCCCCCCCCCTTTGTTTTGGGCGGTGTGTTGCCTGGGGGTTCCTAGGTTGCAACCCCCCCCGTGCACCTCTGAACGGGCCACTGGCGTACTGGCGTGGGGGCTTGACTCGTTTTCCGGCCTTCCCGCATCAGTCTGGAGTTCTCCACGGAGGCCTGGCAGGTCGACACATGCGAAGCTGGCGGGGGGCACCCCCTTTTTTTTGGTGGGCTTTAACCAGACATCCAAAGGAAAGGAACCAATTCTTGGTTGTCGCGCCCCTAAAAAGGACACACCCGTCATGAGTCACACATGTTGATCATGGTCGCCTGGGTCATGAGTCATTGGCATCAAGCTTGTTCATACCTACTCCAACGAACATTTTGCGAGTACCTCCTGATACCTTCCCCAGCGTGCCTCCTGCAAGCTGGTCTTCAAGGGCACCACCTGACCGACCCGACTGCCAGACTGCCAGACCCCATTGCAGACATTTTGACATTGCAAGCTCACTAGGCAGTGGCGGGCATCTTGGTAAATGGAACCAAAGACTAAAACCTGCGTAACCCCTGCTCTTGAATTTTGAGCCACCCCCACTACACACCCCAAGAAATCCGCCTGAGTCTCCGCCTGGGCAAGCTGCTCCTCGAGCACTCTGCGGGCCTAGCTTGTTCCAACATGAAAAAGCCGTGGTGTTTGATGCGCAAGCTCTCACCGTGCATTCGCTCATGTGGGTGTGTGTTTTTGAGAGAACTCCTTTTCTGTGACTTTAAGGGACACCAAAAGGAAAACCTCAATTTTGGAGGGTCACGTTTTGATCCATGTCGAGATCGTGCGGTGACAGTTTCGACTCAAAAGCTCGGGGCGCCTCGCCAGCCTCTTGCTCGCTCCCCAGCAAGCTGCTTTGGGCTGCGAGCAACTCTTGATGGTAGTTCTGCAGGGCAAGCTCGTTGCGCTGGCGGGGGGGGGGGGGGGGGATTCCAAAAATCACCGCGTGCAAGCAGGATTTGATCCTGGAGTGAATCCATTGGTGAGGAACTGCCATCAAGCGCTCACGCTCACCCTCGCCTTGGCCACCTCGATTGCTTCACATTGAGCACGTGCCTGAATGTACAAATGGTCCCAAAGATGGCCATGGGTCAAAAGCCCGAACATCCCAATCCCCACTAAAATAGACTAAAAAGGGTGATGCACCTACCCCAAAATGGTACCATTGGTTTTGACCCACAGCCACATAAGTCACAAGTCGCAACCGTTCCACTCCTGACACATCAGCCACAAGCCTTCCATCGATCGCGGTCAGCAGCTAGTGCAGCACATGTCATCTGAGACTGTGCCTGCGCGGCTTGTACAGAGTCGCGCATGTTTGCGCTCAGGCCCTGGAAATCAGACATCGAGAATGGGGACACCCAGGATGTGCTGGTGGTCATTGCTCAAGTGCTACGGATTGGCATGAAAACATGCCAGTGATGCCATGACATGACAGGAATGTCATGGTCCCGCCTCCTTGTGATGCAGGCGTGCAACCTCTTGACACCTGCACGGTCTAAAGGCACACTGCCTGTGACTGGTTGGCTGACGCGCTGGATCCGAAGAATCCAGCATGACCATGACCGAAGCTGGTGTCATGCGACCATGCCTTGCTTGCTCCTCTTCCCGAGACCGATGTAAGGCACCCTCCGTTTGTTTGATCTCCGTGCCTTAGGCAGGAGATACCATTGGGTCAAACCCCGCAACCCCCCAGAATGGGTGGCTTTCTGCTGATCTCACGATACACCAACCCCACAAAGGGTACCCCAGAATGAATCAACTTTCTGCTGGCCTCACTGTAGACCAACCCCAGAAAGGGTACCCTCCAAAAACAGGACACACATGGGTGTGGCTCAACATTAAACAGGAGGGGCAAACCGCAGGTTTTGGTCCATGTTTCCACTTACTGATCGGGCAACCCATTTTGGAATTCCGGCTTTTTAAGCCGCAGCCACATACGCTGGTGCCGCAGCCGCATGACTCACAGGCTAAGGAACCGGCGGAGCAGATTGGCGAGTGCCTCCTGCGCTCCTTCTTCCGTGTGGACAGCATGCAGGCCTCCAACGCGCTTCCATGTGGCTGGTCAAAAAGATGTACCCAAAAATGGGTTGCCCTGGTCCCACTGGCAAATGGAAACTTTGGACTGAAATCTGCGTTCCATATCCTGGCGGTTCCACTTTGACCCATACCGTACATACCCATGTCAAGAACTTCACCTTGCGAAACTGAGCCACAGGCTTGAACGGCAGGTGGCGTAGGCAGCCTGCGCGCGAAAAAGACGTCATCTCTCTCGAATCCACCAACAGTGCAGGGCCTTGGAGGCATCTAGTTCCTGCGAATGCCGAGCATCCCAACTATGAAAGGCCTACTGCCAGCCAGTTCACTCATGGGGCTGCACACACCCTAGGCAGGGAACTGGTGTGATAAGAGGTTGCATGCGACTCAGACTCATGCGTACCATTACATATATCCACATGGCACAGCTATGCCGAGCTCCTGAGTGAGCTGGGTCGTTCGATGTTGCTGGGCTTGCCTCAAGCAAGGCGCCATGCATCCATCCATCCAGACCACTTGGGCGTCCCACTCGGCTCTTGCCAGTCTCATCTCCTCCTTGTGCAGCAACCGCACGGCCTGGCCATTGCCACCTCTTAGCGGAGGCCGGGAGCCCGGAACCCGCGCCTCGAATTCTTGCCGCAGCTCTTGCCGAAGTTCTCCGGAGAGGTTGGCTTGAGCCTTTGTCTGACAAGGCTTTAAAAAAAAAGGAGTCCCAGAGAGGGGGATGCTAAGAGGAGACCAGAAGTAAAACCTAGTGGGGATGGACGAAATCCAAATCCTGCACCAGCACCTGACTGGCAAACCATCTCGGACGCCGGCAGCCAACTCGCGGACAGGCGGTGGCTCAGAGTGCGCCTGCATCATATTTCATTACACCAAGTCCCCGGAAATTGCTGATCAAAAGCATGGCTTTGAATATGAAGCTCCAGCAGGTTTGGTCCTTCCGCGGCCACAGATCCTGATCTCGCCTCTAGAAAGGAGGACAACCGAGCAGCTGCTTTGGCCTGAAATCACCCGGGCGCAGAAAACGTCAATGGCTTAGGATCCAAAAGAAAAACTAAAGCTCTGCCAAGACCCTACAAACCAGTCGAACTTGGAAGGACACAACTTTGATGGCACTTGACCCCAAAGGTCAGAGCAAAGGTCAGAGCATAAGCCAGAGCAGTTCAATCTGCTTCATTGAAAGTAAAAGTTGATTCAGCACAGCCACCTCTGCCTCCGCACTTTCGAGGAGCTTCCTTTCCCTTGGCACATGTTTTTTTCCCGCAAGGAAAGAGGATGGTTGGGCTGTGCAAAGGTGTGACTTGTTTTGCCAAAGCGAGGATACTCCCACAAATACCCAATGATCATCACAGCCGAAGACAAACCATGGACAGGTAACACTAATCACCAAAGTCAGCTCTCCAATTACATCGAAGAACTGCCATGAGGAAGGCAATGGCTACCAAAACATTTGAGTCTGACTGTGAAATATAACATAAGCTGACAAGTCATTTCTGTGATCCAGAAACAAAATAGATGGCACAACAGCCACGAAAGCCCCGGCTAGGCCCCGACGCAGCATGTGCGGTTGCTAGCTGCAGCTTGAGCGCCGCGATCTCATCAGCCTCTCGGTGCGGAATATGTCTATCTTTGGTGCAACGAGTTTGGCAACCCAGTCTCTAGATTTGGAATGCGCCAGACTTCTGGTGCCCTTGTCTGGACATGCACTGAGATGTTAAATACCCGTGAAGCGCCGGCCCAGTGGCAAACAAGGTTTGGCTTTACGCTTTGCACAGCAGCACGTGTCTCGAACAAGCAAAGAGCGGAGAATCGTGAATCACAACAGCTGGCTCCGCCGCAGCGCACTCGACAGTTTAACGCCAAACATACAATCAGTGCACGCTGTTCCCCCACAACGGAAGTGTCTTAGCCAATCGATCAGCCCTGGCATCTCGCACCTGTTTCGACCAAAGACCATGCTTAAAACTTAGCACGACTCTGCTCCAACTCTGGTATCTGCCTTTGCAGGCACCAGGAACGGCTCAAGATCTTCCAATCGAAGTATCTTGCGCCAAGGTTGCGCGGACTCCGGCAGCTTTCACAAATGCGCTGCCCGAAAATGGGAACGCTGGCTCAGGCCCCGAATTTTGAGGCCCGGAGCCCTCGAACGTATCACCACAGGCGTTGATGCCACACAGGTGCCGCCTTGGCAATGGCGCTGGCGCCTTTAAACTACTCTGGTGACGCCAGCTACTTAGTTACTTTGTTTCTGAACTGTCCGGGAAAACGGAGCAACGCTTGCCATCTGTGAAAATGAGCAAAAATTCCATGGCTCTAAATGCCACGGCTTGATTTCCCGGAACTCAAAATCAGCGTCTGAACCTTCACTGTGCAAGCCCTGAGGCAGCTATATCCTCACGAGCGAGCCTGTAACTCTCTGCATTGCACAAAGCAAACACTGTGGATGCCATCCCACTGCGGTGCAGAAAGCAGTCCTGAATTTCCATGCCAGCCGTTGCGCGCTTCACAAGAAAGTGAGAGTCCTCTAAGCAAGCGCCCACAGCGGTCGGGGCTTGTACATGTGTGACCTCCTTCATTCGGACAGTTCAATCTTGGCAAAAACATGACCTGAGCCTAGCAAAGCCTGCATACGGCCTGGAGACTGGCCCTCAACTCATTGAGAATTGGATCATCACCTGGGCCGATAGGCAAACGAAGCTTCCGAAGCCACTCTCAAAGCAAATTTCTCCGCAGAACGGCGTGTTCCACGGACTCGAAATGATGATCACAACCTGCTCCCCAAGCACAAAAGCACGGCCTCCCACAAAAAAAAGCACGGGGACCATCGATCCATTCTTCCCGCTTGAGGCCTAATGGCTCCGACTTCCGCCGCGGCGCACATCGATCCCCGTGTCTTCATAAGGCCCATCAGAGCCACCATCACGGCCACGCGCACACGGCTGCTAGAGTCCTGCGGCACGAGGCCACACTGACCGAGCTGCATTGAAAAAAAAAGTTGACATGGCTGTGGGTTGAAACCAATGGTACCATTTTCGGGTAGGTGCATCACCCTTTTTAGTCTATTTTAGTGGGGATTGGGATGTTCGGGCTTTTGACCCATGGCCGCATGCCCAGTGTCCGTAGGTAAAACTTAGGCTTCGAATGATTTCACGATCCCAGTCTCTCACCATCTTTCGGCCAACTTCTGCAGCCATGAATAACAACGCAAATGCAACAATGTTCTTGAAGAAGATGGTCCACTTGCGCAAAAAGTTCAGTGCCACTCGCGCAAGTCCATATGCATTGTAATGGCGCTGTCTTGTCAAGAGTCCTTCATCAGCACTTTCAGCGAATCCTTGCACTTGCAAAAACCGGACACAATGCGCTCTTGATGCGGGAAGCAGCCTAAACTTTTAAACGCCCGCAAGCCCGCGTGGCAAGCGGCAATGCTTTGTAGATCGCCAGGAGGTGAAATCTGATGGAGCGCCTCACACGCCATCCAGGAAGCCTGTCTACGAATCTGCAAATCTTCACTATTCCAGCTGATTTTTGTTGAATTGGATGCCCACGCAAAGGACCGGAAGATCCTGGTGACAGGTGAGCTCATAGGCAGATTGACTCTCATTCGCTTTCGACCGTGTCCGATCCATCGCCTTTACAGCGTGATGCCGGACACACCAGTCCGGATGTGCCAAGCGCCGCCTGAGCGTGGGGCATGTGACCATGAAAACCGATCGGTATTCAAATGGCTGTGGGTCAAACATAGTTCCCCAAAATGGCACCCTGGGCAATGGAAACATGGACCAATACCTGTGGTCCCTGGTGGTTTAATTTTGACCCATACCCAAATGTCTACCCAAATCCATGAAAGGTAATCAAAAGGCGGATATCCGCAACGATTTCTGGCTGGGACTGCCATAACCATACTAACCTTCATCTACCCGAATCGGTTTTGAGCACGTGGCTCATGCGGCTTGTCACGCCCAGCCTGACTTCTGCCAGGGTTTGCGCCGGGCACTCCACCGCCAATGCCGTCAGAGCCTTGCAATCTTGCAACGCCATGGCCATCCTAGCCCGTTCTAAGTCCATTGCCAGTGGTTTCTCTTTAGCAAGCCACCTGTTTGAATCTTAGGTGCCTTGACAGTGCGGCTTCGTGCTGCGGTGGAGCCCCATGCTTTGCCGAGCAACTTCAACTGCTGCATCGCGTACCTCGTCGACAAAGTCCTGGATGAATATCAGGGGTTGACACAGCCACACATACATACATATTCATATACATACATATACATATGAATATATGTGTATGAATATATGTATGTATGTACGTACGTACGTACGTACGTACGTACGTACGTATGTATGTATGTATGTATGTATGTGTATATATATATATATATGTCCATAGCACAATTTGAAGAAATCATGGGTTGATTGCAGACATTATTGCAGAAATCCGGACTTCCGTCCACTCCGCTTCCAAGTATGCAACAGTGCTGGCTCCCCATGGGCTGATCCAAAGCCAGTTCCCAGGCGAGTCAGCACCTGGTTGGGATTCCCTTTATCCACCCAAATGGCTGTGGGTCAAAAATCGGTACCCAAAATGGAACCCTGGTGAATGGAAACAAGGACGAAAACCTGCGGTCCCCGTTTTGAGAACGTTGCTCGGGTCCCCAACGTCCTCCAAACATAGCGCCACTTCCGGAATGGCATGCTTGATGAAGTCGCTGCTCCAGCTGTGACATGCCACCTCTCGCCTCGGAGCGCGTAAAATTCGTGGGGACCTGAGATCTGAACTGCGAACGGTCGCCGTGCTTTTGCGGTTGGAGGCTCGGTTGGTTAAAACATGGAGAACATATGGCCAAACAAGTTTTTTTCAATTTCCTGGTTTACTCAAAAATAGATCACTCGTCACATGCTGAGTGACACCAAGCCGCCATTGAAGCCACAGGAGACCTTCTGAGAAACAAGATATTCCTCAAATAGATTGGGAGCTTCAGTCTGTTCTGGGCATCTGACGGTGGTGGCTTAACATCGCAACTGATAATGACTGGGTGAACAACAGTATCGTGGATGAAACTGGTGCAAACACCGCATGCTGGCTTGAAGCGAATCGTCCCATCGCTAGACTAGCCCGAGACCTCTCCACACACGGCTCCCGATCACAGTATACATCGACATCGACAAACTGTAGATGAAGATGAGCCTTGATACGCTCCCAGTGTCAACCTGCTTCACGGCCAAAGAAAAGCCAAGCGGCAAAGTTGCTAGCTTCTTGGTCTTGCCCGCGTTGGTACCTCGCCATGGTCCCCAAGTGTCGTCAAAACTTCTGTGGGTCATGGCCATGCGTCCCTTCGAAGGAGTGCAGCACAAATGTGCGAATGTAGACAGCGCACCGGTTGTCTAAGTTCGTGTTAGGGGTTCATGACGAGCTCCCACCAGCCCCCACCGGCCCCAAGTAACCAGGTGTTTTTTTCTACCATGACATGATGTGCATCTTTCAAAGCAAAGTCCCGCAGCACGTGCATAATTGAGCTGGTCTCAGATCAATGTCGTGTACTTCTCTGTTGCACCGCAGTCACAGCCGCCATTTGCCATGTGCTGCATAGCTGCCAAGGCTTCTGCATGAGGAAATCAGCAAGATCAGCTGCACGTCTCCCTTGGCATTGCTGAGCTGGCTGAGGCGGTCCTGTCAGGCTGTTGCGGCCCCCAACTGAGCAGCAATCATCCTGTGCCAGTGTCTTAAATCCGCAAAAGTACCATTTCAAGGCCGCGCCTCAAGCCAAACGATTTCGTGGGACAGTGGACAATGAACCGGGCGGAGACAGAAGTCCCTCACCTCTGGGCTAGCAGATATCGCCACTGCAAAGAACGAGCTTGGGCCTCGGAACACGAACATGGAAGGTTCCCAGACGCAGATTCCTCACCGTGCCTCTTGTACCGCACACCACCATGGAGCCAAGCATACGACAAGCCAACGTGTGACGACCTGTGGACGGAATCCATTTCGCACCAGATTGAACCCATGGGAAACCAGTGCTTGTTGGCATTTAAAGGGGGATCAATCATCATTCCCAGGTTTCTTAGGTGGTGCAGGATTTCGTCCATCCATAGTATCCATGTCAAGTTCACAAATTTCACCAACGTGTGTAAAGCCGTCCCAGAGCCCCTCCTTGTCACCAAGCTCATGGGTGCCAAAGAGAAGCGTCTGAAAGGGTCCAGGGACTCCTCCTCCGTGCTCTAGGGAGGCCTCAAGAAGGAGGCTGCCCTAATCACATGACACGTGTTCCGGCGCAAAGGCGGCCACTGAATTCTTTATGTATACATACATACATATATACATACATACATATATATATACATATATATATATATTCACCATGTCTGCTTGTCGTTCGAAGTCGGGCTACATGTTGCGTTGGTTTTGGAACCTCAGCTGTCGGCGCAGACTTCCGGAGCTGATGACTTGGGCTACAGGGGCTGTAGATGGAATGGGTCTGCTGTTCCTGCGAAACTAGCGTAGATACACAAAGCTTGAATTGTGAAGGATATTTTAGTGTGAAACCGATGCAAGAGAAGACACTGGATTCATGATGATTGCCTGGCAGCCTGCTATCCTAGAATGATTTCTCTCGATCATCATATTGCCCATCACGTGTATCGTACGTGTCGTTGTCGCAAACTCATGTTTTGCGGCTTTGCCCTGGACCGGCACAGCCTCGCATGGATTGCGCATTCGAGGGTCGCAAACTCATTTGTGGTGCGGCTTTTTCTGACATGTTGCTTTAAATCGATGTCAGAAAACTTGTGGCTGTTTGTGACTTTTCTTGAGCTGAACGAACCCTCTACGTGCGGGTCTGGTCGTGTCAAAAGATGTGTGGCGTTCTTCACCAATCCCATAGTAAGAAGTGCGCGGTCGCTCTCAGAAGCGAGCGACCCAGGGCGAAGCACCCCCTGCTGCGTGCATGCTTTGCTACAACGGCTTATGGATTAGGCTGCTTCTTGTGAACAAGCTGGTGGATAAGACTGCTTATCCATCAGCGACACGTTGTCGGAGTGCTCACAGCTTTGGCGCGAAAGTCTGAACTGTGAAGTCGCAGCGCGCTGTGTGCGCGGCAATGTGTGACTGCTGGCCCACTTGTGAGTCGCAAATACTTTGCAAGTGGAATTGGGAGTACCCCGCCACCGCACTATGTACGCTTCAAATGCTCAATCTCATTGCTGCCCACTTGTGACCATGGCAACGTGGCAAAGACGGACTAGCATCGGCGGCACGTGGAAGACATTTTGGCAGCTCCAGTCTAAGGGTGAGAGTGCTGCTCTTCCAGCGCGCCCGTTGGTGACGCAATGCCATACAACTTCCTCGGCGCCTCCAAATTGCATGATTCTAGGTGTGTCTCGGCACTGCCATTCATCCACCACACAGACTACTGCATTTTACGCTGCATCGTACATGAGGAGTCTGTAGCGCTTGAGAGTCCGTCCCTGGAGACCTTTCTGGATGGTTTCACCGCTTTGAGCTTGGTCACCTGACATTGAAATCGAGAAATGAACGGAAAGCCATTCACATCGGCCAGGAACATGTTCACGGTTGAGCCATTGGCTAAGAGAGCAACACGTCAGTCTCACATGGCCAATGAAAAACAGTTTCAACCACTTCAATCCTGGAAGTCTGAGACAGGCAAGTGCTGATTGGTGGCAGACGTTGGCTCACACACTCAGACATGTGCGATACGTTTGAGCCACATCGTTTGCATTCCATGTGCAACGATTCCTTGTCAGTTCCAATCTTCGGATCTATTCGGATCGCCTTGAGGTCTTCTGCCAAAGCATCTGGATCCAGTTGGAACTCCAACCGTTTGCCAGACAGCCACTCGACGAATACCCGAAGGCCACAGGGATGACGCGTTCGGTCCTCAAGTTGCAGCCGAGAGGTGAACTATTCAGCTGCCCAAAGGCTCTTAACGGATGTAGACGGCATGAGTTTGGCCAGGCGTCGACAACTTGCATGGCGCAAGAGATGTGGCTCTCTGCTTGCAAATGTGGGCAGACCGAGGCAAATGAAACACACTGGAGTGTGTTGTTTTTTCCGCCCACCCGGGCCCTTGACATGCTGCTCAATCAAGACACAATGCTGTCATGTCCGGCCCTTCTGTTACGCGCCAAACCAAAGCTGAAGCCAAATCAAGCATGCATTCAACTATGTGCTGCTCCCAGCTATCAGCTGTCCTGCCGGATCTGCCTGCTTTCCAATGCGGAAACACATTGCATGTCAAGAACAACCAAAAGCCAAACCAGCTGCAAGCCCAGCGGAGGCAAAATTGTTCGGCCTCCAACTTCTGCTGAGCCGGATGCATCTGCTGATCCTTGGTACCGGGCGACTGTACCCTGTGCAGCAGGCAGCACTTGTCGGCATGGGTCGTGACCCTGCACCTGTGCTTTACCAGGGCACAGGCCAAAGTCCTCTGCAACATAGCCTGGGCCATGGGGGTAGCCAGAGCAATCACGGCAAACCAAACAGAAAATACTGTTGGACCTCTACTGTCTCTACTTGCGAAATCTACAAATCCCAAAGCTCCAGTTGTATCCACAAGCTACTTTGGTTCCTTTTTCATGGCCTTCAATGCTTCACTGAAACCGAAACGAAACAAATATCCATGTGAGTCTTGACCTCTGCCTCAAACTCACTACTGTTATTTGGAAGAGGATTGCAAGAAAGGGCCGGTAAAATCAGTACCAAGTTTTGCGGGGTCAGTGTTGGGCTTGTTTGCAGGCCTGGCGTTGAATCAATCAATTCAAGTGGAGCGGGATCAAGCCTCCGAGGAGAAGTGTCAAGTTCCTTTGCATCTCCATGTTTACCAAGTGTCCCTACCTCAAATTACAAGCGCGAGTAACCATCCAAATGAAGCAAAGCGTCTCCTTTGCAAGAGTAAGCTGCCTCCCCGATTCCCAAAATGAGCAAAGCGGCCGCTGGCAATGAATGAGCACTTTTCAAGAACCGTAACCTTCGCTCGTCTGAATGAAACTAAACCCTTCAAATTAAACGGCTGGTCAAAAAAATAGTACAACCCCAAAACGAGTTTTGGCAAGTAGAAAAAAACGGACGACAAAACCTGCGGACCCCCGATGTCTGGCTTCATTTCGTTTTCTCCGATCTTCGAGCGCCAGGCGCTGCGGCGCTTCTCCTCCTCGAGGCTGCGCTCCAGCTGCCACACCCGGTGCCTGGCGGCGACGCGTTTCCGAGTCCCAGCCGACGAAAAAGGTGAAACTTTCTGTGCCACACCCGCGCAGGCAGGCAGACAAACAGACAGACGCATTCTCACGCGCGCACACACACACACACAATCGTATGTGCGAATGCGCATGCACCAACATATTCCCACGGACTAACAGGTGGCGAGTTCGGATCTCATCCGAGCAAATCAGCGCGAAATGATGAAAAGACATGCTCAAACCTGGCTGATAGATCTCAATGAAAGCAAAACATCTCAACTGGGCAAGAGACTCCTATCAAGCAACTAGTGGGCCACAAATCGGTAAGGAAGTGAAGGAACCGCCAGGATTCAGGATATGTCAGCTGCATCTTAGCGAAGTTCCCTTCAGATCAGCGCCTCAAGGCATTTGCCTCCACAGCCGTCCCAGAACGTCCTCCAGGCAATCAACTTCTGCGTCTTCACATCTCTCAGGAAACCGATCATTTGGGGCTGGGTCAAAACAAGGTTAACCCCAATCTGGCTGACCCTGCTGAATGAACAAGAGGACTGAAACCTGCGGCCCATACTGCGGCTGGACGAAATCCTGCACCACTTGGAAACCATGTTGAAAAGAACCAGTGCATTGCTATTTACAGGGGAATCGAATCAGAAACATCAGAAACCACTTGGTTTCTTGGTGTGTCTGGATTTCGCCATCCACTGGCTGCATTTTGACCCATAAACCCTAAACCCTAAGCCCAAAACCCTAAACCCCACCCATCCAAGGGCTTCTCCCACTCCCACCTGACGAGGGCGTCGAGGGCGTGGGGCAGCGCCTGGGGGTCTCCCGTCGCAGCTTCTCGACGCCCCTCTCGCGCCTCGAGGGCGACGGCTGACGCAGCCAGAAAGACTTGCTTTGTGTTGTTCAATTGCTTTTCAAGAAAAAATAATAGTATGTTAATTATTATTATTATTATTATCAGTCTTATTATTATTAGTCTTATTATTACTATTTCTTTATTAAAGAATGGGCCTTGTATAAAACCCCAACCCAATGTGTGCTTTTGTTTGTTTTATGTATATGTATAAAAACCCAATGGTTGATTTGTCGTGTTTGAGACTCGCTCCCTGGATATGGTGTCTGTCAAATGATGGGAGGAGCCATGATTCGGCCATCAATATCCTGGAAAGCGCTTCCCTTTGAACAGCTTGAGACCATTCAGCGGGCAATGCACAAGTCGAAACAGTCAGGTCCGTGCAGCTAACTTAGACTCCCCCAAATACCGAATCGTGGCTTCAACTCGCTGACAGCCGTATGCTGCGAACGTCCTTCTCATGCAGTTTCAGAGGAATCCGTGCTAATGCCAGCACGCACGCACACAAACAACCCTCCACACTGGGCCCATGACTCCGAAATCTCCGAGGCCTCGTCCGATGGTCAACGGCGCCAGATCGAAACCCATTGACAATCTTGCGGTGCAGTTGCTGCACAGAAACGATCCACTAAATTTGGTGAAGTGAGCAGGATAGACAGGTAGATAGACACATAGACAAATAGACAGTGGGTGGGTGGGGTGGGGTGGGGTGGGGGTGGGTGGGTGGGTGGGCGGGCGGGCGGGCGGGCGGGCGGGCGAGCGGGCCGGCCGGCGGTGGGGTGTGGGTGGGTGGACGGGTGGACGGGTGGACGGGTGGACGGGTGGACGGGTGGACGGGTGGACGGGTGGACGGACGGACGGACGGACGGACGGACGGACGGACGGATGGATGGATGGATGCATGCATGCATGCATGGATGGATGGATGGATGGATGGATGGATGGATGGATGGATGGATGGATGCATGGATGGATGGATGGATGGATGGATGCATGGATGCATGGATGGATGGATGGATGATAGAAATACAAGATAGATAGATTCGATGGGATGGGATAGGATAGGATAGGACAGGACAGGATAGGATAGAATAGGATAAGGATAGGATAGGACAGGACAAGAAATTTCAGAAAGATAGACAGATACATGGATGAATGGATGGATGGATGGATGGATGGATGGATGGATGGATGGATGGATGGATGGATGCATGGATGCATGCATGCATGCATGCATGGATGGATGGATGGATGGATGGATGCATGGATGGATGGATGCATGGATGCATGGATGGATGTATGGATATGCATGCATATGCATGGATATGCATGGATATGCATGGATATGCATGGATGCATGGATGCATGGATGCATGAATGCGTGGATGAATGGATCGATGGGATTTCTGGATGGATTTCTGGAAGGATTTCTGGATGAATTTCTGGATGGGTTTCTGGATGGATTTCTGGATGGATGAATATTAGATGGCTAGATGGACAGATGAATAGATGGACAGATGGATAGATGGATAAATGCATACATGGATAGATGCATACATGGATACAGGGATGGATGGTTCTATGGATGGGTGAAGAGGGAGGGAGGAAGGGATGGATGGATGGATGGATGGATGGATGGATGGATGGATGGATGGATGGATGGATGGATGGATGGATGGATGCATGGATGCATGCATGCATGCATGCATGCATGGATGGATGGATGGATGCATGGATGCATGGATGGATGGATGGATGGATGGATGGATGGATGCATGGATGCATGGATGCATGGATGCATGGATGCATGGATGCATGGATGCATGGATGCATGGATGCTCGGATGCATGGATGGATGGATGGATGGATGGATGGATGGATGGATGGATGGATGGATGGATGGATGGATGGATGGATGGATGGATGGATGGATGGATGGATGGATGGATGGATGCATGGATGGATGGATGGATGGATGGATGGATGGATAAATGAATGGATGGATGGATGGATGGATGGATGGATGGATGGATGGATGGATGAGGTAGAAGGCTCCCGGAAATTTGATGAAATGAGCAGGCAAAGAATTGCGGCCACCAATTTCGCCCCCTCCAGTCTGAACCTTGTCATGCTTGACAAAAAACAAAAATCACATGAAGCAGCAAATAACATTAGGTCAGCTCTGAGAAAGCTAAGAACTGCTCGGAAATCCCTTTCGGATTTCGCGCCTCGGAATCCCTCAGCTGCGCGCGGAGCGCGGCATTCTGGCCTGCTCGGGGAGACGTTGACTTTAGTCGGCGTGAAACGAAAGAAGTGCATGGGAAGACTTGGATGTGGCTCAAAATTCAACAGCTGGGGTTACGCAGGTTTTGGTCCATGTTTCCACTTACCAGGGTTCCATTTGGGCACAGGGTTTTTTAAGCCACAGCGACTTGCTGCACTCCAAAGTTGGGGTACAAAACTCTGCCTGGGAAGAAAGAACTCTAGAAGGCCTGATGAAAGGAAAGTAATCCATACAGCACGTCGGCAATCTGACCTCTGCCCACCTGAAAGCCGTTCCAGCAGCAAAGCTGTGTCTCTATGCCGCGCCTGCAACGTTCGCGGAGAGGGGGGAGAATCACTTACACCACTTCCGTCCGGACTCCAACAATTTCAAAGGGCTCCCCTACGTTTCTCTTTCGCCCCCGAAGAACGCTGGATGTTGCACTTTCCTCCCTGGAAATTGAATCACTGCTGCCCTCACCCTTTGGATGACTTTCACCCGGGATCGAAACCATCTAACTTGCGCATGTAACAAGTACCGAAGGACGGACTGCCGGCCCGCAACGGCCGGATCACTCACTCGCCCAGCCATTGATAGCATAGGCGGAGGGGTTGGTGGGGCCCTGGGAGGGGGCGCGCTCCGCAAACAATACACGTTCCCTCCCCGAGCGATAGATCGCTGCCCCCTAAGCTGCACTGTTTTTGGGCCAGGGAGCCTGTGAGATGACACCTTCATCGTTCTTATTTCCCGGACATCTTGTTGAATCCGAACACTGCCTTGTAAATGGTGGTTTCCCTTTATTTTGGTGAGAAAGCAACATGTTTCAAATGGTTGCAAAACGCATCTTTTAAGGAGCCCTGTTGAATCTGCAGCAACCACCGTCGACAAAAATTAGCGTCTTCGTTCCTGAGAATCGGTGAGTCCAGCTCGCAGGCGACACAGCTCCTGACCGAAAAAAAAATGCAGCGCTGCAAAAATCGGTCGTCACCCCGGTCACTCGCCGCATGTCCTGCTTGATGCTGGGGCTTGCAGCTTCGTGCGCCATGGCCGTGCATCGAATTAATTCGCTGCGGCCGATCGAATTATAAATCTGCGAAGGACCAGGGTCAAACACTCACCGGACACCTGCCGTGGCTTGAGATCTACCCTTGGACTCGTGGCAAAATGACAGGAAAATTGAGAGGCGTGCAAATTGACGAGAGCTCAGATGTTCATTGCCCGACTTGCAATATAGGGAGCACACTGTCGTGCACGCTGGGGTGTTTAATTAAGGCTGATGATCCAGCGACGTCACGGCAAGTGCAAGTCCAGAACTTGGCAGTTGACAAACAGAAAGCCATGTCTACCTACACTGCTGGAAAATCTCAGCACAAAAGCTCGTTGTCTTCTGCAAGAACCTGGCACATTTCGTGCCATCAGAGTCCACCTATCCACCTATCACACTACACTGCCAGGCGTCGCTACGGGCGTGAGCCTCGTCCGATGCAGGGCTCAAAATACCTGCACAATTGTTCAACACAGGCGCAACTTCACAACATGATGTGCAACCTCCAACACTAGTATCATACCGAGTTCACCTTCATTTTTTGGAAAATGGGCCCGCACTGTGACAGGCAAACAGCCGCAAGTAGCACCGCAAGTAGTTTAAGCTAGATACGAACTCCTTCTTATCGCTCGGCCAACCCTCTACTTGGTGTATGTGTTGCTTGTCAGTGCCCATCTGCTTGCATGCAATGACATCTTAAGAAGATGTCCCAATCAACGAGAGCTGAGACTGCAAGGGTATGGACACAGAGAAAAAGATTTGCAGAAAGAGGTACAGTAGAGGTCCCCATGCCGAGCACCACCTCATGATATGTGCAATGCGGCCTTGGTCCACAAACTCCCATCAGCCCACTCGATGCCCAGGCTGGAGTCTGACCAGAAGCCCTGGAGCAGGGTCTTTCTCAGGGCTTTCTCAAGGAAAGCATACTGATGGACGAAAAGAAACCCTGGTTCCTGATGATTCCCCTGTAAAAAAACAACAAACAATTCGTTTCCCATGGTTTCCAAGTAGTGCGAAGGGATTTCGTGCCCACCCGCACGAAAAAAGCCGAGGGCAGAAGCTCACGCCGCAACACGTGCTACCCGCATGCGGCGGCCTGCAGGAAACTGGACGAAGGCGAGCAGTTTTTGCAAATGACCTGTGGAATTTCAGGTCAAAAGCATGGGCGAAAAGCTCAAGCAAACAAGATGTCAATGTCTCAAGTACTCCCTTGGGAAGTCAATGGCAAATTATTGTGACTTTGTTTAACCTGAAATTGTTTAGACATGACATGGCACATTTTAGTTCAAACGATGTTTTGAGAAAGTTCGCTTGCGGAAGCTGGTGAACTTTGAATGGAAAGCCAGAACCAAACCAAGCGTGTGGAGGCTTCGAGCTGTCGCCTGCACTTGGCTATGCCGCAAATCATGCCGAGAGGCCGTGCTGCCGCTTAGCTGCAAGATGCCTGGACCATATGGCACATCGGTCACATTGTCGCATACTGTCTTGCCTGCCGCCGGCTTGGTGCCGCTCACGGATCCGGTTGCATGGCCGATGTAGACATCAATGACTCGCTTGCAGCCGGAAGTATCTCGGTATTTGCCCTCGAAAATCAGCGGCTCCACGCAAAGGTTTGGGGCTGCAGGGCTGGTCATCTTATTGTTACGCCAAAGCATCTCCAGGAAACAGCTCGACTTCTTCCGGCGTCTCAGCTGATTCCCTGGTGTGGGCACTGCGGTGTTTGGCAAAGGCGCATTGGGGTCCAAACCGAAGTTGTAGTCCACAAAAGTGATGCCGAAACGCTCCTTGTAGCCCATCTCCCATTCATAATTGTCCATCAAAGACCATGCGAAGTAGCCTCGCACGTCAACACCGTCCTCTTGAATGGCACGTTGCACCTCTGAGGTGTAGTTGGCATAGTAATACACCCGTCCAGTGTCATTGGCTCCCTGCTCAGGCGTGATTGCAGCCATGGACCAGCCGCCCTCGGTGACATAAATGGTAGGGCTGTTGTAGCGCCGCTTCACCCAGTTCAGCAATTTCCGCAAACCCCAACCTGCCCCATACAGCCACTTGGACTGCCCATGCACAAAGCCCGACTCATTCACAGTGCCATAGGAATTGTCCCACCCAGGATCCTTGCTGGCCGAAAACCAGCCAGTTCCATAGTGATTGAGCCCAAAGAAATCTGCGCTGCCTTTCAGCATACGTTTCTCCTCTTCCGTAAAGCTGGGCAAGGTGTCCTTGAAGGCAGCTCTCATTTCAGCAGGATAATCCCCATCTCCGAAGATTGGTTCGGAGTACCAGCCGAGATTGAAGACTATCGCCCTCTCTGCTGCAGCAATATCAGCTTCAGTATTTGTCTTTGGCTCGCGCCAGTCAAAGTTGTTGGTGATACCAATCTGCCCCTTCTGCTGGGCCTGATACTTCCGGCGATAGAGGTCCACTGCCGCCGCATGGGCCCGCAGGACGTTGTGGCCGGCGATGTAGGGATCCAGCATGGGGTTCATGTAGGGCTGAATGCCCGGGGCCTTTCCGGCGCCCGAGGCCAGCTTGGTGAAGGTCCAGGCCTCGTTGAAGGTCACCCAGAACTTCACCCGGTCCCCAAAGAGCCGGAAGCAGGTGTCCACGTAGTGCAGCCAGTTGGGCAGCACCTCATTCACCGGCTTGCCCTCAGCGTCCCGGGCCCACCAGCCCCCCTTCTCCGGGGGACTCAGCAGTGCCTGCGGGAGGTCCCAGTGGTACAGCGTCACGTAGGGCGTGATCTTCGCCTTCAGAAGCGCGTCGATGAAGTTGCTGTACCACTCCACACCTCTTTTGTCCGGGTCCCCGGTGGCCTCGCCATGCGGAAACATCCGAGGCCAAGAGATGCTGAAGCGGTAGTGCTTCAGGCCCATGGCCTTCATCAACGCGATGTCTGTTGGGAACATATGATAACTATCCGTGGCCACATTCCCCGTGGAGCCTTTGTCCTGGACCCCCGGATTGATGGAACAAGGTGGCGCCTTGCAGCAATAGCTGCAATTTCCCCCAGGCATGCCCACCGTGTTGGCACCTGTGAAGGTGTCCCAAACCGAAGCACCTCTGCCCCCATCCTTGTAGCCGCCTTCAACTTGGTAGGCGGCCGTCCCCACACCCCACACGAATCCATCAGGAAAGCTCCCCTCGTACTTGTAGGTCACCGGCCAGGTGCCCCAGGGGTAGGGCATGGGATATTCGCACCGAGAAGGCCCGGAACAGGACGACATCAACACGCCGCCTCCTCCGCTGCCCGCCCTGAAGGCGGCGTCCGGAGATTGTCTTGACCCCTTTGTGCCAAGCAAAATCGCCACCGCAATGCCCAGGACCGTGAGCAGGCACAGCCCGAGAATGAGCCAACGAGCCATGGGCCGCTCTTCCTGAGGCGCCAAGCTCTCGAGAAGTGCCTGCCCTCAAATCCCCCGCTAAAAGTTAAACTTTTAGTGGGGTTAGATGGACTATCACTAAACCCTAAAAAGCTAAAAGCTAAGGGGATGGTTCACAGTCACCAAGTTAAGCGGCACTAAGCTAATAGCTCTGGATTTCTGCGCTTTGAAAATAAGGCTCTTGCGCGAACGAATCTGGGCCTGCCTCTGATTCTGATGCTGAATCTAGCGTGTCCTCCCAGCTGCCTGGAAGTTCCAGTGTCGGGTTTGAAAACTCAGCTTCACGAGCCATGATGAATTCGGAACCTACACAAAGCTGTGGCTGTTACACTGGCTTGTGCTCTAATCTCATTCGACGGGCCAGCATTCAAGGTGCAAGGAAATGTGTTAAGTACTGAGTGGAATGCCTGTAAAACGAAGCTGGAGATGCAGGACATATATCTGTGCTGTCCGCTTCGCATGCCATTCTCCCCTCTATCCCTTGAAGCCGTGAATGGCTGCGGCAGGTCTGGCTTGGAATTCGCGGGCATTGGCATGGGCAAGGAATCGCACGGCTGCACAAAGCAAAAACTTGGCATTGGCCAAAACCCTCCCCTGCAGAAAAAGGCAACGCGATGCCCGGGCGCCTTTTTGAATCGAGCGCTCCGGCCAATGCAGAGCTGCCAAAGCCCACTGCTCCTCCGACCTCGGCCATCTGAAAAATATGTGGCGATTTGCTCCACTGGGCACATCCAAAATGATCCCCCCAACTCTGAAAGCCTGCAGAGACTGACAGTATAAAACAAAGAATCGAGACGTGCTACTGTGTTCCTATGCACGCATGACAATAACATACTCAACGTATCCCGGCCATCATCAACTCGCATGCGTTGCTGGCTGCGGTGGTCCGTCATCCGCCAATTGCTGCTCCCCATCGCAAATCAATAGCCTTTGTGCTACCCTGATGCTTTTGAAGCGCTCCATCCAGCAATGCAACGAGGTAACGGTGCAAGGAACTGCGCAAAGAATGCGGTCTCAAGCCGCGGAGAAGCACAAACCTATAAGATGCAACTGAATCAAGTTCAGACCCAGGTCTGTGAAACCGTAGCCACCGCATACCAACCCAACGCAATCAATCGCCCAAGCAAAACACACAGTAACACCAGCCGTGATCCTGTCTCACCTTGACTGGCTCAGCCCACTACTCTTCACAAGGACGTTCCACATCTGGGTTCAGAAGAGGTGTAGCATAACTTGAACTGCCATCTCAGCCTGAAATCAAGCAACTGTCCAGCCCTTGCCCCTGCACTCAGCTACATGCAACTGTGCCAATCACAGGAATCCTCATGCTAGCTTGCCACCAAGTCTGCCATCAGACAAAGTGTCGGAACAATCACTCTTCACGGCACGAATGCCTTCAGAGAGCTGGGATTATGTTTGTCATCATCCGCAGCCACAGCGTACAAGCTCAACGCAATCAATCGCCCAAGCAAAACACACAGCAACACCGGCCGTGATCCTGTCTCACCTTGACTGGCTCAGCCCACCACTCTTCACAAGGACGTTCCACATCTGGGTTCAGAAGAGGTGTAGCATAACTTGTTCTGTCATCTCAGCCTGAAATCAAGCAACTGTCCAGCCCTTGGCCCTGCACTCAGCTACATGCAGCTGTGCCAATCACAGGAATCCTCATGCTAGCTTGCCACCAAGTCTGCCATCAGACAAAGTGTCGGAACAATCACTCTTCACGGCACGAATGCCTTCAGAGAGCTGGGATTATGTTTGTCATCATCCGCAGCCACAGCGTACAAGCTCAACGCAATCAATCGCCCAAGCAAAACACACAGGAACACCAGCCGTGATCCTGTCTCACCTTGACTGGCTCAGCCCACTACTCTTCACAAGGACGTTCCACATCTGGGTTCAGAAGAGGCGTAGCATAACTTGTTCTGTCATCTCAGCCTGAAATCAAGCAACTGTCCAGCCCTTGCCCCTGCACTCAGCTACATGCAAATGTGCCAATCACAGGAATCCTCATGCTAGCTTGCCACCAAGTCTGCCATCAGACAAAGTGTCGGAACAATCACTCTTCACGGCACGAATGCCTTCAGAGAGCTGGGATTATGTTTGTCATCATCCGCAGCCACAGCGTACAAGCTTAACGCAATCAATCGCCCAAACAACAAACACAGTAACACCAGCCCTGATCCTGTCTCACCTTGACTGGCTCAACTCTTCACAAGGACGTTCCACATCTAGGTTCAGAAGAGGTGTAGCATAACTTGTTCTGTCCTCTCAGCCTGAAATTGCCCCTGCACTCAGCTACATGCAACTGTGCCAATCACAGGAATCCTCATGCTAGCTTGCCACCAAGTCTGCCATCAGACAAAGTGTCGGAACAATCACTCTTCACGGCACGAATGCCTTCAGAGAGCTGGGATTATGTTTGTCATCATCCGCAGCCACAGCGTACAAGCTTAACGCAATCAATCGCCCAAACAACAAACACAGTAACACCAGCCCTGATCCTGTCTCACCTTGACTGGCTCAACTCTTCACAAGGACGTTCCACATCTGGGATCGGAAGAGGTGTAGCATAACTTGTTCTGTCATCTCAGCCTGAAATCAAGCAACTGCCCAGACCTTGCCCCGGCACCCAGCTACATGAAACTGCGCCAGCCACACGAATCCTCATGCTAGCTTGCCACCAAGTCTGCCATCAGACAAAGTGTCGGAACAATCACTCTTCACGGCACGAATGCCTTCAGAGAGCTGGGATTATGTTTGTCATCATCTGCAGCCACAGCGTACAAGCTCCACACAATCAATTGCCCAAGCAACAAACACAGCAACACCGGCCGTGATCCTGTCTCACTTTGACTGGCTCACTCAGCCCACTACTCTTCACAAGGACGTTCCACATCTGGGTTCAGAAGAGGTGTAGCATAACTTGTTCTGTCATCTCAGCCTGAAATCAAGCAACTGCCCAAACCTTACCCCCGCACGCAGATACATGCAAATGTGTCAAGGTCACAAAAATCCTCATGCTAGCCTGCCGGCAAGTCTGCCATCAGACAGAGAGTCGGAACAATCACTCTTCACGGCACGAAGGCCTTCAGAGAGCTGGGATTATGTTTGTCATCATTCGCAGCTACAGCGTACAAGCTCGACGCAATCAACTCCCCAGCAACAAACACAGTAGTGATCCTGCCTCACCTTGACTGGCTCAGCCCACTACTCTTCACAAGGACGTTCCACATCTGGGTTCAGAAGAGGTGTAGCATAACTTGTTCTGTCATCTCAGCCTGAAATCAAGCAACTGTCCAGCCCTTGCCCCTGCACTCAGCTACATGCAACTGTGCCAATCACAGGAATCCTCATGCTAGCCTGCCACCAAGTCTGCCATCAGACAAAGTGTCGGAACAATCACTCTTCACGGCACGAATGCGGCCGTGATCCTGTCTCACGTTGACTGGCTCAGCCCACTACTCTTCACAAGGACGTTCCACATCTGGGTTCAGAAGAGGTGTAGCATAACTTGTTCTGTCATCTCAGCCTGAAATCAAGCAACTGTCCAGCCCTTGCCCCTGCACTCAGCTACATGCAACTGTGCCAATCACAGGAATCCTCATGCTAGCCTGCCACCAAGTCTGCCATCAGACAAAGTGTCGGAACAATCACTCTTCACGGCACGAATGCCTTCAGAGAGCTGGGATTATGTTTGTCATCATCCGCAGCCACAGCGTACAAGCTCAACGCCATCAATCGCCCAAGCAAAACACACAGTAACACCAGCCGTGATCCTGTCTCACCTTGACTGGCTCAGCCCACTACTCTTCACAAGGACGTTCCACATCTGGGTTCGGAAGAGGTGTAGCATAACTTGTTCTGTCATCTCAGCCTGAAATCAAGCAACTGTCCAGCCCTTGCCCCTGCACCCAGCTACATGCAAATGTGCCAATCACAGGAATCCTCATGCTAGCTTGCCACCAAGTCTGCCATCAGACAAAGTGTCGGAACAATCACTCTTCACGGCACGAATGCCTTCAGAGAGCTGGGATTATGTTTGTCATCATCCGCAGCCACAGCGTACAAGCTCAACGCAATCAATCGCCCAAACAACAAACACAGTAACACCAGCCCTGATCCTGTCTCACCTTGACTGGCTCAGCCCACTACTCTTCACAAGGACGTTCCACATCTGGGTTCAGAAGAGGTGTAGCATAACTTGTTCTGTCATCTCAGCCTGAAATCAAGCAACTGTCCAGCCCTTGCCCCTGCACTCAGCTACATGCAACTGTGCCAATCACACGAATCATCATGCTAGCTTGCCACCAAGTCTGCCATCAGACAAAGTGTCGGAACAATCACTCTTCACGGCACGAATGCCTTCAGAGAGCTGGGATTATGTTTGTCATCATCTGCAGCCACAGCGTACAAGCTCAACACAATCAATTGCCCAAGCAACAAACACAGCAACACCGGCCGTGATCCTGTCTCACTTTGACTGGCTCGCTCAGCCCACTACTCTTCACAAGGACGTTCCACATCTGGGTTCAGAAGAGGTGTAGCATAACTTGTTCTGTCATCTCAGCCTGAAATCAGGCAACTGCCCAAACCTTACCCCCGCACGCAGATACATGCAAATGTGTCAAGGTCACAAAAATCCTCACGCTAGCCTGCCGGCAAGTCTGCCATCAGACAGAGAGTCGGAACAATCACTCTTCACGGCACGAATGCCTTCAGAGAGCTGGGATTATGTTTGTCATCATTCGCAGCTACAGCGTACAAGCTCAACGCAATCAACTCCCCAGCAACAAACACAGTAGTGATCCTGCCTCACCTTGACTGGCTCAGCCCACTACTCTTCACAAGGACGTTCCACATCTGGGTTCAGAAGAGGTGTAGCATAACTTGTTCTGTCATCTCAGCCTGAAATCAAGCAACTGTCCAGCCCTTGCCCCTGCACTCAGCTACATGCAACTGTGCCAATCACAGGAATCCTCATGCTAGCCTGCCACCAAGTCTGCCATCAGACAAAGTGTCGGAACAATCACTCTTCACGGCACGAATGCCTTCAGAGAGCTGGGATTATGTTTGTCATCATCCGCAGCCACAGCGTACAAGCTCAACGCAATCAATCGCCCAAGCAAAACACACAGTACACCAGCCGTGATCCTGTCTCACCTTGACTGGCTCAGCCCACTACTCTTCACAAGGACGTTCCACATCTGGGTTCAGAAGAGGTGTAGCATAACTTGTTCTGTCATCTCAGCCTGAAATCAAGCAACTGTCCAGCCCTTGCCCCTGCACTCAGCTACATGCAACTGTGCCAATCACAGGAATCCTCATGCTAGCCTGCCACCAAGTCTGCCATCAGACAAAGTGTCGGAACAATCACTCTTCACGGCACGAATGCCTTCAGAGAGCTGGGATTATGTTTGTCATCATCCGCAGCCACAGCGTACAAGCTCAACGCAATCAATCGCCCAAGCAAAACACACAGTACACCAGCCGTGATCCTGTCTCACCTTGACTGGCTCAGCCCACTACTCTTCACAAGGACGTTCCACATCTGGGTTCAGAAGAGGTGTAGCATAACTTGTTCTGTCATCTCAGCCTGAAATCAAGCAACTGTCCAGCCCTTGCCCCTGCACTCAGCTACATGCACCTGTGCCAACCACAGGAATCCTCATGCTAGCTTGCCACCAAGTCTGCCATCAGACAAAGTGTCGGAACAATCACTCTTCACGGCACGAATGCCTTCAGAGAGCTGGGAATATGTTTGTCATCATCCGCAGCCACAGCGTACAAGCTCAACGCAATCTACTGCCCAAGCAACAAACACAACAACACCGGCCGTGATCCTGTCTCACCTTGACTGGCTCAGCCCACTACTCTTCACAAGGACGTTCCACATCTGGATTCAGAAGAGGTTCAGCCTGAAATGCACAAACTGCCCACATCTTGCCCCTGCACCTGGCTGCATGCAGCTGTGCCAATCACAGGAATCCTCATGCTAGCTTGCCACCAAGTCTGCCATCAGACAAAGTGTCGGAACAATCACTCTTCACGGCACGAATGCCTTCAGAGATCTGGGATTATGTTTGTGATCATCCGCAGCCACAGCGTACAAGCTCAATGCAATCTACTGCCCAAGCAACAAACACAGCAACACCGGCCGTGATCCTGTCACTGGCTCAGCCCACTACTCTTCACAAGGACGTTCCACATCTGGGTTCAGAAGAGGTGTAGCATAACTTGTCCTGTCATCTCAGCCTGAAATCAAGCAACTGTCCAGCCCTTGCCCCTGCACCGAGCTACATGCAAATGTGCCAATCACAGGAATCCTCATGCTAGCTTGCCACCAAGTCTGCCATCAGACAAAGTGTCGGAACAATCACTCTTCACGGCACGAATGCCTTCAGAGAGCTGGGATTATGTTTGTCATCATCCGCAGCCACAGCGTACAAGCTCAACGCAATCAATCGCACAAGCAAAACACACAGTAACACCAGCCCTGATCCTGTCTCACCTTGACTGGCTCAGCCCACTACTCTTCACAAGGACGTTCCACATCTGGGTTCAGAAGAGGTGTAGCATAACTTGTTGTGTCATCTCAGCCTGAAATCAAGCAACTGTCCAGCCCTTGCCCCTGCACCCAGCTACATGCAAATGTGCCAATCACAGGAATCCTCATGCTAGCTTGCCACCAAGTCTGCCATCAGACAAAGTGTCGGAACAATCACTCTTCACGGCACGGATGCCTTGAGAGAGCTGGGATTATGTTTGTCATCATCCGCAGCCACAGCGTACAATCTCAACGCAATCTACTGCCCAAGCAACAAACACAGTAACACCAGGGCCAGCCCTGATCCTGTCTCACCTTGACTGGCTCAGCCCACTACTCTTCACAAGGACGTTCCACATCTGGGTTCAGAAGAGGTGTAGCATAACTTGTTCTGTCATCTCAGCCTGAAGTCAAGCAACTGTCCAGACCTTGCCCCTGCACTCAGCTACATGAAACTGCGCCAGCCACAGGAATCCTCATGCTAGCTTGCCACCAAGTCTGCCATCAGACAAAGTGTCGGAACAATCACTCTTCACGGCACGAATGCGTTCAGAGAGCTGGGATTATGCTTGTCATCATCCGCAGCCACAGCGTACAAGCTCAACGCAATCTACTGCCCAAGCAACAAACACAGTAACACCAGGGCCAGCCCTGATCCTGTCTCACCTTGACTGGCTCAGCCCACTACTCTTCACAAGGACGTTCCACATCTGGGTTCAGAAGAGGTGTAGCATAACTTGTTCTGTCATCTCAGCCTGAAGTCAAGCAACTGTCCAGACCTTGCCCCTGCACTCAGCTACATGAAACTGCGCCAGCCACAGGAATCCTCATGCTAGCTTGCCACCAAGTCTGCCATCAGACAAAGTGTCGGAACAATCACTCTTCACGGCACGAATGCGTTCAGAGAGCTGGGATTATGCTTGTCATCATCCGCAGCCACAGCGTACAAGCTCAACGCAATCTACTGCCCAAGCAACAAACACAGTAACACCAGGGCCAGCCCTGATCCTGTCTCACCTTGACTGGCTCAGCCCACTACTCTTCACAAGGACGTTCCACATCTGGGTTCAGAAGAGGTGTAGCATAACTTGTTCTGTCATCTCAGCCTGAAATCAAGCAACTGTCCAGACCTTGCCCCTGCACTCAGCTACATGAAACTGCGCCAGCCACACGAATCCTCATGCTAGCTTGCCACCAAGTCTGCCATCAGACAAAGTGTCGGAACAATCACTCTTCACGGCACGAATGCCTTCAGAGAGCTGGGATTATACTTGTCATCATCCGCAGCGTACTGTCTCACTTTGACTGGCTCACTCAGCCCACTACTCTTCACAAGGACGTTCCACATCTGGGTTCAGAAGAGGTGTAGCATAACTTGTTCTGTCATCTCAGCCTGAAATCAAGCAACTGTCCAGCCCTTGCCCCTGCACTCAGCTACATGCAAATGTGCCAATCACACGAATCCTCATGCTAGCTTGCCACCAAGTCTGCCATCAGACAAAGTGTCGGAACAATCACTCTTCACGGCACGAATGCCTTCAGAGAGCTGGGATTATGTTTGTCATCATCCGCAGCCACAGCGTACAAGCTCAACACAATCAATCGCCCAAACAACAAACACAGTAACACCAGCCCTGACCCTGTCTCACCTTGACTGGCTCAGCCCACTACTCTTCACAAGGACGTTCCACATCTGCGTTCAGAAGAGGTGTAGCATAACTTGTTCTGTCATCTCAGCCTGAAATCAAGCAACTGTCTAGACCTTGCCCCTGCTCCCAGCTACATGCACCATGCACCTGTGCCAATTACAGGAATCCTCATGCTAGCTTGCCACCAAGTCTGCCATCAGACAAAGTGTCGGAACAATCACTCTTCACGGCACGAATGCCTTCAGAGAGCTGGGATTATGTTTGTCATCATCCGCAGCCACAGCGTACAAGCTCAACGCAATCAATCGCCCAAGCAAAACACACAGTAACACCAGCCGTGATCCTGTCTCACCTTGACTGGCTCAGCCCACTACTCTTCACAAGGACGTTCCACATCTGGGTTCGGAAGAGGTGTAGCATAACTTGTTCTGTCATCTCAGCCTGAAATCAAGCAACTGTCCAGCCCTTGCCCCTGCACCCAGCTACATGCAAATGTGCCAATCACAGGAATCCTCATGCTAGCTTGCCACCAAGTCTGCCATCAGACAAAGTGTCGGAACAATCACTCTTCACGGCACGAATGCCTTCAGAGAGCTGGGATTATGTTTGTCATCATCCGCAGCCACAGCGTACAAGCTCAACGCAATCAATCGCCCAAACAACAAACACAGTAACACCAGCCCTGATCCTGTCTCACCTTGACTGGCTCAGCCCACTACTCTTCACAAGGACGTTCCACATCTGGGTTCAGAAGAGGTGTAGCATAACTTGTTGTGTCATCTCAGCCTGAAGTCAAGCAACTGTCCAGCCCTTGCCCCTGCACTCAGCTACATGCAACTGTGCCAATCACACGAATCCTCATGCTAGCTTGCCACCAAGTCTGCCATCAGACAAAGTGTCGGAACAATCACTCTTCACGGCACGAATGCCTTCAGAGAGCTGGGATTATGCTTGTCATCATCTGCAGCCACAGCGTACAAGCTCAACACAATCAATTGCCCAAGCAACAAACACAGCAACACCGGCCGTGATCCTGTCTCACTTTGACTGGCTCACTTAGCCCACTACTCTTCACAAGGACGTTCCACATCTGGGTTCAGAAGAGGTGTAGCATAACTTGTTCTGTCATCTCAGCCTGAAATCAAGCAACTGTCCAAACCTTACCCCCGCACTCAGATACATGCAATTGTGCCAAGGTAACAGGAATCCTCATGCTAGCTTGCCACCAAGTCTGCCATCAGACAAAGTGTCGGAACAATTACTCTTCACGGCACGAATGCCTTCAGAGAGCTGGGATTATGTTTGTCATCATCCGCAGCCACAGCGTACAAGCTCAACGCCATCAATCGCCCAAGCAAAACACACAGTAACACCAGCCGTGATCCTGTCTCACCTTGACTGGCTCAGCCCACTACTCTTCACAAGGACGTTCCACATCTGGGTTCAGAAGAGGTGTAGCATAACTTGTTCTGTCATCTCAGCCTGAAATCAATCAACTGTCCAGCCCTTGCCCCTGCACCCAGCTACATGCAAATGTGCCAATCACAGGAATCCTCATGCTAGCTTGCCACCAAGTCTGCCATCAGACAAAGTGTCGAAACAATTACTCTTCACGGCACGAATGCCTTCAGAGAGCTGGGATTATGTTTGTCATCATCCGCAGCCACAGCGTACAAGCTCAACGCAATCTACTGCCCAAGCAACAAACACAGCAACACCGGCCGTGATCCTGTCTCACCTTGACTGGCTCAGCCCACCACTCTTCACAAGGACGTTTGAAATCAAGCAACTGCCCAGATCTTGCCCCTGCTCCCAGCTACATGCAAATGTGCCAATCACACGAATCCTCATGCTAGCTTGCCACCAAGTCTGCCATCAAACAAAGTGTCGGAACAATCACTCTTCACGGCACAAATGCCTTCAGAGAGCTGGGTTATGTTTGTCATCATCCGCAGCCACAGCGTACAAGCTCAACGCAATCAATCGCCCAAGCAACAAACACAGTAACACCAGCCGTGATCCTGTCTCACCTTGACTGGCTCAGCCCACTACTCTTCACAAGGACGTTCCACATCTGGGTTCAGAAGAGGTGTAGCATAACTTGTGCTGTCATCTCAGCCTGAAATCAAACACGTGCCAACCACACGAATTCTCATGCTAGCCTGGCGGCAAGCCTGACATCAGACAAAGTGTCGGAACAATCACTCTTCACGGCACGAGAAATGGAATGACCCCTATAAACCATCCAACTGGCAACGCAATCAATCGCCCAAGCAAAACACACAGTAACACCAGCCGTGATCCTGTCTCACCTTGACTGGCTCAGCCCAATACACTTCACAAGGATGTTCCACATGCTTCCAGTTGGGACAACATGGAAATTCGGAAACGAGTAGACGCCCGAAAAAGATGCAGCAAGTATGCAAAGGCAAGATTGCTGGGATAGCTGTAACGACAAGAATCCAACGGAATGTCGCGAATTCGTCAAGGAAAGCTCTGGACCTGGTAGGACAGTCCGTACTTAACTTGCGATCGGTGCAATAGGTAGGGAATGACCAAAACCCGAGTTTTGAGAATGAACCTAGGGATTCCCTCAAAAGGAAACCAAGGGATCATTCCCTCATTCCCTGCCTATCGAACCAGCAAGTTCAACAAGATATCCTGGCGTGCGGGTATCGCAACCGGCACCGAAAGACTGAGAAAGCGACCGCAGTCCCGGCGCAGAGGCCCGTTCCACCACCCACTGCTGCGCAAATCGGAATGGAAAGCCCGAAGGTGAAGATGGCGGGGATCACTCCAACGGCAGCCCCCGTAGCGGTTCCGAGCACTGCACCGATGCCACCCCCGAACTTGCCACCTCTCGTGGCATGCCTCAGATGTGTGGTGCTTGCAGCACCGGCTGACCTGGGGGAGCAGTCTGAAGCATGTGAGGTCTCCTCCTTCATGCGCCTTCGGATGTGCTCCTCGATCTTCTCAGCCTCCTCTTCCACCAGCATGATCAGCTTGAAGATGCGCCAGCAGCGCAGCAGCAGAGACAGCTCCCCCCGGCCGGCCAGGCAGAAGGTGAAGAGAAGATTTCCGAAGACCACCAGCATGTCCAGCAGGTGCCAGAGGTTGCTCAGCGTGTGCACAGGAGCCACCGAGACTTTCAGCATCATCTCCACTGCAAAGAGCACCACCTCAGTTTCCACAAAGGTCCGGGAAACACAAGGTTGACCTTTTGTGGTCATGACAAGATGGCCCAAAATTGGAAAGCCGGAAGGTCAAAAGGTCGATTCGCTTTGGACAAGTGAGCCACGATCACTTTCGACATCATCTCGCAAGTCTCCAACACGAGGCTCGTCCTCCTGCCCTCTGCGCTCTCGCAGACAAAGCCATCTACGTTGCAGACCACATCAACCTGGAAGAGACAAATGAAGCCCGACTTCAAGCCACACTCCAATAAGGTCATGCAAAGCTCCAGTGTCACCAGCAACAGAATCACGCCCTCCGCCAGCCTGGCAGATGGCTGGAAAAAGTAGGAAGCGGGTGCCTTGAGCAACTCAAGGATCATGACATTGCGGGTCAAAACTGGGTACCCAAAATAGAGCCTGGTAAATGGTTTCATTTTGACCCACACCCACATTTTGTGAAAGCATCATCTGCGAAAACACATGTTTCATGGAAAACCTTCTGACCATCTCTTGATGACGAATAGGCGTAGGCGTAGTGGTCAAGCCCTCAAGCCCCGCAAGCCAGCAGCACCAACCAACTTCATGTCAGAATCACGACATTCAAGACTCAGAAGACGTCTCATGTTCTAGCAGCCTTGGCGTTGGATTTTCTTCGGCTCGCATGAGTCCTTCCCCCAACATTTGCCCGACCGTTGCTAGAAGGTGATCCACTCAACCAGCTTCAATCGGAGCATTTTTCTGGTCGGTGGGCCTTTTCAAGCCCTCCCCCGCCTTGAAATTTCGCTCCGAAGCACGAGCCCTCCCAGAAAAAACATGGAACCTCAGAGAAAGGCCATGGGTCAAAATCCAAATCGTACCCCCAGTGAACATCCGGTTCAATCCCCACTAAAACAACGCCTAAAATGGGTGGTGAATTCACCTACCAACCAAAAACAAAAATCCCAACACAGTTTTGACACAACCACAGCCACCTGAATCGCAGCTGCCTACGCGCCAACGCGCCCCAAAAGCCGCCGCGCCGCCCCGAAGCCGCCGCCCCCCCGCCTGGTGTGCAAGATCTCCCCCAGCCGCAGCCGGCCGTTGGCGCCCCAGCCGGCCTGGTCCAAGCGCCCCAGGCGCCGCGCAATCTTCAGGCGCTCGTGGCAGCCGTGGCGGTGCCGCGGAGTCAGCAGCAGCAGCTCCTCGACCGAAATGGGCGAATTTTTTGGGGAGCCCGGGAGGAGAACCCGGAAGCCCATAGACACCTGTGGAAAGACGACTTTCCTCTTGCAACGGCGACTTTTCTGCACTTCCATGTTAGGTGGGAGGGGAACCCCGGTTTATTCATGGGGGTGTCGCTGCTATTCATCACTTTTGGAGGGAAACACCGCCGTGTTTCTACACAAGGGTTCACTAATCCGAATTCAACGTTAGATTGTTGGCTTACTTCTTTGCAATCTTGGAGAACACACCTTTCCAGGACGTGATACCCTTAAGTTGAACCTCGACCAGCCTCCGAGGCTCACATCCGGCATGGGAAAACCCTGTACCCCTGGTGAACATCCAAATTGGTGGTACATGGGTGTTCATCCGCCCCAAAATGGGGCATAGGTTATGACCCACAGCCATCTGTGAACGAAGAAGCAAGGCGCCGAACGAAGCGCTCACCTGGGGCCTCACTATACTCCCCTTGCTCGGGTTTGTCAGCCTGTTCAAAACCTACGAAGGAAGCTAGTCACTCAATCACCAGCCCAAGGCACCAAAGAATTCGCTGAGCAGGGAACAACTGAACAAGCAACTGCAAGGAAGGAGAGTGTCAGGAACATGCATCTGGTGGAAACACATTCATAATTGGGAAAGCTCATCTAATCCCGATTGAGGAGAAACCAAAGAAGGATGCTTAAAATTCAAAGATCTGAAGCTTGCACCCAAGCTCCTCAGTCAAGACGGACACGTCAGCCTCACTGGCGCCACTAACCGACATCGGCTCAGTCCTCCGGCCTGACGCCGCAACTCTCGGGCCAAACTTGGCTCCGGCCTTGAAGCTGACGTGATGCAAGGATTCGCATGAGCAAGACCGCACGCCTTTTTGGACTGAACTAATGAATTCACGGGATGGCAACTCGAACTGTTCAAAAGCTGCACTTTGTCTTAGGTGTCATTTCTGCATAGCTGTGTGCCATTTCCCAGCGTGCGTTCCAAGTCTGCACATCCGCGCTGCTTGCAAATGCGAATTATTCCAGTCTGGCCATCTATATCTGTGTCAAAAGTTGGACCAAAAAACACACTGTCAACTCATGACACGGCTGGAAACGGTCCGCTCGATTGCGAATTGGGGCCTTCAGGGCCTTTCAAAACGATGTCTCGCTGGAGCTCATGCAACGACCTGAGCATGCAGCGTGAAGGACGAAAACAGGAGGACGATTGATCAAATGGTCACATCATGTCACATCTGCAATGTCGGGAACTATGATATTTGGTCACGTCTAGTCGGATTGTCGAACATCAACCCGAGGCGTTTCTTTGTCTGACCTTTGCTCAATTCGGACCATTGACATGACCTTTTGGCATCCCTTGCGGCAAGAACGCGAGGGCTCCTGAGAACCCGACTTGGTTCAAGGGCTCTCCAATGATCTCCTTGGCTGCCGCTGCAAGGCTGTTTTCCTGCCGGGCACGAGTGCGCATGGATTGCCTGAGAGCCCAGTAGCCCTCGTATGACAATCTGGAGGAAATCCTGCAATGACGCTTCCTGTAGTCAGTAAACCTGAATTCTACTATGAGCATCCAGAGGGAAGCCAGAGAAACAACTGACACAATGCCAGCAGAATAAGGCAGGTCTGACACAGCATCAAGCATCTGGACATATAGGGACTCACGCGCATCCAGCCTCAGGCGCAGCATTGCCCGCAAGCTCTGCATTTTGCGGCACCTTTGCTTGGTTACAAAAAGTGCTTCGTCCCCCCCCCAACATGATGGAGTATTACTTCGAACGGCCACTTGAGGATACAGGAACTCAAAAGCGACATGTCATGTCAACCCATGGCCGTGAGGAAGCGCCATTGGTCGCAAGTCCAAAACAGTGCAGGATAATTCTTCGACACTTGTCCTTTCATGGCTTCCTCTCGGCCGAATGGAGGAAACCCACTCAAAACGCCTCGCAATTCTCCTTGTCGCACTGGCACAGCTCCTTCCGACTCGAATCAAAACGCTTCTCTGCGGTGCAAGGATGTGAATCATAATCAAAACCTGGCACCAAAATTGCCTACCCAAAACCATGTAAAGAATTTACAAGGCGGCTGCACCCGTCTACCCTCATGCGATCCCTGCCTTGTTGAGCCTTTCACGGATGTCATCTTCATCCTGGTACACTGATACTGTGGATGGACAAAATCCAAAACTATGGGGAATCATTGTTTGTTGGTATGTACAGGAGAATCATCATTCCAGGGTTTCTTAGGTGGTGCAGGATTGCGTCCATCCACAGTATCTTTCTGGCTGGGCTGCTCGCCGGAAGAAAATGCGAAAGTCGTGCTGCCGAAACCATAAAACGGCGACCCGCTCCACCCAAGCTGGAAAGGGCTCTGTGTGCTTCTTCATTCAACAGGAAAAGTCTCTCTCACCGAACCTGGGGCAGTTGCGCGGGTTCCAACTGGGATAGGCCGAAGCTGGGGCCCGTGCACTTGACACCGAGATGGCGCTCCGGCCTTCAAAGGGCTAAAGGGCCCGGAGATCCCGACAGCGGCGGCGGGTTGTGCCCCCGTAACCTCCAAATACCCTCTTTTTTCAGGGTATCATGTCGACCCTCTACTAAAAAAGGAGTGTACCATGGAAAACCAGGCTTTCCAAAAAATACCCCCAAAATACCCTGAAAAGTACCAGAAAAAGACACACCCATATGTACCCAAAATCGGTTGCCCTGGTAAATGGACCATGGACTAAACTCTGCGGTCCATATCCTGGTGGCTTAATTTTGACCCATGGCCCATACCCAACCGGGCCAATGAAAGCCCCCGGGTTCCACCGGCTGATCCCAGCCTGTCTGTGGCACCACCGCAGCCAGGCTTCTCGGCAGGAGCAAGCGAACCGGGGGAGGCATGGATCCGAGAGAAACTCCTGCGACATGCACTAAGACCATTGCAACAATGGGCTGTCTAAAGCAAGGTGTGGGATTCCAAAGACTGCCCTCTCCCACTGTCGTATGCCTGCAGGAAAGATTGCTTAGCTCTTGAGGGTTATTCCTCTAGCAAAGCGCTTCATTACGTGACATAGCAAAGTAAGGGCAAAGTAAAGCGCCTGTCTTGCAGGCTATGCTTGGAACCTATAAACAAACGGTCCAGTTGCTACAACCGGCTAGCCATGATAACTCCGGGTGGAATCAGGATCTAGCAGCAATGCAGCTGAGCGTTGCAGAGTGTCTAAGCTGCCCGCGCTGGGCGCAGCATCATCATAGGGCTCAGCTCCGCATCATTATCCTGCTCAGGTCAGCCATGCATGTTACGACATCACGTGGAGTGACTCTGGTGTGCTGCTTTCGACTCTCTTGAGGTCCTCCTTCTGGTGCAAAAAGGAGACTGCCTGAGCCTGCAGTGATCGCAGCTGGCAAAAAAAAAAAACGAAGACGAACTTGTGAGATCAACAATTTACAGGGAGCAAACGACCCCCCCCCCCCACTTCCAAGCGCAATGCCGTTCGAGGAGTCACCAGCTCCACTATGTACCTCTGACTGAGCAGAGCTCCGGTGCACGAGGTGCCCCTTTCATCACAGGGCACAGGCTTCGCGCCCGGCTGACGTCCTGAGAGCAAGACTCATCCAGCGCATGCGGCAACAAGCGAAGAGCTCCCTACAGAAACGACTCCAAATTGCCAACTGCCACTCACCCACAGCCCAATGTACGCTTTGTACCTGGCATATGGGTGTGGCTCAAACTTAAAAGAGCTAGGGTTACGCAGGTGATAGTCTTTGATTCTATGTACCAAGGTGCCATCTTGGTACATGTTTTGAGCCACAGCCTATTGGCTCGGTCCTGGGGGGCTACACAAGGCGCATGCCCCCTGGCAGAAGCTGGAGCCACATCCTGCGCTAGAAAAACTCCTTCGGTGAACCATGGTGCAAGATGCGAGCACAAGGCACAAGCGCTTAAAGCCATGGCCTCCGAATGCCACCAAGCCTCAAGTAGTTGCTTGCTTCGGGGCAAGCGTGTGGCATGCTTTAAAATGTCCACCAAACGTGTCTCGGGACCCGGCGATGGGTGGCCTTCCTCTGGGGGTTTGAGGAGTTCGGAATCCTGGCGAGTCGATTCCGAGGCTTGCTAAGGCCTTCCGCGACAGCAGTTGACTCCAAGCCGTGAAGCAGAAGGCTTCTGGGAAGCTTGCTGCCTTACCCTGCTCTTGGAATTAAGGGCATCCGCCATTCAGTTGAAGGTTGTTTTATAGGTGGACGCTTAGCATCAGCGCCTGCCTTCCGACAAAGGCCCAGTTATCTGCTTGACGTGCGTCAGGTCAAGCTTGAGCGGAAGAGCATCCTCTGAAACATGCCAACGTCGCAATCTCGGCAAAACTGGAACGCACACAGCACTGAATTGGCCCCGCAAACCATGGCCCAGCTCCTGCGGTCGATGGCAAGCTGGCCTGGCAACATTTCGAGCAAACCAATTCAGCACATTCATCTCTGCGCCTGTGACTCCTGTCGCACCTGATGCTGCAGCTGCCTGAGACCAGGCCATGTCAATGTTTCCTGTTAATTCATGAAGTTGGCCCTTCGCGATCCTGCTGCCTCTCCAATCGCAGCATGCCAAAAATACATTCCATCCAGGAGTAAGACTGCGCGAGTTGCGGAATCAAGCAGACTTGCACAACGCCGAGGCAGGAACCAGAGCTGCTTGTGCTCAAACCTAGGTGTAATAGCCAGGCCCCTTGCAAGGGCATTTGCATCCTCCTAGAAAGAGGGCATATCATCTACCTCTGCCATCTACCTCTGCGCTAGAATCTCAGGCAGCTACTGCTGCAGGAAGGCGAGCGTACCTGGAGACAAGTCCAGCTTATGGACATCGGCTTTTCGCCGCCAAGCTTGCGGATGTGCGAGCTGGCTGCAAAATCCGCTGACAACCAGCCGTGATCCAATAGATGCCCCTGCCTCACATGGCACGGCCGGTTCCGGCTGACGGCGACCTGTTCGCAGATCTGACGGCGAGGGCCCGAGACCAAAGACCGACCTCGCAGCTGGCTGGCCACAGCAGCAGCCTGCAGCAAGTGGGCCGCTGGCCGTTTTGGGCGCTCAGGCCACAACTCAACCAGGTGCGAAGAGTTCAGACGTGGCTTCTCAGTGCGAGATTCACAAACCCCGAAGGCGCTGGGTGCTTCCCATAGCGGCCAGGGCCAAACCAGCCAAACCAAATGATCAATCGACGTGTCCGGCGGTGTGCTTCAGCTCTGAGGCGGCCAGCCCTTGCAACCGGCCGCAGCTTGTCCGGCCTTAATCTGCAGGGATTGGTCGATGGAGACAAGCTCTTGGCTCGCGCGCGTGAAAAGAATTGCCAAGGCTACATCCAAACGAGAACCAATGCTGTGGCGACCCGGATCTGTCTGCTCCGCGAGCTGGTCGAGTTCGAGTTCGAGTTTGAGTTCGGGCGTGCGCGACTTTTGGTTCGGCCGGGGGCAGCTCGAGTTTGAGCTCGACATCATGCTCGCGCGTGTCTTCCTTCTTTGCTGGGGGGGAGTTCGACTTCGAGTCTCCGAGTTCGGGCGGGTCACGTCATGCCGCAAAATATTTCGCTCACAGTCGGAGCCCATCGCAGCCGAAGAGCCGAATCATACTCCGCATCGCAGCGCGCTGCTGTGAAACTGCCGGAGTTGCCTCCTGCCCACCAGCTTCTACCAGCATCTCTTCCAACACTCGACTGTTGATTTCAGTGCCATCTCACTTCCATCTTCAGCCAAAGAAGGTTTGAACTCTTAAATCTCTATTGAACCCTTAGGGTGTTCAGCTCAGGCTCATATATATTTGTTTGAACCGATTCCGCTGAAACGCCGGCCGAAAAAAAGGACTCCGACGTGGCTCTCCTTAGGGCCGCTGGACCTGGACTTCAGGCTCTGGTTCTCCTTCTTGGACCCATTTCTCAGAGACTCCTTGGGCTTTGTGACATGGACGACTGGAGGGATGCTGTGCCACATACCATCTATAGAGTGTCCATAGGGAGTTCATCTCAATCTGGGGAAGAAAAAAAGCCCCAGCCTCGCGTGCGGGAGGAGCTGGTTTCGGCGAGCCTGAGCCACGGCCATTGGGTTCTTCCCTTTTTGGCGTCATAGCCAGCGGAGATTGACTATTGGACCAGGGTTCAGAGCAAAAAACGACTCCAGGAAGCGTGCATCTTCCAGACTGAGGCAAGGGCTCTTTTCAGGAGCTCGCGCGGCGGCTGGCAACAGAGTCCATGGTAAGCTGCCCACGGCCCACTCACAACCAAAACAGTGAGAACCAATTCCCAAGGTGTTTGTCAGCCCTTGTGTCCAACAAACTACAATCTGCCCGCTCCAAAAATGCCTGTCAATGGGAAAACGGTGCATTCTTGTGTAGAAGGGAACCTGCACAATCCATGGACCAGGGTGCTGGAACAGTGTGAAATCTCCTCCATGTGCACATTCTGCCTGCCTTTGGAACTTGCTTGCACGTGCCGAACCTCATACAGCACAGAACCAGTGGCGAGCAAGAAATATGCCACACAACTGAAGATAAGAAGCTGGGAGCCCGACAGTGAGGACCCTGCTCTGCTCTTGCGAGGGCCTCATGCACACCATCCCAACTTGCAATTGCTGCAAACTCAACAGACCATAGATGCAGAGCATCTTGACTTACCCTGCAACTTTGACAACAGCTTGGTGCCCGCAACCTCCATGCAACCACAAAAGCCATAGGACATCTCCCCCCAGTTCCTTTGCGTGGTGGGCTGAAGAGATGTGCCTTTCCCGTAACGAAAAGGCGCGCTGTTCGAGAAATTGCACATAGAAATCTGCCAAGAGACTTGCTCCGAAGACCCCGAAGGCGGACGAATTGGCAAGACGCTTCCGCCCCCCCCCCCCCCCGAAAAGAAAGGGCGGCACCTCTGTCCATGCTAGGGACGGGGCGCGGGTGAATTGGACACACCTGGCCGGTGGGCAGGCATGCGCCGATGCATTGGCCCTCGAATTCAAAATACAAGTTCCCAGTGAGGCTATGGAAGAATGCAAAAAGTCAAGAGGGCCACAATGAAGCGCTTCATATCTGGCGATTGAAAGCGTGAGGCTACTTTGACTCAGCAACTTGGTCCATGTTCCCCGCCTGAGGGGCAACAGAACACACACGATAATGTTGCGGAGAATATACGAGCGGTCAAAGTTTCCAGCAAAAGACATGGCTGTGGGTCAAAAATAGATACCCAAAATGAGCTGCCCTGGTGAATGGGAATGTGGGCTAAAATCTCCGGTCGCCTGATGGTTTCATTTTGACCCATACCCACGTGGAAAAGCCAGAGAGAGAGAGCTTTGCTGAGTCCCCTTGGTCTTTGCGGGAAATCTGGAGAGTTCATGTCTCAACCCGATTCGTCAGACTGGAAATTCTAACCAAACCTGACTGGCCGGTATACATGGCAATTGCCAGACATGTGCAACTTATCGCTGCTTGGACACGGATGCTTTTCGATTTCCATCGTGGGGAAGCGGATTGAGGCGTCTGGAAGCTGCACCTTTCGGTTCGAACATATTCAGCCATCTGAATCGCTGCAGTCCGCTGGAACAAGGGTGGTTTCCAATTGCTAGTGCATGCATGGTGCTCTGCCGCATGGTAGGTGCATCGGTCTTTCTGGGATTTCCTGCCCAAGGAGCCTTTAGAGGGTGGCTTTAGATCGGAAGATTATAAGCTCCGGAGCTTGAAAATCCAGCTCAGCTTGCCACGTCACTAGTTTTTGCAACGCGAGCTCAGATCTACGATGCTCGTTTTCTGGGCCTGAATCTTGCGTACGCAATAACATGCATCCTGGTCGTTGGACTCGAACGAATATTACGAAGAAAGAAGTACGGATACGGACTTTGACTGGACGAGCCCGCCTTTGGAACTTGCTTGCACGTGCCGAACCTCATACAGCACAGAACCAGCGGCGAGCAAAAAATGTGCCACACAGCAGAAGAGAAGAAGCTGGGAGGCCGACTGCTAGGATCCTGCTCTGCTCTTGTGACGGCCTCAAGCAAACCATCCTGTAATTGCTACAAGTTTCAACAGAACATAGATGCAGAGCATCTCGACTTGCCCGGCAAATTGGACTGCCACGCTGCACAGTCCATGCTAGGGAGGGGGCGCCCGCATACTGGACGCACCTGGCTGGACAGCAAGCATTCGGCGAGCGAATGCTTTGCCGCATGCACACAACAGCTTTCTTTCAACCGCAGTTTGAGTCAAGCTGCTCAAGGGTTGGCCACTATTTGTGTTTAGGACTTGCCCGTCTCTTTCTACCCTTACCAAGCTACCTGCTCGGACGCTCGCGGCAGAAGCAAACCGCGAGGCGTGCCGCCGCTTCCGCGTGCGCGCGGGGCGCACGGACTGTGCGCCGCCTTTGGGGACCTCGGGAGCAGCCCCCGTTGCAACTGGCCATCCATCTGCCATCTGCGCATGGTCCCAAACCGGCAAACCAGCACACCAGCACCCCGCCTTTTACGTCAGGCAGGTGCCAGGTGGGCTGGGATGGTAAATATTGACATAGAATGGGTATGGGTCAAAATGGAACCACTGGACCGCAGGTCTTGTCCATGTTTCCACTTGTTTTGAAAGTGCCTATTTTGGACACAGCCATATGTTAATTCAAACAAGCCCGCTAGAGTGGACCAATCGCCACGCAATGGCTCGATGGAGATAGGGACCATGGGTTTCAAGACAGGCTACTTAAAGGGGCGATCCGCTACGTCAGGTAAGTGGTTACTGCGTTGGTCTCATGACCCACACGGAGACTAAACCACGGCTTTTGTGGGTTATCACCCGTGGTTGTTACCCACTTACCAGACGTACCGGATCGCCCCTTTAAGTAGGGCTCTACGCGTGAATTTTCTGGGGACCCGGCAGCCTCCTTGCTTTGGGCTCGCGTCGACGAAGCTGAGCACGAGATCGGGGCAAATGGGCGGCTCGTCTCTTTTGGACTCCGACCCCCCGTTTTTGGTCAGGTTCGAAGGGACACCAAAAAGGAAAGCCGAAGCCATTTTTGAGGCGTCCCCCACAAAAAGACACACCCAAATGCTGACGGCTGTCCTTCCAAGCGCAGTCCCTGCCCGGCTTCGCATCGCATGCCCCGTGTTCTTCCCCCGGCCTCCAGAATCTCTGCATCCTTCTTCTCGACTTCAATCTTCAGCTTGCCAACTTCACGAAGTACCTCGCCCAAGCACAGACACCTCGCGCTTCAGAAACACCTCACACCTCGGAGGTCTGCTTCTGCAGGCGGCAGACCTCTTCCTGAGGCCAGTCTTGAGGAGGCATTTGGCACACATACGGGTCAAAGCAATGGATCGTAAGACACCTGCCGCCAGGTCATCGTCAATCTCTTCTGCCACAGCCTGACTGGCTCAAATGTAGAAACCTTTATGTCAGGAAAAAAGAACATGGCAAACTAAGGCGGATGCACTATGTAAAAGTTCGTCATCCGCTGATTCCAAGTGGCCTTACTGCCCCAGTTGGGTTCTGTGACTCCTTCTGAGTCTGCCAAAAGATGAGGGCCCTGCGTGCACCGCCGCGACTCGCAAAGAGAGATGACTGCAATCTTTGGCAGAACCTTCCAGCGAATTTGGCCAAAGGGACATGATAAGCCATCGACTGGTGGATATGTGCTGCTTGGAGTGACAAGCATGTTTGGGCTCAAAGAAGCAGTTGCGCAATTCATGTCTGGTGCCATCAAGTCACTACAGCGGATGGACGAAATCCATTTCGCACCACTTGGAAACCATGGTTGACACCACTATTCTTGGCATTTACAGGGGAATCGAATCAGAAACCAGGGTTCCCAAACGGAGCGATTTCTGGATTTCGCGCAAAAAATCGCGCAACCCCTGGGGCTCAGGCTGCAGAGTTCTGAGTGTGTCCGCTTGAGCCCCAGGAGCAGGGTCAAGCATCAGGAGCATTGAGGTGCTACAGCGGTCCTGAGGTGAAGGCTGGAGAAAGCTCTGCATCCCATGTGGAGCCCTTTGGAAGCCAATGCAAAAATCGCAACATAGTGGTTGACGCAAATGTCACACAAATATGCCACATCCAACAAATTGGTCCTGGATGCCTCCCAGCAGGAGCCACAGGTTGGTGTGGCAGCTGCGAGACGTCCTCAGCACGTCGTGGAGCAAAAAAAAAAAAAGTCGGGGTGTGTCACCGAGGTCTGAGCCACTGCCGGTCGCTGGTGTCCACGTCGATGATCACCAGCTGCCCCACCTGAGCGTTTCGACCTGACTCGTCCCGAGCCCCGCTTCCCCGCTTCCCCCGGTCGAGTGCTGGGCAGACTTGGGCCGGGCGACTTGGAAGGAGATCACCGTGTGCGACCTAAGGCAGCTGGCACGAAAAATCGGGCAGAGCAAGGTGGCCATGGGTCAAAACCCAAATCGTACCCCCAGTGAACATCCCAATCCATGGGTGCACCTACCCCATGGTGCAATTGGTTTTGACCCACAGCCATGTTACAAACACATCCCCGGTAAGATGTCGAGGGGAATCACTCTATCTCGGCCAAGGGAAAGAAATGAGGGTCGAGATGTTTGTGACTTGTGACTTAGCTTCAAAGTGCCACCCCATGAAACTCCAGAAGAGCATCGAAATTCGAGTGACTGATCCATGTGCCGTGAGACAGAACACAAGTCTTGGCTCATAAACAATGTTCCTCACATGCATACACCAAAAACAAGATCAGAACAGGCTCGTAAACCTTGGACTTCAGCGTGGAATCTGCTGGATACAACTGGGAAATGCTTAGATACGAGCAGAATGCGAAAATTTTGCTTCAAATGAACGGTCTGCCTTCTGAAGGCCTCATCCAAATTTGCCAGCCGTGCATTGCTTAGAAAGCTCTTGGACATGCGGCGACTAGTCGTCCCGCCTCCTTCCCTGGCAACAAGCTAAGTGGGGCTGGATGACTAGGCTCCCAGTCCCTCGCAAGCCTTTGCCAAAAAGATAGCAGACAGCCATCCCGGAACACCAGGAAAACAGCTATACAGCTGTGGGTCAAAATCCCGTACAAACATCCCAATCCCCAATAAAGTAAAGCCTAAAATGGGTGGTGAATTCACCTACCCCCAAAATGGGATCCCATTGGTTTTGACCCACAGCCATACCACAACCATCATGTCCCCTGCTCGAAACTGTTCAAGCTCAGCGATCCAAAGCAAGAGCTCTGCTTCTCAGGCTGTGTCAGCGGAAGGCACCGCTGTTGCTGCCGAGCGCGGCCTTCGCCTTAGGGCGTTGGTTTGTGGCTCCACGGGCCACGGGCCCTTCACAACAACAGCATCTTCACCTCTCAATACACACACCCCTTGAGGCTCTGGCGAACCAAAGCAGCCAAATCTCGAGCAACGGACTCCTGCACCCCGATACTGCAAATCGCAATCTGAATCTCAACTCCGCTTACAAGAAAGAACTCGCATTGTGCAAGCAAACACGCAAGAACAAGTCAACATTTCTCTTGCTCTCTCTCTCTCTCTCTCTCTATCTCTCTCCCTGAGTACCTGGTCTTTTGCCCTTCTTCCGTGTCCATCGGAATTCAGTGATGCACAGTGCTCCTTGTGCTCACAGGGCCGCCTCGCCTGGCCGCTGCTGTAACACGGATTGCCCGCAAGAATCACGCGCGCTTGAAGCAAGAGATGTTCACCGATTCACCGAGTGCAAGCTCTGACTTGAATATCAAGGCCGCCGACAAGTGAAAGGGGACAGCGAGATAATACCCCAAACAAGGTAGACAAGTCGATTCTCTCTTCCATGTTCCATGCTGGTTCATCAGACTTGCCAGTCGGATAAACTCAGCTACCCACTGGACTGGAGCTGAAAGATCGCCTGGCCCAGTGCTGAGCTGATGCCATGTGTATACTTCAGTGTATGCAAGAACAGTGATCCAACGAAGACACACGTCTACATGTAGATAGCTAGATAGATAGGATAGGGTGGATTGGATGGGATGGGATGGGATGGGATAGGATAAGGATAGGATTAGAATAGGATAGGATCAGATTGGATCAGATTGGAATAGATTCAATTAGACTAAATAGGTAGATAGGATAAGACAATATTAGATTGGATTGGATAGGACCATATCAGAGCATATTAGACTAGATTAGATCAATATATTGACAGATTGATAGATCTGCCAAACAGACAGGCAGGCAGGCAGACAGACAGACAGGCAGGCAGGCAGACAGGCAGACAGGCAAGCAAACACACGAATTAATAATAGATAGCTACACTTATTATTAGATTTAGAAATAAATGCAAGCATCAACTTGCCATATCTACGCAAGTCCCGAGCAACTCCCGCGACTGAAAGACTTTAACTCTGGGGTTCCACCAACCTCCCAATCTTGACGCGAGGCCTCCTGGCGCGGGTATCGTCCTTAGTGTCAGCCTCCCTCTGATTGCTGCGTTGGATTGGTGGTTTGGTGGTTTTTTGGAGAGGTTGCCCATTCTCCCTCAAGAAGGGGATCTTTGACCCAAAGCCACCAATCCAAGCCACCAATCCAAGCCACCACTTGCGCGCTACCTGCTAGTGACTTCGTGGTTCCACCGCTTCAACCAAACCAAAGGGCCCGGCAAGGAGGTCGCGATGCTGATCCCCATGGAGCTCGAACATCTGCAGCGACACCTGTCCGTGAGACGCATGCGAGTACATCCCAGATCCACCGGTTGCAGGAAGCCTGCACCGAAAAGCTCAACATAGACTTGCGAAAAGCTGCAAGTAGAAGTGCTCAAAGTGCTATTTGGCTGTGGGTCAAAAATAGGTACCCCAAATGGAACCCTGGTAAATGGAAAGCTGGACTAAAACCTGCGGTTCCCTGGTGATTTAATCTTGACCCATACCCATTTCATCTTGCCTTTGGCGTTCTGACCTTGGCTTCTGCCAAGCAAGGCCGTTAGGCCGTTCGCTCACTCTCAAACCCGCGGTGCACTGCCGGCACTTGGGAGATCCACTTGCACATCTGCGAGGACAGCGTCCAGCTGGGCGGCAACCTGAGGCGATGGACTGAGGTCTGGCTGAAGCACCTGGACTTTAGACACGGGCATCTAACCATAACAAGCCTCCTATATGTTACACCAATCAATAAGATTCTCCATGCTAAAACAACCGTGGTATGGTAGACCCATGAAAACCACAGTGCATAGGACTTTTAATTTGACCATTCGATTCGCCCTCGGTGAGCTGCTCTCTCTGCCAGGTGATCCGCCAGCAGGCTCTTGTCGCTGCTGGCAGCGCCGCACACGAAGGCGCAAGCCACCTGGCCGTCGCAAATCCCCAACGACCGACCCACCGACCCACCCCACCGACCCACCCACCCACCCACCCCACCCACCCCACCCCACCCCACCCCACCCACCCACCCACCCACCCACCCACCCACGACTACCTACACAGACTTTCCCGCCTCCCCGGCCAGTGCCGCATCAATGTCCGGCTTCAACATCTGAAAGACCCGGTTCTCCTGCAAACTCGACTGTGTGCCGTTTTTTCCTGTTTTTCTTCGGCTGGACATTTGTTGAAAGAAAGGAGTGCGAATGTCCTCCTGGCCAAGGATGTGCTCAAACTCCATGACAGGCAAGGGGGTCCGCCTGCCCAGCAGTTCATGCGCATGAAAGACAAGTGTCCTCGCACCGCCTTGGCTTCGAATCTGGCATGCATCCTGCCAAAGGCATGACACACCTTGAATCTCTTGCACCGCATGACTGCGACTCGAAATCGCTTCTGGGGCGTTCGTTGGCACGTGTGTCGCGCTGGCCTGTGCTCATGCGCCGCCGGCTCGCCTGCGCATGGCTCATGTAGCCTACCTTCCACGACTTGGCTCTTCATTTTAGAGCAAATCAGGACGTGGTGGCCCCCGGGGGGGAGGAGTCCCCACAGAGTTCTGAGTGCGCTGCCCGCGCAACTTCATGCTGATCCACATTGACCTGAGCCAGTTTAGTGCCTCAAAGTTCATGTGCAAAGACTGTTCTCTAAGGCTACCCCAAGCCCTTAGGAAGGGCTTCCAGTTGAGCCATGTGCGCAGGGATGTCGCCACTGCCAAATCAAGGGTACGCAGGCTCCCACATTGCGCTGCAAGAGTGGCGGTGACATTGCGCTGCAAGAGTGGCGGTGAAAGCTTTAACCACTCAAGAATATCCTGCCCTCCAAAAAATTATCAAAAAGGCACTTTCAAGACTGGAAAGAAGTGTTTAACTAGCTGCAGTCGAAAGTCTCTGCAACCATTGCACCTGTTCACATCTATCATGATCTCCGGGGGAAAAATAAACAAATAAATGATACTAGAAATCAAAGAAGAAGAAAAAGGCGGAAAAAAAAAAACGCAAGCCTTTAATTCAACCCTAGCTTTTTGTTGTGCTCCGCCAGAAGCTATCGCATCCTATCCCCCAAGACCTCCGGTCCAGGGGTGCCGGGGTGCCGGGGGCCCGGCGCGCAGCTCGTGAGCCCCCAGGACTTGCAACGGAGAGTTCTGCGCGCATGGGCCCCAAAACCCAAACTCCAGTGCCACTCATAGCAGCCATCACTTGAGCAACCAAGAAAATGCCATCTTAAAAAAAAAGGAGGAAAAAAAGTGTGTGTGTGTGTGTGTGTAGTGATTTGCGTGCACACAACTCTTGAGGCATAAGGAAGAACCCAGCCAGGCGTGATCCACGCAAGACTCCCGCCCCGCTGAGTTTGTGTGATTCATTGCTGGCTGGCTGCCGCCTACTGCCCAAGAGATTCTTCAGGGGCAGGCAGTCAAAAAGGGTCACCCAAGGAAAAAGCCGCATGTTACCTGTTTGCTTCTGGTTGAAAAGCTCGAGTCTCAATGTCAAGGGCAAGACCGTCCTTGTCAGGCTCGGAAAACGAACGGACCTGGACCCATGCTCCGCCATTCTCTATGCCACTCAGCACAGAGGCGCCCCCTCAGAACAGCACAATGGCCATCCTGCGGACATTGCCTTTCAGCTTGCTCGCAGCCTGGGCTGGGCTGGGAGCACCCGGATGCGGCAAAACAAAAACAAGCACGCCCAATGAAGCCTCCTGACACCGCCACATCTCCTCTTCGGCGTGGTTCGCCTTTCAAGGAGCCCAAATTCGAGCTTCCCACGTGCGCTAAACGGCGGGCTGGCTTCGACTTGACCCGGGCACCGGGTGATTTGGAGCTGGGGCCAGCACCCGGGCTCTGGCCAAGTCCAGCTCCTTCAAGGCCTGCCGCTCGGCCACGTCCGAAAATCGCCGCCCGGCACGCCGGCGCAAACTTCGCCTCCCGCAGCAAGCGCTCGTCCTCAACAGACCCAAAGGCGCGGAGGGTCTGGGATCCCAGTCCGAAAAGGGACCAAGGCCATGGATCGATCCCAGTCCTCACAGTCACCTGGCAGATGGGCGGCTTGCCCCACGAAACAGCGGGCTCGAAATGTAAAACTTGTACCTGCAGAACGCATGAAGAAGATGCTCTGCATTCATCCAAAGCGCTTTGACTCGAACACATGGTGTGCTCCACTTGCAGCTGCTTGATGAGGCAAAACCAGAGCAGGACATACTTGACTAGACACAAGATATGGCCGAGATCTTCCAGTGCGGTAGCTGATGAGCGTTCCCTACTTTGTTTCCAACGTTCACGGAATAAATGAGGTTTGCAAGCAAGCTACTCAATTTTTCAGGCAAACCTTGCTGCCAAACGGGCGCGCTAAGGTATTTTGGGGGAGTATTCCCATCAGTCAAACGTGTTTCAGGCCCAAAAATCGTGCCCAAAGGTTCTTGATCATCGCTGCTCCGACGGTCCAGTTCAAAAAAAAGAAGAAAGGACATCTCAGCACAACTGGCCCAGTTCTTGCCTCGTTGGCTTAGTTTAGATGGAAACTGCCACCGTCGCCCCCTTCGGCCCACGTCGCCTTCGCCTTCACAATCCACGCCGTCACCCTCCAGGGTTCCCTCTAGCACAACCTCACGTGCGGGGCCAGCAGTGTGGTGTTAAAACTCGCGGTGGCCAGGCCAAGATCAAACGACAGTACTGCAAAGTGAGTAACCTTCACCAAACATAGCAGTCGCCTTTGGTCATGGGTCAAAATCCCGTACTCCCAGTGAACATCCCAATCCCCACTAAAATAGACTGAAATGGGTGGTGCACCTACCCCAAAATGGTACCATTGGTGTTGACTCACTGCCATATCTCTAAACCCCTAGCGCATGGACGCATCACTTGGTGGGCTTGAGTCGAATCGTGCAACAATGGCTCCAAGGTTTCCAGCCACCCCTTCTCTGGAGCTGATCCAACTCTCAATCGACACGTCAGATTTCCCACCTCCCAGGATCTCTGTCACTCGTCGACGAAAAACAACCCTTGGCTTCAAAAAGGCCAACCACTGAACCTGTCAGACGCTGTCAAACTGGTGCATCCCGCTATCGGCCATTTCAGGCACCAAAACTTTCCCGCGGCTGAGCTTCGGGCGTCTAACATGTAGCCCATGACAAACCTGACCCCAGTCCCGAGAATAAGAATTGCTCCGCTCCAAACCGCGAGTGCTCAGGCGCAAGGCCAATCATCACAAGCGGTCAGCTCCAGCTTCTTTCGCAGGTGTTGTCGATGTTCGTGTTTGTTTGCACGTATGCATGGGTGTGGTTGTGTGTGTGTGTGTGTTTGGAGCGTTGGTGGCTGAACTGCTGTCATGATTCCGACCCACTGCATCAAGAGCAATTTTGCATAAGATTGGCCCTGAATCCATCAGTGCAATGCTCGTTGGCTTCATGGCTTCTACCAAAAAACTGCCGCGCGCGTGCCAGAACGGTTCAGCGTTGCCACCACCACATCAAGCAAAACAAAGACGCGCGGGGCCGACTCTTTTGCGGCCACGTGCGCTTCAAGGAAATCAAGGCGACACATGGAGAGCCTTGGTATGATCAATGGCGCAGGTGGCCACGTGGGTCAACTCTGCAGCTTCGACCAGCCAACTTTGGTGGGGGAGCCAGCCAGCCACCAACCAACCAGCCAACCCCATTCACAAGCAGCAGGTCGATGATGCGCTGCCACCCTCAGCTTGGCCAAGGAGCTACACGAAGCTGCCGCAATCTGCCTGGGAGCTGTCGAGGAAGGCATTTCTTCGCCATTGGCCGGCTCCATTTCAAAACCCTGTACCCCCAGTGAACATCCCAAACCAAACTGAAATAGACTAAAATGGGTGGTGCGCCTACCCCAAAATGGGATCCCATCGGTTTTGACAACCACAGCCATTTGAAGATTGACCCCAAAAAGAAGGCAGGGCTGCCTGAAATCAGCAGAGTGCAAGATAAATCTCGAACTCAGCGTGTTCCTCAGCGCCGCCTGCATGCAGTGATTCTGCCGCAGCTCGTCCGACTGTACAAAGTCTCACCTGCGCAATCATAAGGGACAGTGACAAATAGTGTTATTTGGGTTGCTTTGGCGAAATGCCACAAGACCGCAAACCACTAACCACGTTTTGTGTTGTTTCATAGCACTCCAAAGAGAAGCGCTCCATTATGCCTAGTCTCGACGCAACAAACCAACATTGAGACAAAGTCCAGTGAGACAGTCCTGGCACGATTGCCAAAGCACGTTTTTGCTCACCAGCATGACTGCATGGAGTTGCTTGGAAAGACCTGCCCGGGCCTAGCCGCCATGAGGACATTCGCAGCCTCATTCAGAGCGTAGCGCTAAAGACGCTGAGTGGGGTTGGTCCTTGATGATCTCAATGTCACGTTTGTACGTAGAGCCCGCCATCCCACAAGATACCAACACAGTGGGGGAAATCCGTCTTTGATCAGCCTTTTAGTTGATCGGATCCCGAGGTCACAACCTGCAATTTCCTTGTTCGTCAAGCCCAAAATATGTCTCTGTTTGGCGCGAAAGCTTATTCTTCGCCCTTATTGTCGCCCCGCTTCCACCTGGAAGTATAGAGTCATGGATCGCTGCTCAGGTAGGCGCCTAGTCGGATTCGAACTGAACCGGCACGCTGCGACGGCACCTGCCAGTGAACGCCGCCAACTGAGGTTGTTTCCCGCGCCGGAGGCCGCGCCCCTCATGTTCAGACACTGCTTCTGATTTATGGTTGACGATGATGATATTGGCCTCTACGTCCGAAGCAGCCCATTCCCTTTTTCTTTTTTCAGATTGATTAAGCTGCTGTTGTAGCTGCTAGCGGGATGCAGAAAAATCGTCTGCCTCCAGAACAAGCACAGCAACTGTTGCGCCGAAGCTGTTATTTCAAAGCGATCGTAACAACTCTCGTCAGGAGCGCGTGACACCACTGCCAATGTGCGCCCGGCCTGAGCTGAACAGATCTCAGTCAATGTGGCCCGACACAAAAGCACTAAGTGCAAAGCTTCTGTCTGCGAAGAGCGGTTTGTCATAGACACCGAAGCTACTATCCTTCCAGTGGCCAAGTACATGTTCAGAAGCAGACAAAGGCTGAGGCTGCGGCTATGCCTGCTGACTGATTAAAGAGCCGCTGGTCAAACATAGCTTCCGAGCTTGTTGGGCGCGCTGCCTGGCTGCTTGCATCTGCTGAAACTGCTTCCTTCCTCATTCCACACAACCCCTCTATGTTTTTCGGAGCTGGCCTGTCCAAGCGCTATCCGCTCGGAGATGTCGCGGTCTTCCTCGCGACGGCGCCTCTTGCCTCAGGCGCCAGGGCGCCAGCTTTGCTCTGAGCCTCCGGGCCGTGCCTGCGAATTCTCGGCGGTGGTCGCGCTCAATCTCGCGCTGCCGCTGCATCAAGACCTGGGGCAGCGAATTCGGCAGGGGGGGCGGGTGTGCCAATGGAAAGCCTCCATGCGCTGGCGTTGTTTGATTGCTTCACTGCCATCCTGCAGCGGCCTCAGCAACAACCCTCTTGTTGCATCAATGAGCCGGCACATGTTGCGACCTTCTCAGGTCTACAAGTCAAAGCTGAAGCGCTCACGCTGCAAGTTCTGCACGTCTTTGCCTCACCTGTTTTGAAAGCTGAGCATCGCCCAACAAACACAAGCTCTGTAAGAACACCTGGACACTGTCTCTGCCACACTTTCGGCGAATCGGAGCCGCTCAATCGCTCCGAAAAAAGCCAGCCCCAAAAACTTCTCAAAGCACCTCAGCGGCCAAATCTCGCAGCTGTTGCTCTCGGATCTCCTCCTCTCGGACCTTGCGAACTTCAATGGAGCAATGAGTCACTGAATTCAGGTCCCTTCCAGGACAAAGCTTGCCTTCTAGGAAATCAGTCAAAAGGCGTTGCGCACCTTCTGTTGTTGAAGGCGACTCCTTCTTGTCTTCGTATCTGACTGTGCCTTTTGCTCTGCAAGACGCCTGGGAGCGGAAATGCAATGAGCCTCATGGCAACGGCAACCTGGCAAAGCATCTTCCTTGGGAGCGTGCAAATCCTGGCTCAGCGTAGCAAACCTGTCTGCATCCTGCACAAAGACCCCCCTGGCTTCGCTGTCAAATGGCCCTGGGTCAAAATCCAAATCGTAGCCTCAGTGAACTTTCAATCCCAAATCATGTTCTCAATCCCCACCAAAACAGGTTCTAAACTGGGTGGTGCACCTACCCCAAAATGGTACCATTGGTTTTGACCCGAAGCCAAATCATGGCTTCAAGAAAATCCGCCGCTGGATGCACCCAAACTCTTCGGAGCTGCACAAGCAACCCGAACGCTTGTCCTGCGAATGGCGGGAGGTGCCTTTTTGCGCAGGGCCTGAGAAGGGTCACATACCATTCGGAAAAGAACAACATGCCATTCGGAGCACATTCGTATGATTCGGAAGCTCGGGGTGCTCTTGTGAATTGGACGTTGCGCCACTGATAAGCGCAGCCCTGGCAGCAATTCGGCATGTAAGATTCGGGCACAAAGCCATCACGGCAAGCACGAATATTCTCCAATTCCAATGCGGTGCATGTGTGTTGGCACGTCTCATGGTCCACTGTTCCAACAAATCGCCACAAGCTGGTGGGTCAGCGTCTCTGCGCAGCGATGTTTATGTGTGGCCCAATTGGCGTCCGTGCCTCGTAACATTCAGACTTAGGCCGAATGGCTAGACGCGATCGAGTCAACGCTGTCTAACGACCTGACCAAGCGCTTGACCGTCGTGGAAAACATGTTGCAGAAGAAGGATGGAAACCGGCACTACTCCGAGGTGATCAAGGAATACATGAGATCAGTCAAGTGGCTAAGGACTGCATTGACCTGGCCAGAGCTTGTATCAGAGCATTCGAGAAATCTATCAAGCCCAAGGCCGATTCCAAAGCTAAGGCTGTTCCTAAGTCCACGTCTAACGACAAGTGACGTGGCAACTCAAACTAGCACTGCAGTCTTTAGACTTTACTGGGGCAGCTAAACAAAGCTGTTATTGCGGCTTCATGTGAGGGCAAAGATTGCTTCCATGCATGGTGCGGCAAACAAACAAATCTGCTTCGACATGCGTGAGGACATCATCAACAAGCAAGTCTTGCTGCCTGACGCAAGCATAGATCGAGATTTGCTAGACGGTCACTGGCTGATATTCGGGACATTCGCCTCTTAAAATAATTACAAGGGATGGCTGCAAGAACAATCAGTCATGACTGAGTTTTGAGGATGATAAGGCCCGACCAACGTCGTTTAAAGGTTTGGCGCGTGAAGCTTGCGATTCCGCAACGAGGATCCTCTACATCTGCTCTGGGGTAGAGGCACGAAGAGCGTGCTTTCGTTAGAATGTGTCATCGTTTGCACCTTCAAGAGTCTTCAAAACATCTTGGAATCTGAAGTACACGTCGTCTCTTTTCTCATGGCCCAAGCATACTTCCTCGGACCCCGGCAGGCATGGGAATTCGCATGAGGCTAAAGCCACAAAAACCTTTCCCTTCGGCTGGCGTCAACACAACTCCGCACGTTTTCCGGCGGGATGGGATCGATCCCTTGACCGCAAGGTCCAAAGCCTGACGCAAGCCAACGCCAGTCCGATGTCATTGTTGGTGCCTTACCAGAAATGACATGGCCTGATCTTTTCTGGCGATACCAAAAAAATGCCCCTTGGACAAACGGAAAACTCTGCTGCCCTGATCTTTTGAAACAGCTCGGCACCTGCAACATCTAGAGTTTTGAACAGATTCTGCCACTCTTGCGCTAGACTGAGCGGCTTCTGCAAAGTTTGGCTTCCGACCATCACCCTTGGGTCTGTCCTGCATGAGATATCTCTCCTAATATCGCGCACTGAGACATCGAGCTTCTGCTCAAATCAAGGACGCTCAAAGGCGTGACGCAAAATCTGTGGATCAGGTCCCCGCCCACCCGCTCGCCCGCCCTTACTTACTCACTTACGCACTTACTCACTTACGCACGTACTCACTTACTCACTTACTCACTTACTCACTTACTCACTTACTCACTTACTCACTTACTCACTTACTCACTTACTCACTTACTCACTTACTCACTTACTCACTTACTCACTTACTCACTTACTCACTCGCTCCCTCACTCACTCCCTCACTCACTCACTCGCTCCCTCCCTCGCTCGCTCGCTCCCTCGCTCGCTCGCTCGCTCGCTCGCTCGCTCCCTCCCTCCCTCCCTCCCTCCCTCCCTCCCTCCCTCACCTCCCTCCCTCCCTCCCTCCCTCCTCCCTCCCTCCCTCCCTCCCTCCCTCCCTCCCTCAACTCACTCACTCACTCACTCACTCACTCACTCACTCACTCACTCACTCACTCACTCACTCACTCACTCACTCACTCACTCACTCACTCACTCACTCACTCACTCACTCACTCACTCACTCACTCACTCACTCACTCACTCACTCACTCACTCACTCACTCACTCACTCACTCACTCACTCACTCACTCACTCACTCACTCACTCACTCACTCACTCACTCACTCACTCACTCACTCACTCACTCACTCACTCACTCACTCACTCACTCACTCACTCACTCACTCACTCACTCACTCACTCACTCACTCACTCACTCACTCACTCACTCACTCACTCACTCACTCACTCACTCACTCACTCACTCACTCACTCACTCACTCACTCACTCACTCACTCACTCACTCACTCACTCACTCACTCACTCACTCACTCACTCACTCACTCACTCACTCACTCACTCACTCACTCACTCACTCACTCACTCACTCACTCACTCACTCACTCACTCACTCACTCACTCACTCACTCACTCACTCACTCACTCACTCTCACTCACTCACTCACTCACTCACTCACTCACTCACTCACTCACTCACTCACTCACTCACTCACTCACTCACTCACTCACTCACTCACTCACTCACTCACTCACTCACTCACTCACTCACTCACTCACTCACTCACTCACTCACTCACTCACTCACTCACTCACTCACTCACTCACTCACTCACTCACTCACTCACTCACTCACTCACTCACTCACTCACTCACTCACTCACTCACTCACTCACTCACTCACTCACTCACTCACTCACTCACTCACTCACTCACTCACTCACTATGAGAACGCCGAAAAAGGGCCCACCCGCTCTAGGTCGAACATGTCAGACTGAACGCGACATGCTAAGGACCCCGCCACACACACACACACACACACACCCGCAACGGCACGCACAGCATGCTAAGAACCCCGCCACAGGGCATACACGCAACAGGTCACGGATTTCAGACTGAACACACGCACTACCGCCCAAAAGAACACTCGTCCTAGATACTGTGTATTTGGGAAGCACCTGCCAACAAAATGTTGGCGATGGCTGATGCTCAGGCACACATGGAATTGATGCTACAGAGGTCTGTGACACTGAAGCTGCTGGAAAGTGCTGGAAGCGACTCTGACAACTTCTGGCGTCGCCGGCTCAGAGGCCGTAGGCATAAATATGAACTAAAAACTGTTCATGGATAGTCCGCGCCTTCGAAGTACATGAAACCATCGCTTGCCGCCGTCTACAGCAAATAGTTCGCTGTCCGAAGTGCAGGAGGATTCCAGCCTTTCAACGCTGGCACCTTTGCAAAACTTTGGTGGTGACATGGTCTTTGATGTCTTTGGGAAGCCCGAAGGACTAAACACGCATCCAGCACCCCGAACAAGACCACTCCTTCCTGCCCGCCACATGGCCATGGCGGTTAAAGCCACTCAAAATTTGACACCCTCCCAATCCCGAGTAATTGATCAGGAGCTCGAGCTATCGAGCCGGCGTCCCTATTAGAATGCTTCTCATTTCTTTTGCAAAGCTCTGAGCACCATCCGAGTTTGTCCAACGCATCCTTTTGCGCAGTCCCGGGAGCAATACCGCCAGTGCCACATACTGCCATAATTGAGAGGGCACGCATAGCACTGCATCATCGCGGTGCATGATAAGGGCATGTCACATGGCAGTTCAGCGTGATTTAAATCGCAGTCACAAGAATAAATACAAACACACCGCTGTAAACAAATACTGATAAACTCTAATCGATTGTCATGATGCAACATGTGCTTCAGCTCAGCCCCGGCACCGGCCAACTGTCTGCGTGAGCACAGCTCCGCAAGAAAGTCGACGAGAGTTTAGACCTGCACAGCTGCGAGGCTTTCTGCAAATTTTACGCCGCAACCAAACACGCTTTCCTAAAGTGATATACGCCTATGTTCACCGTGACTCACATGTGTACATGCATTGGGCCCGGGCAACCTCTCATCCCATGCAGTGAATCTCCTTGCGGGGTGCGCAAGCCGCTGCAGAACGCCGCGCCAAATCTCCAAATGCCGGGGTGAAGACGTTCGCAGCGTGCAAGTGTTCTGCGCCCCTTTTCCACTCCTTTGCGCCTTTGTGGCAGGCAGGAGAACGACTGCCTGGCAGCTCCGACTCGCCTGGTCGAACAATGGGTCTCATCATGCCAGTTCCGATGCACTGAAGAGTGTCAGCTGGACATCGCCAGCTAGTTAATTACACGCAGTGTGCGCTCCTTGTGGGGAGTGGCACTATCGCACCCTACGGCACCAGAATGCCGCCACAAACTAGAGGGTGGCCCCCGTTGCTGGTCATGAGGAAGTTCTTGGTCACGTACATGCGATAGCCCCAGGTCCAAATGGAGACAGCATCCTTCTCAGGGCCAAAGTTGCAGCCCTCAGCATAGACCCAGTGGTTACAGGCACTATACTCTGGGTTCCCAGGGCCGTCAAAGGGATGTCCCTCCTCGGGCTGAAGCTGGCAATCCCCCGGCGTAGACAAAAAGGAGTGAACCCCGTGGGTTGGAGCACAACTGCTCAGTGACCGACTCGCTCAGGCTGGACATGGTTACTGCTGCGATCAACTCACCAGCGCCCAAGCCGAGGGCGGTCACTCCGGCCAAAAAGCTGTGTATGCGTCCCCCCGGCGCCATGCTCTGCTGGAAAATCTCACCAAAGGGAGCAGGCACTGCGCCGTGCTTCTCATACAACTCGAATGCGTTCATGTCTTGCGGAGTGAGGCCGGGGATCGTGTGGAATCGCCGGCACTGCTCCTTGTCCTCTAGCTTCACTTTGTCACATAGGTCGTAGTTGGTTAAGTACTTGCACGTTCCCCTCTCACCCAGAACCGTGTCGCACAGAGTCATGATATCAGCAACACTGGTCTCCATACGCACCAGGGCATTTTCCCTCGGGTCCCTACCGGGGTATCTCACGTACCAGTAGTTCTCGCTGCAGCCTCCGGTCTTGCGACGGTCGCTGGCTGAGCCGAACATCAAGGACCACATGCCCTGCAAGCCAGCTTGGGTGTTGGGGGCGTCTACTGCTTGCTCGCAGTCTGCTTCGTTGCCCAAGCAGGGCAGCAAAAGCGCGCGCCCAGCGGAACCTTCCGTGCCTGGCTGTCCTGGCAGAAATGGAATCACCCCGGGGGGCACTTCAGAATATAGGTATTCGCATGGCTGTGCGTCCGCAGGCAGCTCGGGAATGGTGCCAGTCCAGAAGATTTCCAAGCCTCTCTTGATGGCACCCGCGGGGTTCACCTGAGTCAGGGCTGCCAGCACCGCTGTGGGACCACAGGTTGCGGTACCGGCTTGGTCGGCGTTCTGCCGCAAGACTCCCTGCACCAGGTCGCAAAACGCATAGCCTGAGACGGCGTTCTTGTCCAAGACCTGCCAAGACTTCACCTCGCCGTGCGCATAGTCGACTTCCACCAGGGGCGTGTCACCCCAGGATGCATAGTGCCCCCCCGCGGGCTGCCACCAGTTCACCACCTGCCGGCTTAGCGCACGCCGAGATGGCAAACCTCCCCAACTCCCCTAGGCTTAGTAAACCATCCCGGCCAAAACCAAATGCAGCTGGCAGGCAGCTGCCGTCAGCCGCGCCTCGAAGTTCTTGAAGACGGGGTCGAAGCCCAGCTCCTGCAACTCGAGGTGCGCCTTCAATCCGGCCCAGAAAGCCTTGCAGCTGGGATCCCCTGGGGCAGAGCCGCCCCCTTCTGTGGAACCGCAGTAGCGGGTGACCCCCAACTTCTCCATCAACGCCTGCACCGAGGTGTCGTTCACCCCGTAGAAACGGTTGAAGTCTATCTCTGAGCACTCCCACGCGGAGCTGGTCAGTCGACCGGGGCTACGGACAAAGTTGCTTCGCAAAGAACCGCCGCCTGGCGGGACGGATGCGAAGTGCTTCTCGATCACCTCCTGCGCGGCATGCGGGGCTGGTGGCTTTGACACTTGCAGCAGAGCCAAGCCGTCTGCGCCATCGCCACACGCAGGCTCGCCGCATTCCGCGCAACGCGCGAACGAAAAGGCAAGAAGGAGCAGCCTTGCCAAGGCCATGCTTGGATCAGAGCAATGTCAAGCTAGCCAGCAACGCCGGCCTTGATATATGAGCAAAGCTGGCTGCAGAGCCCAACGCACAAGCACTCAACGCGATGGAAACTGAAACAAAACACAAGGAAACTTGAGCAAGACAGCTTTATGCAGAGCGCTCGCACATGCTGTCACAGCATGCCCTCTGCTGCAAAGAACCCCCTGGCGCCGCTCTCAAATCATGGCAGCAAGAAAATCCGTGACCGCTGGATGTACCCAAGCAAAACTCTTCGCAGCTGCAAAAGCAACCCGAACGCTTGTCCTGCGAATGGCGGGAGGTGCCTTTTTGCGCAGGGCCTGAGAAGGGTTATGGTTTGATTCGGAAACAAGCACCATTCGGAAAAGAACAACATGCCATTCGGAGAACAAAAAAAGTATTATCCAGGAAAAAAGAAAACGTATAATTTCGGAAGCCCAGGATGCTTTTGTGAATTGGACTTTGCACCACTGATAAGCGCAGCCCTGACAGCAATTCGGCATGTAAGATCCGGGCACAAAGCCATTACGTCAAGCACGCTGTTCTCCAATTCCAATGCTCTGCATGTCCGTTGGCACGTCTCATGGTCCATTGTTGCAACAAATCGCCACAAGCTGGTGGTCAGCGTCTCTGGGCAGCGATGTTTGGCCCAAGTGGCGTCCGCTCTTGAAGCTGTCTAAGGACCAGATCAAGCGCTTGACGGCGTGGAAAACATGTTGCAGAAGAAGGATGGAAACCGGCACTACTCCGAGGTGATCAAGGAATACATGAGATCAGTCAAGTGGCTAAGGACTGCATTGACCTGGCCAGAGCTTGTATCAGAGCATTCGAGAAATCTATCAAGCCCAAGGCCGATTCCAAAGCTAAGGCTGTTCCTAAGTCCACGTCTAACGACAAGTGACGTGGCAACTCAAGCTGTCCTTTCTCAGCATCATTTGAACTTGCACTGCAGTCTTTAACCACCTAATCAAACCCCTCAAAAGAATCTCGCGGAGTGGCATATCTTGAAGAGTTTACTGGGGCAGCTAAACAAAGCTGTTTTTGGGGATCTGCTTCGACATGCGTGAGTGCATCATCAACAAGTGAGTCTTGCTGCCCGACGCAGGCGTAGATCGAGATTTCCTAGACGGTCACTAGCTGATATTCGGCACATCCGCCTCTTAGAATATTTACAAGGGATGGCTGCAGGAATAAGTCATGACTGAGTTTTGAGGATGATAAGCCCGCCAAACGGCCCTGTCAACAAAGAAAGCTGAGTCGTTTGAACTTCAGATTCCGCTATCATAGGTGTCGCGCGTGAAGCTTGCGATTCCGCAACGAGGATCCTCTACATCTGCTCTGGGGTAGAGGCGCGAAGAGCGTGCTTTCGCTAGAATGTGTCATCATCTGCACACGCTTGCACCTTCAAGAGTCTTCAAAACATCTTGGAATCTGAAGTAAACGGCGTCTCTTTTCTCATGGCCCAAACATACTTCCTCGGACCCCGGCAGGCATGGGAATTCGCATGAGGCTAAAGCCACAAAAGCCTTTCCCTTCGGCTGGCGTCAACACCACTCCGCACGTTTTCCGGCGGGATGGGATCGATCCCTTGGCCGCAAGGTCCAAAGCCTGACGCAAGCCAACGCCATTTTTGTGCCTTACAAAAAATGGCATGGCCTGATCTTGTCTGGCGATACCAAAAAAAGCCCCTTGGACAAATGGAAAACTCTTCTGCCCTGATCTTTGTTGCGTTCATCACTTGCAAATTGGGTTCAACGAGTATTCTGCCTCCTACAAATGGAATGGCAAAGGAAAGCCGCTACCATCGATTTCCTTGCGTTACAAAGCCTGCCCGGGACACAAACAAACAAACAAACAGACAGACAGACAGACACACAGACAGAAAGACAGCCAGCCAGCCAGACACAGGCAGACACAGACAGACGCAGACAGACACAGGCACACACAGACAGAACAGACGGAACAGACAAACACAGACATACAGACAGACACAGAGACACAGACGCGGACACAGACAGACATAGACAGACACAGACATGCGCCTGCATCCGCCAAGGAACAGCTCGGACATGCATCACGGTATTACCTGCGTGAACCCCGACACAATGAAAGGAGAGTGTTCAAGGCAGTAGAAGTCGTGTTGGATCTTGTATAAGCACTTTCAATAAACTTCCTCAAAGTCCGCTGCCATTTCATAATATCTGCATTTCGTAGCAGGTACGTCACTCGCAATCTATTGACGGAGCTGAAGCTTCAATGTGACTTCGACATGAAATGGGTAACGGTGTCGACTTAGACGAATGGCACTTGGCCTCTGATGGCAACCCTGCACTCAGCTCAGAGCTTGCTCTTTTTCTTCTTCGTGTCCTGCAGCAGTCCATTTGGGCAAAACCGAAATGGGCCTGAAGCGGCTGTGGATACACATTATCGTTTTCGAGCGCCCCTGTACTGTATCGTTTTACAGTGTTTGTGCTACTCGACAACTCAGAGTGCTGGAACGTAGCACAAACTCGCCCAAAAAGCGGGAACTGTTCAGTCCAGAAGCAGTACACAAAGTGCCCATTGGCAGCTTCTGCTCTCAAGTCGCAACTGGTTTGATACGAAAGTCGCATCGTGTCCGAACGAAAATAGCTCTGGCTCGAAATTGCCCTTTGGCACCATTGAAGCATAAAACCACCACGCAAAGTGCATTTTGGCAGCTCCGCTCGAATCCACAATCTGCGTCATCGTTTTCGAAGGGTCCTATATCGGAGGGTCCTATATCGTTCGGCACACTTTCCCTCGCATGATGAAGCACAAACACACTCTTTCATGGAGAGTAGTGCCTGCAAATCTGATTTTGGCATCCAAAAACTGCTTTCGCATGTGTCCTCCAGAAGCCCATCGGTGGCCAAGTCGTTCTGAGAGTAGCAGGTGGATGGGCACAAGACTTCCCAACCCAGCGACACGACCCAATAAGTTTGCTCAGACCTTGTTGGCTCATTCGGCTCATTCGGCTCATTCGGCTCATTTGGCTTTGGCTCATCTGAAATTTGGCTGACTTGGCTGCTTTCACTAAGCTGGCTCTGAGATTTGGCGAACTGCTGGCTCATTCGCCATGTGAGGGCCCGAGGGCCCCCTTGCCCTTGGGCACTCTGAGGGCCAAGCACCGCGGCGAGGGCTGCGGCTGCGCCGACCGGAGCTCCTGTACTGTGCTTGAGCAACGCCAACGGGTGGCACGCCTGTTGGCGAGTTCGGCGCTACAAAACTGAGATGAAGTGCACAAGATACTCCATGGCCTCAAACGAGTGCTGGAGCTCTGTTTTGCAGCCGATGGGATGGTCAAAGGCATCAAAACGTCTCTCCAAATCATTGGCACCAGGTCGACTCTCAGTTTGTTCTTAGAAAGCTGATGACAAGGAGCCTTCATCTTCATTTGAGACCCCCAGCACGCACGGGCGGATGGCGGAGGGCACGTCCTGGGCTCGTCCTCGCACTCGAACTCCACTGGGGCGTTGCGCCGGGAGGAGCTCGCGGCCTCGTCAGCGGCTCCAGCAAAACTCTTCGTCCTGGCAGACGCGTTGTCGCGTTGTCGCGCGGCGGCGGAAGGGAGTCTTCCCCCGGAATGGGACCAGGCCCATTTGGAGGGGACCAGCCTGTTTTGGAGGAACACCCAAATGTCACATGCCAAGGCTTGGAGTTGAACACAGAGAGTGAGGTTGAAGGTCTAGTGAGCATGAGGCTTCTCCGGTGCAACATAAGAGCCAGCACACTGCTGGCAAGTTGTGGCGAATGCTTGCTGGCACGGCACCATTTTCGTTAGAGCTCGCATCTACTAGACGGTGAGCCAGCCCAGCCCATTTCTGCACGTGGCTGGCTAGCAAACCGAATCTATCCCTGGTCGCAGTCTTGCCTCAACTTGGGGTCGTCACTGCCACCACCCAACTGGAAAATGAAAACTCGCTTGGCGAATTGCCGAGTTCAAGACTCACTCTTTACATTCGCAAGAACTTGCTTCCATGCATGAATTCAGGAAGCGGATCACAGCAGGATGGTACTGGCTCTGCAAAGCTGCTTGCATAGCCTGGTGGGCTAAGGGTCGCTTCTCAACGAGGGCCTTCATGATGCCGGTCCGGTTGCGCTGCATTGCAACTTGAAGCGGACTGCCCGAGAAGCTTTCAGGGGCCACAGCACCATGCTCCAGAAGAACTGGGAGCACCTTCTCAGAGCCCATTTCAGCTGCCAAATACAAGAGTGATTTCTGGCTGTGTTCCACGTTGATATCTGCTCTGGCTTCCAGTAAGCAGGCCGCAACGTCTTTAGCATCGCTCAGCACTGCCCCATGCAAGGGCCGTGCCCCATCTTGGGGGTTTTGGATGTTCACATCAGCCTTGCTGTCCAAGAGCTGTCGCAGCTGTGGCATCATGTCACGTTTTGACACTTCGTAGAGCAAGGACGCCTTGTCTACCGCGTCAGGGTCTGCCCCTCCCGCTAGCAGGCAGGATGCCAGCTCGCTGTTGCCAGCCAGAACCGCTCTCTGCAGCAGTGTGTTGCCATCCTGCTTGCCATTTACATCTGCTCGTGCCTCCAGCAATTGCTTTACCATGATGAGGCTGTAACAAAATTTGGATCCTGCCGTATGCAAGGCTCGGGACAGCTCTTTTTTTAACTGGTCTGCGTCAGAATTGTTGTCTACTAGGAGGCGAAGCATGTCTTCACGGCCTCGCACAACAACGCTGTGTAGTGGCGTGTCCGCATAGGTTCTGAGAAGTGGATCGGCTCGGAGTTGAAGAAGCATTTTGAACATGTCCTTATTGTTAAGGGATGCGGCGATATGCAGGGGACTATATTGCCTGCTGTCTGTGCAGTTCACTGGTGCTTTGGCTTCGATGAGTGTACGCACATGCAGCTGAAGGCCTTTTTTCACTGCCATACACAACCCGCTTTCCGAATCGGTTGCATTGTGCACCAAGCAGTGGAGTACAAACTTGTTCTTCATTTGCATTGCTTCTTCCCAGTGCCAGCTTCGAATGACTTGTTTATCCTCTTCGAGCAGTTGCTGCACTACCTCCTCCCTTTCATGCCGAATCGACTCCCTCAATGCATTGTCGAACTCCTCGGTGAATTTCTGCAGCCCAACATGCAACACAATAGCGTCATCAGATCTATAGCCATCCAAGAGACCGCAAACCTGATGCGCATCAAGCGCCCGGGTTCTGTACAAAGCCTTGTACTGTTGGTTCAAGCCCAATGGTGGCAGATACTTCGCACAAATATCACGCACTGTGTCGTGACTGGACACCCATGCTACCTCTCCATGCAACCAATCTTCGCCATTGACCAACTTCATCAGTTTCAATTTCAGCGAGTGATTGGATACCGCCATGGCTGAGACAGGCGGACCAACTCGGCGATAGATCCAGAACTTGAGCCGCTGCGGGCCATATCTGGCAATTGCTGAAGGACATGGCTGTGGGTTAAATTCACCACCCATTTTAGAACCTATTTTATTGGGGATTGGGATGTTCAGTGGGGGTGCGGGATTTTGACCCGTGGCCACATGATGTCGAGGTCTTGCTATTAAGCTTCGCCGGCGGCACTTCATGCCACCACCCTCGCCAATGTGCGCCAGCCCTCGGCTTGGGAGCATTCAATACAAACAACGTCCCCGCACACAGAGCCCGTGTTTGAGGACACAAAAAAGAAATGCAGCATACATGTTGAAGCCAAGGCACGGCCCTCGTTCTGCTCCAGCCGCTCTTTGTCAAATTTGTAGATCCCAGCTTGGCCTTAGATTTGATTCTTTGTCTGGGAAGCAACGCCTGTGACCAAGCGGGCGGCTTCTGTCTGCAAAAAGCGGTTTGTCGTAGACAGCGACCTTTTCGTCGTTGCCACCAGAGAAGCCACTATCCTCGAATCTGTGCTATGGCATGCTTCTTGGCAGGTCAAGGGCTAAGGCTGCGACCATGCCGGCTGACTGATTGAACAGCCGCTGGTCAAACATAGCCTCCGAGCTTGTCGGCTGCGCTGCCTGACCAGCTGCTTGGATGTGTCTTTCCGCTGTCACACAAGTAAGTGCGTTCGAATCTTTGACGGGCCTGTCCAAGCGCAATTCGCTCAGAGACATCACGGTCTTCCTCGCGACCGCGCTTGTTCTTCTTACCTCGGGCGGCTCCGGCACAAGTTTCGCACCGAACCTATCCAGCCATGCCTGCCAGTTCCAAACGTTGGTCTCGCTCTATCTCCCGCTGTCGCTCCTTCAGGACCTTGAGCCGCCAGAAAACACCAGACGAGCTTGCAGAGTTGTGACGCTTTTGCAATGGCAATTCAATAGGCAGGGGGCCTCCATGCGCTGCCGTCTGTCTTCAGCCTCCTTACCCTCCTCCCCATCTTTGGTAGGCCTTCGCACGAGACACCGGGTACAAGTTCTTGCAAATGGGAACCAAAGGCTTGGGGACATCCGACCGAGGCTCGGACGCTGCTGCGAGTTCCGCGCGCTGCACCCTTGCCTGGCTGAAAGTACATGGCCGGTCGAACTGGCCAGCCGCTCGCTTGTCTATGACAAAGCAGGTTTTTTTGTATCAATCAACCGACGGAGTCCTACTTGAAGGATGGAATCATGATACGCAAAAGAAGACCTCCGTGCCAAGTTGAGGCGCCTGGGCTGCCAAGTCTCGCAGCTGCTGCTCTCTGATCTCCTCCTCCCGAACCTAAAGGCCGTTAGAATCACGCTGAGCACATCACAATCTAAACAGAGCCGGCAAAGACAGCACACATCAATCCGTTGCTTTGCTTCTTGCAGATGCTTCTCACCCTTCACGTACGAGGCCAAGCCTTCTTCTGTCGCATCAAGTCATTTCTGATCTTGATTTCTTCTCGAGCTTTACGCTCGGCCAAGTACCTACCGCGCAAGGCACAGCGTAGCTCCACCAAGGCGCAAAAGTCACAGAGCCAAATGTGCCACGAACCATCCAAGGCGGTGATCTGATAAGGGCGCAAATCCTCGCTGATCGCGGCAAACTTGTCGTTCACTGCCACGTCCTGCACGAAATGTCTGACAGACTTTGAGCTCAGATTGCAAAACCACGACTCAGTCCTGCAAACTTCTCCCATCCGCGGATAATCGCTTGTCCAGCGGGATGGTGTATCCCTGTCAGGGTGCATTGAGGACCATCCGCCAGCATGGGACATATGCGCTGCATCGCCACGTCCAGGCCTTTGCGTTCTTCCAATTGGAGATGCACGGCGGGATCTTCCAATCCTTCTGGTCCTCCACTTTTGCATAAGAGGCTTGAAAAGCACTCTCGAGCAAGTTCGGATACAAAGCTGTGAGACAAGATGGCTTGCATAAATTCCACCCAGTCGATCTATCAAGCAACAAACCTACTGAGAGGCTTGCAAGTGGCTAACCTTGCTGGTGCTCAGTAGGGAATGTGGGAATGACCCTTAAAGGAAACCACAAGCAATGGTTTTTAACGGTCATTCCCTCATTCCCTGCCTATCGCACCAGCAAGTAACAACAAATGGCTGTGGGTCAAAACCGTTTCGGTACCATTTTGGGATAGGTGAATTCACCACCCATTTTAGAACATATTTCAGATCAGGAGTGGGATGTTCACTGAGGGTACGATTTGGCTGTTGACCCATGGCCAAATCAAACAGCTCTTCCGTCCTTGGCCGTCAGCTTCTTGGGAGGAGAGTGGTGCACTGGCGGCGGCGGCGATGGAGGTCCTCTCGGCACCTCGCAAAGGCGAAACGTGTCCAACGTTCGATAGACATGCGGCACATGCGACATGTGTGCACCTTTGGGAGGTCGCGTTCTCTGCTTTGTGGGAAACCCCCTCCCAAAATTAAATGGAATATGCTCATGGTACATAAGTCACTAACTCTGACACTCAGCTCGCAATCCAGTGCAAGCGCCTTCTTGTGCTTGAACTTCGGCGGCTGGAATGGGTCGATCTGCCTTTCCACCAACTTGATGACACGCTCCTTAGATTGAGAAACAAAACAACCAGGCCCGCTGGCAGACCGCTGGGACATGATAAGAGCAAGTACGTGTTCAAGTTACATGACGGCCACATGCGCTGCACTAGTCTCATGGCTTTTCAACAGCCTCTCACAGCATCCAACACCAATCAACCAAATCTAAGCACGGCTCCCGGCAGTTGGGAGTGTAGCCAGGCCTCAGCACCCCAGGTCTCTGAACCAAAGGCAGGCAGAAAGTACTGAGGAGGCGACGCATTGGGATTCGGCGTGTATCGAATAAACTCAGCTTCCTGGACAGGCATTTCAAAAAACATAAACCAACGACCAAACTCAGGTATTAAACACAAAGAAGAAGAAAAGAACTCTTTGCCAAGTCCTTCTGCTCTTGCTTCTTTGGCCTGCATCTCTTCAAGTCTCAAAGGATATTTGGAGCAGTATGGCCGCGAGGCGCCCACACACCAGCTTGGATCTTGCCGTTCAGGGCCATCTCCAGCGCCTTCTGCGTTCGCTCGGTGTTCAGGATGTCTAACTCCAGGGATGGTCTCTCAAGCTCCTCGCGAGCCAATGGTGCAACGGGGCTGAAGGACGTCTAAGTCTCTACATTGACATGATTGAACCATCCGAGCAATGAACCATCCAAGCAATGACATGTCATCTCCAACCCTGTTCGACAAAGAGCCTCAATTGTGTCCCAAGTTTCTCACTGGCATAGCGCGACCCGTGACCAATGTTGCGCAAGCAAAGTGGGCAACGACAAGTCAGTCCTCTGGCTTGGACCACTTCTCTCTTGAGTGCTCCGGCCGGGTCCAAACAGCCAGTTTGTCCTTGGTAAAAAGTGTAAGCCCGTGCTTCCAGCATGCTTTGCCATTCAAGGACATTCCGAAATCACCTTGGGCAAGCCCAACATCTGACACTGCTCAAGTTCAAGTCCGCAAGGCTCTGCTAAGACTCGGGCTGACCTATGTTTGATGACAGCATCCCATGCGATCTTCCCATCGGAGTCCGTGGTAAGCGCCACAACCTGCATCAGTGACTCGATCCCTTCGTCCCACCAGAATGAAAATTTCAGCACCTGGTTGGATGCAATTTCAAGCAGAAACCAAGAAGCGAATCATCTTGCGCAAAGGCTTCTTGTTGCTTGCAGAGAGTGGCCCCAGTCCCAAGTCAGCCTGCTGGTGGGTCTTTCCAGCTTTGCCCATGTCAAGCGGGTACCTGAAGCGCTGCCCTAAGGCTCCATCAAACAGGAACGGAAAAGCAGAGGACAAGTGGACAAACGGACGGACGGACGGACGGATGAACGGATGGGCGGATGCAGGACGGACGGACGGAGGGCGGAGATGGATGGATTTGAGAACGTCTTAGCATATGAGTGTAATCAAGAATAGTTGTATGCGTGTGTGTGTGTGTGTGTGTGAAGGTATACATGGGTGAATCTATCCCTTGGCCGTTCAAAATCTTCGTGAGTGTTTGAAAAACACACGACAAAAGAACCCTTTTATACCCAAGAACGGATTAAGGATTGTCTTCCATCAGTTTGAATCTATGAACGAATGTGAGAGGAGCGCCCAGACCTTTCAGGGTCCTGCCAAACAACAGCCTAAGCAGTTCGGCTGAGCTGCGGGAACATTCGCGGTAGGTACTGTGCACGTGCGTTTACACTTAGATACATATTGTATGTGTATATATATATATACATACATACATACATATACATATGAATACATGCATATACATACATACCTATACCTATACATACATACATACATATATATATATATGTATATATATATATATATACATATTACATGCATACAATGTGGTATATCAAGATTCATTGTGCCTTTGTCATCAGAATCTAGGTGACGTCCATCTAGAAGCAATCTCAGTGCCCCATCCTTGTCCCCTTCCCTTTCCAAGGACCTATGGCCAACTTCCTGCGTCTCGGTCAGTGGCTCCAAACGCCGCGAAACGCGGGGAAAAACGCGAACAACGCGGCCCTTCCCGCGATTTCCCCGGGGGCTTCCTTCGGCGCACTGGGCCATGTGAATCTCCGGGAAGGCCCCGCCATCTCCGAAGTCCGCCAGGCTCCGCGGCGCCCAGCCTGGACGATGCGACGATCTTCGACGCGCGGCGTCGAAGTCGGAAGTCTGGACTGGGTCGGATGGCTTCGAAATCGAAACCAGAAGGTTTGTTGGTACTCCGTCTCGAATCAGAAGCCAGGGCTTCTGAAAGGGCGCGGAAATGGAGTTCGCCCGTCCACGAGAATGAGTGATGGCATTTGTGTTCTGCGTGCGAGCAAAGATGCGTGACTTCCCACTTGCCAAAAAATCCCTCGGAGGGAACTGGAGACAACCAAGTGCTGGTGACAGGGCACTGACGCTGGAAGAGCCTTTTGATCAAACGGAGCAGGGTCTATAGTCCCAGAGGGACAGCGCTGGATGGGCACCAAGTACGTCACAGTCATCCCGAAGCGTTCATGTGAGCCTCGTACAGCTTGATCTGTGCAAAACAATCAGGCAAACAAAGGCCGCATCCGACGTTATAACTTCTGCTGTTCGGGTGAGACTGCCAGTATCGCGCGCTTGGCTATGACCAAGGGGTCTGGCAATATTTACAGAACCAGACCGTCAGGCTATCACTTGGTTCGAATTATGCCTGCTGCCATCAGCTTTGACACCTTGCGACTTCAATGCACCAGTACAGCAGCAAAGCTTTGGCCCATCAACTGAGGACCGCTGCAATCTCCGCAAGCTTAGGATCACTTCTCATGGCCTGCGACAAGATTAGAGCTGTCCCGGCTTCGAAGATTGGAAGAGTCCCTTCTTGAAAAGGGGGAAATTCGGCTCATGCCTGATGATACTGCACGCATATATTTAGACAGTGGCTTAAGCTATCACTCAAACAACCAGCCTTTTCACCCTCTGCAGGGCTTTCCTGCAAGGTCTTCAAGAACATGCGCACCTTGGCACGACAGTTCCTAAAATCATTGGCTAGGGAAAAGGACATCGGTTCCGATCAGGATGATGTTTTGTTCATGCAATCGCTCAGAAGGGAAAATTGTTCTCAAATAGGCGAGAAATGGAACTGGCAACCCGACCTGTGGATCGTGAAGCATCTTCTGAATCTCCGGATCCGCCATAGCATGCCGCACCTGTTCGGCGGGCGAACACACCCACATACCCAGGAGTACGGGCCTGTTCTTCATCTACTGCGTCAGACTGGGTCTCCATGATCTTTGCAATGACCTGCACGGACTCTCCAGGCACCAAGCTCTCCAGGTGTGACCCAAGAGCCCCAGACAAAGCACGAGAGTCATCCTAAGCCCTGGGCTCCAAGAAACGAGTACGGCCAAGGGGCGCACTGGCTCAAGGCTGTGGAAATAGACCCGGCCGAGCCCCCCCGCCCTTGTTGAGTGGGATAGAATGCCCGCTGTCTACGGCCAGCCAAGCTTGCGTCACTATGATAGGCAATCATACGGCTTGTTGCAGCCCGCGCTTCTGCGCTCGCTGGCGCTGTTAGGCGCGAGCCTGAGCCAGTCCTGGAGTCCTGGCCTGCTCTCTTCCCCTTTGGCACTCTTCGTTGTCCTTCTCCAATTTCAAGCCTGCCTCATACGCTTCCAATGCCTGCATGCAGCATGTTTGACAGGCCGTTGGGAGGGGCAAACTCGCAAAGCCTTGTGGTACTCCTTCAAGAAGAAGTGCGCAGCTCCTTTCCTGCAAAAAGCCATGTTTTGAATAGAACATGGTAGAACCACACTGAAACCACAAAAAAACTCAGCAAAAGCAAACTGGCTTCAAGAGCTGCTTCCGCTTGTAGTACACTCTGTGGTTCAACAAGACCTTTTGCAAGCCTTGAGTAGGCTTTGACAAAGGTCGGCTCAAGCCTGCCACAGCAACAGTGCATGCAGTGTTCGTGTTGGCGTGCGAGGTATCACACAACAGCGCCGAGCACTTGAGGTGACCGAATCAGAACCAGTAAAGATACTCTTGCGAGACATCTTGGCAACTTTTGGAGCCAAGATAGAAATCGTGTCAGAGAAACGGGAGCTCTCCCATAGGTTCCCTCTAAATGCTCGTTGATCCAGCGGCCAAAACGTTGCCAGGCTCACTTCAGGCACTCCTCCAAGTCTCTCAGCGCGTCCGGATACGCCAGGAGCTGAGGAAATCGGACCGAAGCTGGAAGGACGCTTGAGCTTGAGGTCAAATGGGTGCTCAAAATTAAACGATCGGAGGGGCAAACCGCAGGTCTTGGTCCATGTTTCCACTTACCAGGGCAACCCATTTTGGTACCGGGTTGTTGAGCCACAGCCAAATGACCGGTTTCAAGGAGGCTTTGCAAAAGCGTCCAGCTTTTGCAGGATGAACCAACAAATAACGACAAGCGGCTACGCATCGAAAAGGCCGCCTTGGTGAAGGTGGCGGCTCTGTTGGAGTAGAGTTTAGCATCCCTTGGGCGAGCAGGTGCTGCAACCGGGCTATGAAGCCATGTGGCGTCGGCTTTGGGTTCCGTCGGATTGCTTCATCATACTCCTGCGGCCGAACCGTTGTCAACACCGCAAGCATGTTGCATTAATTAAACACCAGCCAACGCCACAACCTGACATACATGAGACCCCGCATGGCTCCAGATTCCAGCCTGCTTGGCCGCAACCATGTTGTTAGCTTTGAACAGCGCATTGCCTGGCACATCTACAACCAAACAGTTCTGTTGGCCGCTGATTTGCATCAGGTTCGCTTGCAAGAAGTACCATGTATGATTGATGCCAACGCGGGCTACAGCAAGCGGCAAGCGGACAAACATTCGGACACCGTAAATCGCACGTTCAACGCGGAAAGTTGCAGGTCGCTGTGTGCGGGGAGCAATTAACACTTGCTTCATTGCTACATTCTGGGCCATGTCTCTTTCAAACCAGCACACCAGCCAAGCTACATTATTCGTGTCCAACTGTTGCTCCTGCGCAAGAACGCATCTGCCATGGACCCCTTCTTTCCCCCTGAAGCTCTGCCACTCGGATTTAGACATGGCTGGTGAAGCAAATATCACTCCCTCCGAACAGGCCTTTCTCCCTGTGCTCTTCTGCTTTGGCAGAATCCAAATACTTGTCCTTCTCGTACTTCTCCTCGCAAAGAAGCCCATTTTTAGCAAACCTTTTCAGACAAGAAGCCCCCAGTCCTTGGCTCGTTCGGCCTCTCTGAGCAAGTTCCGTGTCAGCCTGTTGTTGTCCTCCGTCAGCGCTTTGTTGTACCTGTGGCTGGATCTCAGCTGTTAAATGCTGCAAATTTGGCGCTACATGCCGTGGGGGCACATGGCAATGGCTTCATCAAATCGCTTCTGCTTTTCATAAACAGATGCCATTCGAGTATACACCTGTGACCAACGACTCATAGCCAATCAATCACAAATTGCAGAAGTTTCCAGGCGCATGAGCAGGCCTTCGCCACTTTTTCAAAGGAGGCTCCTCCCGGATTTCGGGAATTGATTTCGTAGCGCTTGGAAATCAGATCTTCACCTCAGATCAAGTGGCAAGCAGCTCAAATGCCGAACCAAGCGTCCACGTAGCTGAGCGTCCGAGCAGGTTTTCAGCACCTGCAATTGAGCTATGCTCGAAAAATGTGGCCCTTCCAAACTAGTCATAGATTTTGGCAACTCTGACTGTACGTCAAACACAGGCACAGCATTGCAGCTGCCACCAACCAACGCATGCTCACTTAGAATACCAACAAGTGTGACCCAGCCTTCGGGTAGTTCTCCTCACCCATTTCCATCCATACTGCGCACCTTGCTTGGGCCGAACAGGAGGCAAGTCTAAGTCCCCTCCGTTCATCGCATATGTTCAACAATAACGCTGAACTCTCCCTGAAGTACAGTCTTCTTTGACTGGAATGCAGCAAGGCACTTGTTGTTATGATAGGTGAGGTCATCCGGTGCTTTCTCAAGAGCCTGACAAGGCTGGCAGCGGGTATAGCAAGTGCCGAGAGTCACTAAGCCTTGTCGTACTGCTCCATGGCTTCGCTAAATTTGCGCCTCATGTGAACCATGCTCAATGCCCATGGTTCGAAGCAAAGAAGCAATCGCTTCAGGAGAACCCTTTCGCCCCTCAAATTGAATGCTTGCTACACAATGCTCCCGCTAAAACATTGCAACTCTCAACCACAGGCAGTCCATGTGAGTCCATGTTCCATTACCCGAAGGACTTAAACCTAGTGCTCAGTTCCCCAAAAGGAGTCTCCTGGGTTTAAGTCTATGTGGGGGCAAATTGACAAATGGCTGGCAGTAGCAAATACAACTCGAAGATTGCAACTTATCAGTCGAAGTGTAGCAAGCTAAGTACGCTCTGGCGCCTCCAGTTGCAGACACAACCGCCACCGTTCAACTACAACTCGTGAAGTACATTTTGGCAGTTGCAGCCCCTGAATCGCAACTCCTCAGGACAACTGCAATACAACATAAAGAATGCGTTAGTCTCTGCCTGGAAAGTTGACATTTGTTTACTATCAGTGTAGCTCCCGAAGTATATGGTGGTTGTTCTAAATTCCTTTGTCTCGAAACGGCCATTATTCGCGAATAAAAAAAGTTACTTTCGCGAATCTTTCGCGGATTCATCGCCGTGCCGTGCCGTTTTCATTTCTCAAGTCAGAAAATCGCAGCTTTTAAGTGCCAGCGTAGTGCGCGAAATGCGATTCCCCAACTCCAGCTGTAAAGTCGCAACTGTTCATCACAGGGGTAGTACATGACATGAACCGGCTGGAAAGTCGCAGCTTTTCGGAAGCTGTGCAGCTCTAGCTTAAAGTCGCAAGTTTCCAGTACCAAGCTAGTATATTGACTAGCGCGACACTCAGAAAGTACCTCCCCTTGCAATCGAAGCCTGCGCTTTCGCCCGGGCTTTCGCGGATCTCTCGCGGAACTTTCGCGAAAAGTCACCCGGTTCAGAGCGGAAAGCCACCGACTAAACATCCACAGACGCACATACACAGGCTTGGAGCACTAACCAGCCACGCAGGGTATCAAACTGTAGCCTCACCTGGCTTTATCACTTTATCAGTGCAAAGTCAACAAAGTGTTTTAATCAGCTTAGAAGGAAGGCTCAGCAGCAAAGATAAATGGCTTCACATATCATTGATTTACAAGATACAGTTACGCAAAAACTTTCGCGAGAAAAAAAAAAGAAAGGAAAAGTTACTTTCGCAACTCCATCGCGAATCTTTCGCGGAGCTACCTCAATCAACACCGATGGTCGCCGAATTCTAAACTCCTTACAAGGACCTTTAGAACGACTCCCATATGTTGGCAGCTCCAGTTCGCGAATCGCAGCCTGTCAAACAAGCAGTACGCAGGTCAACATTGGCAGCTACAGGGCCAATACGCCTCTCCTCTACGAACCTGATGGTCGTTGAGAGCCAAGCTCATATCGCTGAAACTCGCGTTGCCTACAGAAAACTAATTTTCTTGCCGCCTGGACTGCGATCAGATTTTGGTGGGGTTCCCCCGTCTCCCCCCTTTTCGTTCAGTGGATGGCTGCGGCTCTGCTTGCCCAGGCGCTTCTTGTAAAGCCTGTTGCCTTCTGCTTTGAGATCATCCGCCTGCCAGCTTGCGAGTCATCGAGTCATCGAGTCATCGAGTCATCGAGTCAAGGCTCTCCAACCCCGCACCTGCTTTTGTTCTGGCGTGCGAGTATCTTCTGGAGTCTTTTCCTGTAGAGGGAACGAGAGAAAGGGAGGGAAAGGGAAAGACAGACAGAGCGCTTCTTGCATAAAATGCTCTAGCCTTTGGACCCGTCTGCTCCTTCGGTTGCGGTCCAGCTTCCGCCTCACATAGCAGCTACAATTGAAGCTAGCACATTTCAGCTAGCGCCAAGGTTGTGTAAATCTAAGCCCCCATGATGTCATGTAGGGGCTTTACGTGGATGACCATTAGGGAAACCACCAAAAAAGATGACTTTCACCACTAAATGGAGAAAGTTACCCCTTGGCCTGTGGTCATTTGGGGAGACTGTATAAAGTTTTGATCAACCCTCATGTGGCCTTCACGTCTTCTGGGGCAAAGTCGGCTCCTGTTCGAACCACAAGTCCTTGAGCTGCAGCAAGGGCCTCAAGTCGCTTGCCGAATTGCATAGAAAACTGCCACAGGGCTGAGTCGGGCCTCCAGGATGCGTGGATCCTGAGGTCGGGCATAGTCTGGTGGACGCTAGGTTCGCATTTTAAAGCAGCCGCCCACAAGTTCACTGTCTGGTGCGGCTCAAATGGTCCTGTTGGATAAGCTGCATCACCATCTGCTCCTTTAGAGCGCCAGCAGAACCTCAAGCCGTTGGCTCGCTGTGCAACCTCTTTGAACATGCCTCCAGAGAAATCTTGGGACGTCTCGCTTGGCTCAAAGCACTAGTCGCGCAGAACTTGCTAATAGTCGAGTCTGGGCCTGCAGCTGGTCATTCCCATGAGAGCATTGATCCGCTGCATGAACAGAGTATCTTTCATGTACCTGAGAGGATTGTCTTGGCTGCCTTCAAAGAAGAACATATGCGGCCCACTCTTTGACTTTCGGATTCCGCGCTGCTGCCATTGTCAGGGAGTTGGCATCGAACTGGCCGGCACAACTCCAACAACACCAGAAACGAATTGTGACGCACTGCCAACTGCCGTCCGGTCTCCTGGGCTAGAGACAAACCACATACCACGGATCCGGCCAGTTCCCTCATAATCTGGCAGTCGCAAACAAACCAGCGTGGCCTTGCCAAGCAAGTCCTCAGCCTGGCTGCATGGCACCCCAAGCAGACATTCGATCTGCCAAAACCCAGGCCCAGGTCACTACATGTCCTACCATGCAAGCCAGTGTTGCCTGCAACTTCCAGGGATCACTACAGGAAATGCGCTGATGTTGTTTATGATTATCGCTCTGGATGGGCACGTGCCATCCAGCATTCTGCCTCATCCCCTCCAGACCTCAGGAAATCGCAACGAAGTTTGCTTCAACGATGTGTCAATGCCAAACGCCGAGGGCCCGGACATAGGGCCCACATCGTACTTGGCATCCATGACCTGCGCCACTCAATAAGCATTGCAGGCACGGGTCAAGGTTTTGTCCACGCCATCAGAAACAAGCAAGGCAAAACCGCGTTTCATCTGGAGGTAGAACAAAGCCCAAATTCCAAGTCAAAAGTTGTCCATGTCAATTTGCGCATCTGTCAAATGCATCTAACCCACCTTTTGCAAGCCTTCTTTCAAGGACGAATCCTCGGGATGAGCAACGAATATGTCCCCAAGCTGTCTGCTTTAGCAATCCAAAAAGGGCTGGGCTAAAATTGACAAGACTTGAGCTCGAAAAGGACTGATATTTTGCAGCTCACACAGCTGAAGAAATGTCCTCTGGCGAGAGCTGCAGCCCCTTTTTGTAAGTGGCTTCAGCATCCTCGTACCTCAGCACAACACAAAGAGCTATTCTGATGGCTTCGGGGCCGAACTAGCAACACTTCAACTTGGCTGCGTTTGTACTTTATCTTTGCCATCTATGCCTGAGCATCACATATCTGCATTAGCCACTTCGATTAACTACTTCAGACTGATTATGGTGAGGCAAAGGCCCTTGTGGTGGAAAAGCAAACCCAGCTCCCAACACTCACTTGATCTACCTAGTCGGCAGAACCACTCATGCACAGCCAGCCAAAGACAGTTCTCGTCGCTTCTCAGCAAGCATCTTCAGCGCTGGACCGTTTGAGGAAGTATTCAGCAAGCCCTTGTCTGGCATAACCTTTCGGCCAGTCCTGCAGCCAAAGGTGACACTCAGGACAGTGCAATCTGTCCGACCAAACGCTCGTACAACTGACACAGAAGGCTGGGCACCTTTTCGAAAATCGCTCCTTTGGACGCAATCCGCACTTCAACTCCGGCTTCTTGCCAGAAATGCGAGTGGAGGACTAAACTCACAGGGTACTCTTTAAGAGTACAGAGAAAGCTTGCCTTTGAAGCAAGTCTTCTGCTTCATGGCAAAATTATGAGACGGTCATGGGACCGAATACATTCAAAGTCAAACCACGATTAGAAACACAGAAATGAAGAACATGTTTTTTGCCGGAAGAAACACCACCCGAATCAGGTGAAGCCTTTCGGCAACGGTTCGCCGTGGGCACGACCTGAGCTTCGCCGGCAGAAAAAGAAAAATACTGCTAGTCACAAGGCTGTCTATGAGTTGGCACCAGACTTCTCAAAGCAGCCTCGTCACTGGGGTTGCTGCAAATGAGCCACTCGCAAAGCAACCGAGGTTGGCATTGGTCTATGTCCAGACCTGATACGGCCATGGGTAACAAGCCAGAGAACATCCCAATCCCCACTAAAACAGACTAAAACGGGTGGTGCACCTACCCCAAAATGGGTTCCACGGGTTGTGACCCACAGCCATATGGAGTTGAAAGGGGGCTCAACGATCCCAATTCCGAAGTCTCCAGGACGTGGGTGCAATTCCGAATGTCCACCCGGACGGACGCATTTCAGGCATGCCTGGAAGGCGCATAAACAGCCGGATCTTGGACTGGGCGTCTACCTTACAGCGAGACACCTCTGATGTGGAGTGCTGATCTGCTCAAGGCTCGCCTGCCCAAAGGTCAGGAAGCCTTCAAAGAACCCAGGCATGTCTGGTCCTTGGTGTTCGAAAGCTCCATGTTCGATGGAACGCAAGACCTTCTTTGGTCCCAACTCTCGCGAAGCCGCCGCACGCCTTGAGATCGGGGCCAGCAACACTGGGTTTAAACACAAGCCGCTCTCAGGGCTCACTGGAAAGCCCCAATGAATTACCAAGTGAGTCGCAATGGCCCTGTGATCTGCCATGAGGACCAGGCATTTTCCATCTTTGGCAGAGACGTCTAGGTGCACGTCCCCACAGCTGTCCTGCAATTCATCACGTCGAAAAGCTGGGCGGCGACTGTTCAAGTCCTGCGCGTAGGGTCCCAGCGACTGCCCAAGCTGCGCTTGAAGCAGCTGTAGAGGAGATCGTTTGGACCTTGCGACGGACTCGTCAAGTGAATGCCTTGCAGACTCCCTGCGCTCCGGGCGTCGAATGACTCTTGGACTTAGCCTCGAGATAGAAACGAAAATTGCAAAAAAGCTGAATGGGAGCTCGCTCGCAACTCGGTGGCTGACACCGTCGACTGGCAAGGCATTCAAGCGCGATGCGAACAGGCTCGTCAGGCCTAAGAAACACACTCAGGCACAAGGAAAGAAGCCAAAAGGGCGCCGGCTTTTTGAGACATACAAAAGCAGCAACGAGGATAACCTGAAAATACACTCTAGGTCCATTGCGAGTCCCACCTGTCTGCTTGTCACCAGTGTCCTGTCGGCTCAGGCGCCAAAGAAAGCCGCTGCCAAGAGTCGTTGCTGATAGACCTGAATGGCCTTCCTATCAAATACACGATGGTAGGGATTTCCCGATTTCGGTAGCACCTTGGGGTCAGGTTCCAACTCCCCAAAGCAACACCAACCAAAGTCAAGTGAACTCGACCGTCAACAAGTTGTCCCGCAAGTAGAGCTCGCAGGTCACGCGTTTTCCATGTAGCTGCGTTGCTGGTGCAACGATTCGGCTTAAGGGGTCCCTAGGTGGGCCAGGGCCAAATCGTAGCCTCTCCATGAAACATGCTATACACGGCTGAGGCTTACACACTGACATGCCCCAAAGATCTCAGGCGAAGCTTGCCATTTTCTGGCCGCTCCGGAGAAACTCCGTCCAACTCACGTCGGGGCTCACGTCAGGTTCCTCTGGGGGTGCCACACCAGGGGACTTCTTATTCTTCTTCTTGGCGGCGATGAAGTCTGGGTCGTGCTTCACCGTCCACAGCTGCTTGCGCTCGAGGAACCGTCTCAATCCCTCCTGAGCCTGGGCCTTTGTCAGCCCATCCGCAAGCTGGGCCTCCGATGAAACCCACAGCAAGGAAGTGTTCTGGCGTCTGAGGTTCTCGGCCGTCGCCATGAGCTCAAGCGCCGCATACTTCTCCTTCATGGAGTACCCTGCTGAAGCTGTGTCCTCCTTCCAGAAGGCGTCATAGACGGACTTCGCGTCGATGACCAGAGCCGCGTCCACTTTGATCGTCGCGTCCTCCGGCCGGCGCAAGTCCAGCTGGTAGCCTAGCAGTTCTGCCCAAAGCGCCCGGCAGAACATCAGCTCCTGCTCGCCTTCCGCCAGAGATTGAATCTCCGCCGACAAGCTGCTCTTCGCCACCCGATGCAACTTGCCACACTTCCAGGAAATCGGGTTCACGGGCACCCGCTTTCCATCCAGAATCGACCGATGTGCAAGGCCGACAAGGTGTCCTCCAGTTGAACCGAGGTCAGGTCGATTCCCGACTGCTGCATCCGTCCACGTCACCATGATGAGCTCCTCATCCGCCTCTGCTCCGAGTTGTTCAACCCCGATGCTGAGGCTTCGTTGTTGATATACTTCACGACATACTTTGTTGATCTCCTTCACAACGTCCAAGTTGCCCTTAGGCAAGGCACTCTGCAGCCAAGACAACTTCGCTGCATGCTGTAAGCCCGTCTGCTGGACTCTCCATTGCACCGCACCAAGCACAGCCCGGCACTGGCTCATGATGGAGTTGTTCATCTCCTTGTCGTTGGGGCCGAGCTCAACCTGCTTGAGCTCCTCGCAGTACTGCGTGTGGTCCAGGATGAAGCCATAGTCGTTCTTCTGCATGAGGTTAATGCCGCAGTGCGCGAAGGGCATCGCCTCCCAAGGCGACCAAGCGAAGGACTTGAAGAGGATGTCTAGGGCCGCAGTCCACTTTGCATTGGTCTCGTCGCCGGTGATCAGAAAATCATCGACGTGAGCGCCGATCGCGCCAACCACCTTCCCGTTGTCCTTAAAGATCCACAGGCAGGGGTCACATTGCAAGCGGGTCAGGCCGGCCTTCTCCTGCATGACATCACACACATCCAAGAACCATTCTCTTGGAGCCGAGGCAAGTCCGTAGGCAGCCTTGAGCAGGCGAACCGCCTGTCCCCGTGGCAATCCCATAGCTTCTGAAAGCTCTTCCACCGGGACGGCAAAGATGTTCCTCTTGGCCTGATTGGAGCTGCCCTGCAAGAAGGCGGACTTCGCGTCAGCCTTGAGGCAATCCCACCGCTTGTGCGTGGCCAAGTTCAAAAGCAACATTTTGCCCCGCCTCGAAAGAGTGGGGGCGGCAGTCACGAGCTCGGTGAGGTCAGGGTCGCTGTAACCCAAGAGCACGATCCGGGCCTTTGCCTTCACATAGTCGGCGCTGTCCCCGGCCTTGAAGGTCAGCACCCAGCGCATCCGCATCAAGCGATTGGCCGGGATCTGCACATCCGCCTTGGCACAAACCTTGCGAATGATCCACTGGTCGACCTCGAGCTGCTTGGCTTCTTTCATAGCTCTTCTCTGCTCCTCCGACAACCTGCGCCATTCCACCTCCGCGCCCTTCTGGACGTTCTTGGCCGCGAACTTGGCTGGGTTCTTCACGATCTTCTTCCACTCCATCTCATTCGCGGGGGTCGGGATGGTGATGCCGAAGATGCCATTCTCTGCCTCTTCCTCAGCGACGTACTGGACAGGACTCGAAGAGGAAGCGGCAGGCAGGCTCTTCCTCACATGAAGGGGAATCTCCTCTCCTTCATGGCTCATTCTCTTCTTCCGGAACTTCTCCCGTTCCTCCGGCGTATATCGTTCCAGCGGGTTGTAATTCAGGTCGGAGAGCAGCCGATCGATGTCGATCTCGTCCTCGGGTGATGCCGGAGTTTCCGACAGCTGGCGCTTGCGACTCTCCGGATCCTCGATGAGCTCGTCATCTTCCTGTGGTTCTGGCTTGAAAGGGATCTTGGGCTCGCTACTCCGGCGTTCCATTCGAAGTCGGCTCCGGCTTCTCCCTCGCAGCTCAGATCTCTGCTTTAGCCCAAGTTTCAAGGATCCTTGGGTGAGGTCGTCAAACTCGCCCTTGTTGAGCTGGCTAACGAGCTGCGTGAAAGTCCACGGCATGCCAGCAACATCTGTGTTCTCCGCAATGAGGCGCTCGGTCTCTGATGCGTGTCGAAGCTGATTGCGGTGAACCTTCTTCAGTCTCCCCTGGGAGATGATCCAGATGGAGCTGCTCGCTGACCGATAAATTCCCTCTTCTCTCACGCGAGTTTCGGCCGCCAGCACCCGTCCAGGTCCAAACCATCGGCCAACACGCAGTCGAGGCACATCTACTTCATCATGCGCTGGTCGATCACGAGGGGTCTTGAACCGCTTGTAGTAGACGAGGTCTCCCGGCAAAAACTGATTCACCGGGGCTGCTCGCGAGTTGGTTGCCCGGCTCAGCTTGGCCAGGTCTTGCTGCTTCTTGTACTGTGCTTCGGCTTCTCGGCGAAGGCGTAGTTGCACTTCCAGGGGATGACCAGGCAACTGCGCATGCGAGGCTGAAGCTGGGTTGAGGTCTTCCTCCGGAAAACGGCCAAATGCCCACTGAGCTGGGGCATATCCTCCAACACGTGCTTGAGTGTTATGTGCACCGACCATCGCCCAAGCTGCTTCACGGACAGAACAGTCTCGGGCTTCCCGAAGAAAAACTTCAACCCGATGCCGAACTTCTCCAACTGCTCGTTCAACATCACCCGTCGAAGCATGGTACTCGGCCGGAACAGGGGCAAGCTCTATCCCTCGCTCTGCACAAAAACGTTCCAGGTCTCTGCCTCTGAAACAGCCTTCCAGGTCCAACCGGATCCGCTTGGGCATGCCGAAGTACTGGATCCAGCTCTTCTGAAGGGACTCCAACATCTCTGGCGTCGCCACGTTCTCGTGCTGGTCATCTGGGTGGGTCACGATCTCGTCGGTCACCACGTAGCCCGAAGCCTCGTCAAGGTAGAGAAGGAAGTGGTGCACCTCCGTGCCGATCCGCATGTAGAAGGTGTCAATCTGCACGGTGTGCCACAGGGTGTCTGCCTTCTCCAAGGAAACCTGGGTCATAGGCGTTGCCATGCGACCTTCCTGGCATTCCGGGCAGTTCAGCTGGTGAGCCACTGCTTGCATCTGCTCTGACGCTCCCCTCGATCTCAGGGCCCTGATGAGCGCCCTGCTGCTCGGGTGTCCACATTGACGGTGGAGCTTCAGGACCGTCTCCGCCAGCTTGTTGATCTCCTGGGAAGTGAGCCCGCCGAGGGCATTTGCCTGGGGCTCTGTCGAGCCATAGGCCGCTGCAGTTTGCTGCATCATCGCCTTGGCCGCCGTCCTACAAAAGGAGGGAGTGTATCTCCCAGTCCTCTCCGGAAGTCCTCCTCCGAGACACGGCGCATGTTCATGGTCTCCAGGGCACAGACGGTGTAAGCTCTTCAAGTGCGTCTCATCTGTGACCCGAATCCTCCACGGCTTCTTGATGGGCCAGCCTTTGTCCATGAGGCCAAACTGGCACCCGTCCACAAGCACATCGTGGCATCGGTCTTGGGCTCTCAGCTCAGACCAGAACTTCTCGATGATGTCCCACTTCCAGGCGTAGTTCCCGCGAGGCCACTCTTGAGCAACTTCACCACCAAGTTCGAGCTGGTATCGCGCCACGATCAGCGCTCTCTTCACCATAGCCTTCGACTTCTTGCGGCGAAGATCCCCTTTTCTCTTGCCCTCCTCGGTGATCTCGTTGAGGTTCTGGATGGGAGAGCTTGGCCCGCAGGGAAGACTTATCCAGAGCCATCGGGGACGATGCTGCTTGATCATGTTGAGCACGTTCTGGAGGCCCTCATTCTTCATGAGGTCGCAGTTGTTGAACAAACCAGCTCGACCTCCACGACCACCAGCACGTTGTACTTCTTGAAGTAGTAGGCTCTCCGGTCCACAGCAGAGCTCCAGCACGTCCCACGGTTCCGGCACGCCACCACAAACTTGAAAAGCCTCCTCGATGCGGTCCTGGGTATCCTTGACATTCTCCAAAAGATACAGCAGGTCCTCATCGGCCAACGGGAACTTCTCCACCGGCTGGTAGACACCGAGGTTGTCATACTCCAGGGTGTCCTCACCCTTCACGATGGCGAAGTCACCGTCCAGGAGCTTTCCGTCTGGGCGTCGTACTCCTGGTCTTCTGCCGAAACCTCGTTCTTTCTCATCTTCCTGCCTGGAGTCGTCTTGAGCTCCTCCGCATCGCTGGGCTGAGAAACACCCTCTTCCTTGATGTTCTCCTCGTGGTAGCCCTGCTTTGCGAGCGCCTTCGCCTTCTGAGCCTTGATCACCTCCAGGCGCTTCATCAAGCTTCTTTCCGCTCCCTCGAGGCAGATCGCCTGGTTCTTGAGAAGAGGGTTGTGCGCCGCCTCGTTCCCAAGGGACTCCACCACCTCCTTTGTGTCGCTCGGCAACGGTCCGGCCTGGCGGGTCATGGCATGAGCTCCGTAGGCTGGGGTGTAGCTCAGCCTGAGTCTGCACACCGCACACGCCGTCCAAATGGCATGGGCGTTGGATCCCGAAACCGAACCCCGGCCGGGACGTGCTTCCTGATGGTTGCCGTTGCATGGTGGCCCGGTCAGGCGAGGATCTCGAGGGTCTGGCCCCACTTGTCGTCCGTAGTCGAACTTCTCCCCCAGGGGACCAGTCGTTGGTTTGGTCTTGACCTTGGCCTTCGCTGCTCCCTTGCTCGCCGGGACGATCTCGGGTGTCTTGCCATTGAGGGGGTCCCTGGTCGTCTCCTTCTCGGATGCCATGGCGGGAGAGTAGCGAGGCTAGCGAATTGGACTGGGCGAGGATCGCTAAGAGATACCAACGCATCCCGTCAGCGGGGTCTTGGAGCCGAGCAGCCGGAGGCATAGAATGATCATCAATCACAAACACACACTGCTGTCTGTGATCACGGGCCAGTGACTTCGACGAAAACCTGGCCATGCCACTGCTTTCCGGCACGCTCATGGAATCCCACCCCCGTCCCGGAAGATGCACCATGTATGCTCCGTCAACGGGCTTGCTCCAGTTGAGAACGTCAGAGGTCTCTGTGCTTGACGCAAAACTCACTGCCGATGTGGCAGCTTGTGAACAGGGTCCGGATGCCAACTTTTGAGAGGCACGTCGAACAGGGGACCTGGAAACCTCCCTCAGTGGTGCACTTGGTGGTAGGTGACGGGGAAGCTCCAATCTCTTGTGTGTGGTGAGCCAGTCCTCCTGCAGATTGATCAGGAGGTGGCCGCATCTGCTTTTCACTAACGGGATGGCGATGGCTGGATCCACCGCCTGCATGATGATAACTCCTTTGAAGACGTCTATGATGGCTTGCAACTTCCCGAGGGTCTTGATGCCGATCAGCACGGGGACGCCCGGCGCATCCAGGGTGTAGATGCCAAGAGATAGGCGCCGGTCTCCAAGGTTCTGGGGTAGCAGGAGATAGCTCTCGCTCTTCTGGATGGCCCCGTTGCCGAACTTGAAGGACTTCAACGGGGCGGGGACAACCTTGATCTCCTCCTTGACTCCCAGAACATGCCTACGGCCAAGAACAATGCGCTCCAGAGCCGTCAGGGAACCAACCGTCTCCGTGGCGCCGGTATCCAGCACTCCATATCCTTCCGACTCCGGGCTCTCCACCACCGCAATCATGATGGGGTCCGGAATCTTCTCCTGGTACAGGATGTCCCCGGCGTCCAAGGTCGTCTGATCTCCACCTCCAGGAAGACCATCATCGGGGAACTGAGCGAGTGCCACTCTGGGGGTCCACAAGGATGTAGGGATCCTCGGGGAACCTGGGGCTTGGAAGACCTCCGCAGGGTCCAGGATGATCTCCGATTTCGTCATGCCGATCAAGTCCGGGTTGAACCTGACGTCTCCATCGCCTCCCTCCTCCAACTCGATCTGCTCCTCTCGCAGCATGAAGATGCCCAGGTGGCTTTCCACGAAGTAGCTCCCAGATGACTTCCCACCTTTGCCTTTTCCTCTCTTGGGGCAATGGCGAAAATCATGCTGTTGGGAACCACAGATGAAGCACCCGGTGTAACCCGGCTGACCCGGTTGCTGCACTGCAAGGACAGATCCGGCAGGAATGGAAGGGGTGGTTTCCATAGACAAAACCGAAGGCTGCCCCTTTCCTTTCTTTCCTTTGCACCTCCCTTTGAGGGGTAGAATCCCCGGTTGGCTCCTTTGGCAGCCATGACTCTCCGAGCCTCCTGAAACGTCCGGGCCTTCTGCTCGTAGGCCGCGTAGGCTTCCTGAACCTCCTTCAGCTGCTCGGGAGCCACCATCAACGAAGTCTGCTGCTGCGTCTCCCAGTCGGACCATGCCCAGTAGGTACCAGAGATGTCCTGGTGGTAGTACTCGCCGTCCCCGCCAGAGTCCCACCAGGAGTAGCCACCGTCTTCCTCCTGGTTCCAGAAGCCGTCTTCCATCACGCTCTCTAGGTTGTGCTCTTGCGTCTTGGTGGGGTAGTCCTGCATGGGGTTCTTGTTCACCCAGTGGACCTGGTTCAGGTCGACGAACTCCTCGACCTCCAGCTCCGTGCCCATGAAGATGCCCCACTCTCCATCTTCCTCAACCCAGAAGGAGCGCCCTTTTCCACCACCTTTTCCTTTCCGGCCTCCGGATTGATCCGGATGGGTGAGCTCCTCCTCCACCGCTCTCAGACCGCGCTCGACATCGGCGCTGTGCAGGCTGTTGTGGATGGAAGCCAGCACATTCAGACGTTGTGCCGATGTCAGTGCAGCCCTCCTCAGCATGATCCATCCCACAAGCTCGTCGGGTAGTGCAGGAGGTAGAGCGGTGTCCAAGGATTCCCAAACTTCTTGTCCATCTGATGCCGAAGAGGATGATGAGGATCTTCCTCTCCGGCGGTCTTTACCTTTTCCTTTGCTTCGTCCTTTTCCACGTCCTCGACCATGACCGCTTCCACCGCGGCTCAGATCTGATCGAGGATCTCCGCTTTCTTCATCAGGCTCATCTTCTCCATCTCCAAAGGCTTCCCGTGGATCGAGAGGCCATCCATCCCAGCCGTCCTCCCCGATCTCGCCCGTCTGATAGGGCTCCTCCTCGGTCCTTGCACGCGACCTCCTCGTCGTTGGCGATGAACTTGGCGATTGTTCAGCACGAGGAAGGTCTGGTTGTGCTCCAGGGGTCTTTGCTTCTTTGCTTAGCTGGGTGTGTTCTTGTCGAGCTCGCTGTAGCGCTCGCTGTAGACGGCGATGAGCTTCTCGCACATGTTGGCACCAAGAAGCCATTGACATCGTCGGGGGCCGTCTCAACCTCAGCAACAGCTCCTCTGCTCGAACACCGGCATCAGGAACGGGAGTCTTGGCGAGGCGATTCTCCAAGTAGTCCAGGAGATACTTCGCACCGTCGTGCTGGCTCAAACGTTTGTGGTCAATCTCCTGGGTGACAAGCCATGCTCTCCCGGAGAGTTGCGAAACCAACTCCGGTCCCAGGTAGCGCCTGCGCCTCCTTCTCGTCCGTTCCCAGGCCAGCCTCACCTTCCGCGCGAAGTCCAGCCAGGTAGCAAAGTCCCCATCCCAAGTGACCCGGAAGCTGTCCTGGTTCTTATCCCCCATGGATTCCCGAAAGTCCGAGGACAAAACCAGCTCCGGCGAGGACTCCTGGGATCCCGTGATCTCCGGCTGAAGGCAACCTGCTCTGAGACCTTCGGCTCCTCCACGAACAGGTTCCACCTCCAGCTCACCTTGGCGGTCAAAGCTTCCGGCAGGATGCCTCTCAGCTTTGCCGCCCGCCTGCTCTGTGGCAGGCTCCGCTACCAATTTCGGTAGCACCTTGGGGTCAGGTTCCAACTCCCCAAAGCAACACCAACCAAAGTCAAGTGAACTCGACCGTCAACAAGTTGTCCCGCAAGTAGAGCTCGCAGGTCACGCGTTTTCCATGTAGCTGCGTTGCTGGTGCAACGATTCGGCTTAAGGGGTCCCTAGGTGGGCCAGGGCCAAAATGGCGATCGTAGCCTCTCCATGAAACATGCTATACACGGCTGAGGCTTACACACTGACACCCGATTTGGCCATGGGTCGAAATCCAAATCGTACCCCCAGTGAACATCTCAATCCCCACTGAAATAGGTTCTAAAATGGTTGCTTCACCTACCAACCAAAACGGGATCCCAAGACTGTTTCGACAACCACAGTCATTTGCAACACAAGCTGGCAGGAGATGCTCCATCCACTCTGCCAGTACAGCCTTCCAACTCCCCGGACAGGCGCCTCCGAGGCTGCAAGGTTTTGCACTGCCACCGCCTGTGCGAGACTAGCCAGGAAAGCGTGCAGCTCCATGCAGTGGCTGTGGTGGTCAAAACGGTTTGGGATCCGATTTTGGTTGGCAGGGGAAGCAACCAATGTAGAACCTATTTTGGCGCGGATTGAGACGGTCACTGGGGGTACGGGCTTTTGACCCATGGAAATATGTTTTACGTGGGCGCAAGCAGATTAATGCCTTACAATGTTCTCCAGAAGCTCCTACTCCAAGCCCACGAGTGGGCCAAGCCTTGTCGACGTAGATCAAAAGGTAGGCTGTGCCTGCAGGAATCCTATACCTTGGGCTCAGGTCGGCCAAAAATAAACCGTCTGGTTTTGCTGCCGGGGAGCATCAACGGGCTCAGCAGGATGGCGCCATGGGCCTAACCACAAATAGCACAGGCAGCGCACGCACACAAACCAAGCCCGCCTGAGCAGCCGCGGTCACCGGAGCATAGCCAAACTTCGCTGCCAGGGGCTCCTCAGCGAGACGAAAATATGGAGCAAAGGGCGTGAAGCAAGGTTCCCGGCATCCAGGGATGTGAGCAACGCTGGCACCCTCGCAGTGTCCTTGCGAAGAAGAAAAAAACAAAACAGACACGGACGTCCGGCTGAATTTAATTTCACCCCCTTTCCCCGGGACGCTTCGTGAGGACTGGGCGTTGAAGGTGACGGAGTAGCAAAGGTCCGCAAAGCCCTCCTGCCGTGAGGTCTGCGCATATGACTCTGCCAGCCGTGTGGTCCTGCCTCATCCGGGTCGCACTTGATTCGGAGCTGGTACCTCGCCCTCCTGGGTGCCATTCCCATCTTCCCCCAGCCAAACCCAACAAAAGTGGGCCCTCGCGGCAGCGGAATCTTCACTCGGATGAGGAAGTTCGAGTTTGGCAAGCGCTGCGCCTGGCCGCGGCATGGCTCGGCAAGTTCAAAGCCGCAAGCTCACGGCTCTCCGCCTGTGCAGCTCGGGGAACTACGTCTGCTTCTCCGCCAAAGCGAACCACAAAGAACCTAAGCAGATTGTCTTCCAGTCTTCCCTACCAGCATGCTCGTTGATCAGGATCTAAAATCTGGCTGGCTGTCTTGGCATGTGTGTGTGTGTGATCATGCTGGCTTTGGGAAGACATGTCTTGGTCTTCCTCCAATGAAGCTAGATCTGATCTGGTCGTTCTGCTGCCCTGCAAAACTCGCTCTTCGAACAGGTTCAAGAAGGCTGGACTCCGTGATCGAGAGCGCTGCTCAGCTTTCACGGCTGCAACTGCCCCGCGGACTGTCACTACCAGGTCCTCGGACGGAAACATGCCGACAGCTCAGCTGGTCAGTCAGCTCAGTCCAGCTGAGCCAAGCTCCACCCCATCCACAATGATGTCCATGTTAGGATGGGACATTGGCCTGGCCGTCTCTCGGAGTTAAGTAACAAGTGGCCATATCCGACAAAGCACATGGCTTTTGGCTGAGGCATGAAATCTCAACATCTACGAATGTCCACAAAACACACACACACACACAAAAAAGGAGTCACAGCCTACATGCAGCTCAATCGCAACATACCAGGAGGGCTCAATCAGCCCCTTCCGCGGAAGATGTTCGCTGGCGCTGGCCTAGGCAAAGCAGTCTAGAAAGTGCACACACACACACACACACAAAAAAAAAAAAAAAACAGAACAGTCCAAGCCACACAGAACGTAAAGGCGGCTCACGCATGCCGCTGGGTGTAGCAGTTATAATCGCGTCTGAGGAGTCATCAACCTTGTTCTGAACAGCGTCCAAGCCACTCTCCGCAAACGGCGTGGTGGTTTTTCCACAGGAAGGCCGCCTGGTATATGGTAGCCAATGCATTGGCTCGCACACTTACCACCTCGACCAGCATGACCCGCACGGCCACCATAGAACAAACACATCACCATTGCGGCCCCGGCAGCCAGGCCAAAGGTGAGAGTTGCAGGCCAGCTCTTGCAGCCGCCTTGCCTCGCGCGAAGCAAAGGTCCGGAGGTCCGGAGGTCTTTGTAGACATGGGATGCGAGTTTAAGACGAGAGCGGTGAATGGGTGAGAGGCAAGGAAAGGGTTGGACCAGGCAGGCATGGACCTACCGCATGCCCTCTGTCTGATACCGGAATTCGCCTCGGCCCCCAGACCTGGGAAACGGTGAAAAATCCTCGGGCCCCTCCTCCCCCCCCCCAACGAGCCGTGTCGCGTGGCCCAAATCCATGCTCCAGCTGCCTCCAGTGAAGTGAGCCTTCACCCCCCTCAGTTTCACCTAGCCCCAGCCCTTGCCCTTGGACTACGCCATGTGACGGCTGACTGCAACCACCAGCCCCAGCCCCAGCCACAAACCGCGCCACAGCCCCTTGCGCCCAAGCCCCTTGATCTAAGTTCTTGGGCTTCGCCTGGAATTCGGCAGCCTCGAAGCGAGCCCCCGCCTTCACCGCCCCAGCCCCTTGCCCTTGGACTACGGCTGTAGCTCTGCTCCTCAGACCTTGCCCTCGGACTACGGTGGTAAGCCCCAGCCAGCCCCTAGTTCTTGCGCCAGACTGCGGAGCCCCTTCCCCTTCACCGACTCCTCAGTTCTTGCCCAGCCCCACCCCGGGATCAATAGATGAGAGAGTGGGAAATGCCTCTCGCTCGCGCATCTCCATTCCCCGTCCCACCTCCTGAACCATCTTCTTGTGCATATCTTCCTGCCTGAACGGTGCCACCTGCAGGTCCAAGCTCGCGATCGATGCAGCATCGGGCAGCCGCAGAGGAAAGCGCCTGGTAGAAGAAGTTCAGCTCCGACACTGGACCTGACACTCAGCAGCTGGCAAATGATATGATCCTTGCTTGAGACCATCAGAAAGCCGTTCTCCAACGCGCCCCAAAAACTGAATCCCCTCGCATATCAAAGCGTCAGCAGATTCTGGCTGGAGCGACTGGAGACTCGCAGAAAATGGAAGGGATAACATCCAACTAAGAGCCGAAGAATACAAACATCCAGACTCCCTTGAGTATGCGTTCGGGCAAATGTCTGCCTTTGCTCGGAATGCGAACACGCGCGCGCGCGCGCGCGCGCGCGTTGACGCGCCGTGCTAAGCCTGGATTTCAGCACCCTCATGCAGACGCGCGCGAGTCGGTGTCCCTCGCCTGTCAGGCCCGAGACTTCCGCTTCAATGCCGATGCCGGACTGCAGCAGCATCTGCGGGGGGAAGCCCAAAAGACTGGTGAAAGTGGACAGAGACCCCCCAGAAATCCCAAGGCAAGCCAACGAAACCAACGCCACGCCCGCAATTCGCGGGTGCCACGATCTTCGCCCAGCGAGCTGAGCTGAGCAGCGGACATCGGGCCAGAAGATGATGCAAAAAGGCTCCCCATGCGCTGCACAGTCAACTGCCATGCCCTTCACTGGCACCTGCGCTCGCAAAGTCCCTGGAATGGACATAAGTACATAGGTGTCCTTTTCGGGGAAATAGATGGCCCTGGTAGATGAGTAAACCACCAGGTAAACCAGGGCCATCTACTTTTCTACCAAAACAACCAAAAAGGACACCTATGCAGAGGTACAAGCTGCTCCTTGCCTCCAGAAGTCTTTCCACAGCACTCGGCAGGCCATCGGCAAAGTCGATTCGGACCTCCGTTTCCATAGGCTGAGCCACTCGGGCTTCAAGCAAGCGCTAAGGCCCAAGAGTCCAGAGGTGCCCGGGGGGGAAAAAAAAAGAGAAACCCACCACCGGGCCTGCCACAGCCTCACTGACGTGTTGAGGGTAGGGCCATACCTGCAAGGTCACCATTTGCATCGCCGGCTGGCAGCGCAGCTCATACGCATCCGGCGCCTGAAAGAGTTTGGCATAATTGTCCAGGCAGTCTGCGTGCCATTCAGGAGGTGTAGAGGCACCCAACCTCGGATGCAAAAGACTTCCGAGCTTGGCCCGTGGATCGATACTTCAGCGCCGCACCGCAGGGCGGATAGCACACTGCATCCACATGGTTGTCAGGGCAGCCTCGGCTCAGCTCCGCTCGTGACACGACGAGGACTTCCGACCGCACTGAGCGCGTGGCTTTGCATGCCGGAACCAACCACCGTGCTGCCGGTCCAAAGCACACAGGTGTCCTGCCTGAATGGCGCCCAGTTCAAAAACCCGCAAAGCCAGAACTCTGAGGGACATAAAAAGGATCCCTCACCCTCTGGGCCCCATGTCAGTCGGCTGTATCCAAAAAGCATTCTCACAGGGGCTCATCGCTTGCCTGCGGTAGGAGCCGAATCCTGGCTCGGCAACTGCTGTCACGTCTCTGCTGATTCTGCCTCACCTCGAAGACTCGGACTCAAGAGCTTGCGCCGAATCGCAAAGTAGCCATCTGGATCACCTCAGGCCAAAGTGAGGGCCAGGGCCAGCACGCCTCAAGCTTTATGCCAGAAAGTGCAACTGCCCGTTTTCCCGCAGCACGGATTTGTCAGGTCCATCCACGACAGCCTAGGTGAGCATGTGCCAAGCTTGTGCTCAGGTTGATAACCGCGCCTGTCACGTTGCGGCTCCAAGCAGGCAGATACCAAAGGCGATGAAGACAAAGGCCGCAGCCAGGCCTTGGGTCGAGAAGTCGAATGGGACTTTGGGATGCTGGCAGAGCCCACATGCCCAAATGTCCAAGTCCCGTCTTCCGCCTCCCATCCATCAATCCTAGTCGAAAGGGGCGCCTCACATCTAACATGATACGTGCCACCGTCGCAATTGGTCATGGTGCCCTTGGGAGGAAACCTCACAATCATTCAGAATCCGACACCAAGGCTTGAGGACTGTCCCGGTCGACCCAGGATAAACCAGGAACTGTTCACGCTGTCTCCTCACCAACCCTGCCCTGTCTCCAAGGCAAGCACAGAGCTTGTTATGTCGACCAGCCGCCTGGGCAGGTGTACGATTCATCAGCTGGTCAACAGCGATCGTCAGTGTGCAAGGCGCAAGTGAGTAGTAGGACTCAACGTCGGTCAAGGCAACTGTGCGGCTGTCAAAGCTACACCAGCATCCATCAGCAAGGAAGGAAGAGCAAAAGAAACAGTTAAATGGGTGTGGCTCAAATTAAGCAGGAGGGGTTGCGCAGGTTTTGGTCCATGTTTCCACTTACCAGGGTTCCATTTTGGTACCGGTTGTTGAGCCACAGCCAAATGATCCCCGCCCTCTTGCCAGCCTCGCCAAACCACAGACTAGCCCACAGAAGGCTGACGCCAATTCCTCCTCCGACGACCAGGCAGTAAGCCACGGCATACCTCAAAGATGAACCAACAAGTTGCCTCTTTCAGCTTTGCCCCAACTGAGCCAGAGGCGGGAGCTGCACCATAGCATACAGCTGGAAGAAGGCAGATCTGCACAAATCATGTGAGAACATCGATCCGACCAAGGAGACGTGCATCTCCATGGATGGCTTGGGCACGGACAGAGTCCAGACAAAGCCGGCAAAGAGGGCAGGGCGCAGTACTGGCTTCTGCAGCGGCTGCTGATTGATCCTGGCGGAATTCATGTGACAACCGCCTGCTGACATGCGTAGAAATGCATGCAAGTTCATTGTGTGCCTGACTCAAATGCCTTGCTGCAGTGCTACTCAATCTACATATGTTGTGTTTTCTTGCACAGTCTGAGTGGTCCGCCTCTTCCATCCGCCTGCTATCACCAGGTACGCAGTAGAGGAGAGAAAAATACCTCGCGTCACTCGAACTCGGGTGCTGCAAGCAGGGTGTGCAAGTTCACGCTGAATAGAATTTGCATGGCAAGCTGAAGCTTCTGGGATTGCAGATCGTACAGCTGCTTTGTCTTGGAAAAACCGCCCTTTCCCTATAGCTGAACTTATGGCATCCGCATGGGCCTAGGCAGGTTGAGAAGACGTAGTCCTCTCCGGATGGGGTGTAGCCCTGCTGCTCAAGTGAACTCCTGCAGGGCCAAAGTCGCGGTGTCATTTTTGTTGTTGGTTTTTTTTTGGGGGGGTGTTCTTCTATTTTTTTAATGCGAACCAAAAGGAAAGCCACCCATTTTGGAGAGCTCTCTTTGTTTCAGGCGTGATCACCCTGGAGGTGTCGTGCCACCACCACTACCACATCCCCTTTTGGAACTTCTCCTTCTTCATTTTGGAGACAACCCCCCAAAGTGGCTGCTCACATTGCGCTTTGTGAGGCCGGCGCCGCCAGGCCGGCATGGGCTCGTACTGGAGGGAAAATATGCATCCCACCACCTGGCACAGGAGGTGTCCGTGTTTGTCTTTTTCCGCAACCTGGCCCTACGAATTCGATCCGAATCCGCCGACATTGCTCGGCGTGTCGGATACTTACTAGAGGATAGAGGATAACCCCCCCCCCTAACCCCCCCCCCGCCCGACGTCTATTACGTAGGTTTTTTGGGGGGGGGGGGGGTCCCCCACGTACCGCGCGGCAATTTGATGACGTTCCACTAAACGTAGTCTTCGGGGAGCCGGTGTCGCAAAACAGGGGTCCCAGGCTCGATTCCCCCTGCCGGCTTTTTTGCTGGCTTGGGCTTCCTGCATCCTTTTGCCGAAAATCTGGAAAAACTCAATGTTTTTGGACGTCCTCTTTGCGAAAACGCTGGAAAAACCGTGTTTTTTTTGCGGGAAATACATACATACATGCATGAATGCATGCATGCATACATACATACATACATACATACATATACATACATTACATACAAACATACATACATACATACATGCATGCATGCATACATACATACATGCATACATGCATTACATACATACCTACCTACCTACCTACCTACATACATACATACATACATTACATTACATACATACATACATACATA
>CAUJNA010001247.1:72105-77105 GCA_963377175.1 Effrenium voratum | reverse complement strand
ACGCCTCTGGTAGACCCAAGGAGCGCCGGGACGGATTGCTGTCAGATCCTCGAGCCGTCGCTGGAAGGTGATCTCATCGCTGCAAGCGCTGAGGAAATGGCCATCTTGCAGCTCTGCAAACAACGCGTCCAAGCCTCACACGGCGGAAACTGAGGGCTGAAGGCTGAGACTGGAATCAGCCCCACCTTGCCGTGGCCCAGTTTGCGGCGTCGCTTCGGCTGGCCGGGGTGCATCCTCATTACCTCGCGAGCTTGCAATGAGCTTTTTGCCTCCGGCCGAATCCTGGCAAGCCTGTGCCAACAGACTCAATTCCAATGACTCACTGCAAAGCCCCAAACCTTGCTGGTGCTCAGGGAATGAGAAATGGAATGACCCTTCTAAACCATCCAACTGGGGGGTGTCCAGAACTTCGGGCACCGAATTCCTTCCATTTCACATGCCCTGCCAATGTCGCAGCAGCAAACCGCAAACCTACGAGACCAAGGCGCGCATGAGCACCACCGGGATCATACCCAGGAACACCAGCAGGAAGCCAAGAGCCGCCAGCCACACGTGCCGGGGCGGCGTGGCCGGGATGCCCAGCTGCGGCCCCACCACGCCGATGAAGAAGGTGCCACCCAGGTTCGTGAGCTCATGCCTTGGCATGGGGAGAAACACCTGACACCCATGGTATGGATTTCATTTTAGGAGTTGGAACCCCCAAAAGGACAGACCCGTTCAGTCGTTCTCCTAACACCGCATACGCATTTCCCGAGTCCAAGCACCGGGCCAAATGGCATAGTTGCCCATGCCAAAGAGCTGAATGGCCCTCAGGGATTGCACACAACTCGGTACAACGAAGTCCCCAGCTTTTGTTTAGAAAGACGCATCCAGTTGATGCAAAGCTCAGTTCACGGGCAAATTTCTCAGGGGGCAGCGCCTCGTCGCCCAGATGTTTGCCACCGACCATAGAAAGCCGGACAGCAATCCTTGAGGAGCGACGTAGAAGGCCTTGCTGGACATGCCTGGGATCGTCACTGGCTCGTCGCTCATTGAGTGTCACTGCTCTGCTTGCGGCAACGTGAATGCCAACAGCCCATCATGCTTCAAAGTTGCCATCAAACCACCAGCCGTTTGCGGTGTTCCGCGCCTGTAGAAGACCAAGGTGCAAGCAATCGGCTCCAATAGAATGCGGCTGTGGCACGACTGCAACAACCAGCGCGCCAATAACGATGCCGCAGCAAAAGAACCACTGGTACACCAGTCCTCGCAAGATCCAGGGCTCGGAATCAGGTCGTTGAGGAACAGGACACTGGGTCATCTGTCAATGGCCTACTTTCCCAATGCAAAACTCCAAGTTCGCTGCCATCATAGACATCATACTTCCTCACCTTAGGTCTGATGCGATGCTGTCAGAATGCTGCAAAACCTTCTGCCAAGCTGCAGGGACAAAGTATGAGCCATATCCGACAGCAGACAGCACAACCTAAGTGAGGGAAGTTGCCACGGCTCAGAATGCACCACCCAGTTTAGTCTATTTTAGAGGGGATTGGGATATTCACTGGAGGTACGGGATTTTGACCCATGGCCACATTGCAGCTGAGCACATCGCAGCTGCCACGGCCCAGGCAGCGGACATCGCATGGCTGCAAGGGCCCAAAGCTCAGCACCTCCACACCTCCACCGGCGGCACTCTGGCTGCCTTCCAACTTGTGTTGCAGGATCTTCAGGGCAAAAACGCCCCCAAAGCTGGCCCCTCTCTCTTGTTGTTTTCTCTCTCTCTCTCTCTCTCTATCTGTTGAAGTCACAGAGCAATACAGCTCAAAGCTCCAAAGAATCGATAGTCCTTGAAGTCTTCATGATACTCAGTATTCTCTTCATTTCGAGTTCCGATTCCGCACCGGTTGAGCCCAAAAGGCCAAGACAAGGCAAAGTCAATCTAAAATGATGTGCGTTTGTATACCTGTGTGTATGTGTGTCTGTGAGTACGTGTTTGTGTGTGTGTGTGTCTATACGTGTCTGTGCGTCTAGGTGTGGTGTGTGTGTGGCGGGCGGGCGGGCGGGCGGGCGGGCGGGCAGGCGAGCGGCCGTGCGGGCCGTTTGGGCTATGCACGCGGTGCAGGCGATGCGACGCTGCAGGGCGCACGCGTGGGTGTGGGGGTGTGCGGGGTGTGGGTTGTGGTGTGGGCGTGTGGCTGCACCACTGCAGTTGTGTGTGTTTGTCTGTGCACGCAGCGTGATTTTGCATGATTTCATGTGTGCTTTTTGGGACGGGCGTGAATGAATGTGCAATGGCCATGTTCTGCGGCCATCACCCCGGCATCCAGCAGTTGGAGCAGATGACCTCTTCAAGGAGATTGTACGCAGAAATGACAGCTTCCGCTCTAGACATGAGATTCCAGCTGCAAGCCCGACCCATATGCTTGAGGCCGCAGCTTGGGGTTCGCCGGGGCGGCGGCGCGCGAAGCAGAGGGCGTGAGAAGCCGCCTCGGGGTCGCAAGACATACGGGCAAAGACATGCGGCGCCAAAAGCTGCGAGGCCGCCACAGCATGGGCTGGAACACTCCAAAGATCTCTGGGGTGGGCCTCAGTTGCGCCGAGTCCCCAGTGAATTCAGCTTTTCTGCGCTCACTCTGAGCCTGTTGCGGGGAGGCGTCCTTGGCGGCGCCAAGCTCAACTCTGCACATTGGCAACCAGCTCGCCTGCCAAGCATCCTCCTTGGTTTCTAGAACCGAGGTCCTGTCAAGGCGTGGCTGGTGGAAACTTCCGACCTCTTGCACGCCTTAGCACCCCTCCCGCCTTTCCACCAAGCTCGGCTCCTTCGCAGGTCGGAAGTTTTCGCCGAGGCAATCCAAGAAACCACGCCTCTGGCTCCGGACGAGGATTCCTCAGCGGGCAATAGCAGTGAGCCAATCAACAAGAAGCTTGGCTCTTTTGTCCGTTTTTTGCTTTCATTGCATGCGATTTGGAAAGACTGGGGCAGCAATTCGGAATGGGGAATGTTCACCCACTGTTCAAAATGAGAAAAGCTACTTCGGCAACTCATCCCAGACCGGTCAAGTCAAGGCACAGCCCTGCAATGAGTCGCTGCTGGCTCTTGATGAGGCTTGCCTTCTGCTGGATAAACTCAGCCTGGAAATGCACCAACAACTGAAGGACACCAACAACTGAAGGAAGAAAGCCCTGACATCCAAAACTCACGTGTTTGTCAACGAGTACACCCCTCAAATGGAATGAAGCATCCTGGCCATGCCTGCCAACCAACCAAAAACAAACCTGCTTCCTTTCCCCCCAGGCTTCGGCCTTTTTGGCCCAGCGCTCTCACGGAAAAAAAAATGGCGAGCGCCTGCCGCAGCTGCAGTTGGTGCTGCTGGATCCGGCGCCTACGGATCAGAGGTTGCATGACTGGTTCAAGAGCGCAGGCTTAGGTTATGGCGGGGTTGGTTGGTGGAGTGCGGCTGCGTTGGCTTAGCGCATGTTGAGAGTAGGGTCAGCTTCAAGGGAAGGTTTAAGGCGGGTGTTGGGTTGGTGTGCTTAGATTGGTTCAGGGTTGGATTTAGGGGTGAGGGGTGCATTTGGGGGCTCAAGGCTTAGGCTCTTGCATGAATCGGATGCCTTTCAGCCTTGGATTGCGTGGGTTTCAGCAGTTCGGCTTGACGGTCTCAGGTTCCTTTGGGAGGTTTGGACTCAGTTTCAGGTTGCTCTAGGGTCAGTTTGGGTCTAGTGGTTAGTGTGTTAAGGGTGGTTAGGGGCAGCTCGGATGGCTTCGAGAGGATTTGGATTTGTTCGGGTAGGCCGGCTGGCTGGCTGGCAACTGGTCGAGGAAAATGAATAGCATCCTGCAACTATGTAGTGCCACGCTGTGGTTGATTGCATATGCGCCCTCACAACGCTCAAGCATCCGTACGGAAGCTCTTATCTGTCGACGTGACAAACGCAGATTCCGCACACGGCCGCTATTCTTCGCCAAGGCACGCCGTTTCCCGGCGCTGCGTCGGTTGAACCGGCACCGGCTGCGGCCATGGCCTCCCGGCAAAAATCGTTCCAACCTCCGCATCTGAGCTACACAAATACCCGTGGGTGGGGGCAAAAAACCATTCCCGGACGCAGCAAAACGGAGATGTTTGCTTGGCAAAAGATGCTAAGCTTGCAATCCCTGGACCCAATTCCGGCCAAGCCTGGCGTGAGATGCTAACAGGCCCTGCTCAATGGCGTCAATGAGGGACCCCTCGCAGTGAACGACTGACACCTGTCAACTTCCGTGCATGAATTGCTAGGCACAAGGGCATAAAGGCGCAAAGCAAGGACTGTTGCAAACAGATGAGACATCTCGGCATGGCTTCACCTGCCCCATTTGATCTTCCAGAAGATGCGCAGCTGCATGAGAAAGGTCGGGTGCATGTCCGTGTCCATCACCTGCTGCGCATTGCACCAAGGCACAAGCGGCCAAAAGCCAACGCCTAGTCTGGAAGACCGAAAGCCAGGTGGCGGTTGAAGAGGCTGAAGAACCTCACATGACTCACGCGGCCCTCTCAAGGATGCCCAACTCCAGCTTGCAGAATCAGCAAACAGGTCTGCATAGTTTATGTCCACCAATCACTTTTGAGGGAGTTCAAAAACAGATAGCCAAACGTCACGGCCAGCGATACAAACAGCACCCCGCTGATGACTAACACGCAGGCCTCACAAAGGACTCTGCAGGCCGCCTGGCGAGCGGTGCGTGCATGGAACCCTCGGCCCAAAGTACACTCCAGCGCCCCAAGAAAAGAAAACTGGGCAAACTGCAGCAGTTCGGTGCCCCCTCGAGGCGGAAGATTCGCAGCCTCCAAGTGCATGTTATTCTCCACCGCCGACAAGCCACATAGCCAGCGGATAAACTTGAGCGACTCCAGGCTTCTATGTGCCTGCCAGTCACAGCTGCGTTTCTTTGCATTGCCGCAGTGATTTGCTACGTTGACGCCGCCGATTCAGCCCAAGCGAGGGATTCGCATATCACACCCCGCAGGGCACAACGAAGATTG
>CAUJNA010001247.1:0-65000 GCA_963377175.1 Effrenium voratum | reverse complement strand
ACCTCTGCAAAACATGTTTTGAGATCAGGTTAGCAAGTTGGTCCTGCAGACGATGCTACGCGAATCGAATGTATTCGAGTGTGTGAACTGTTTAGAATGTACTTCACACGCGAGCGGTGATTGTTTTTTTTCCTTTTTTCCCTTTTTTTTCATTTTTTTCCTGGCGAAACACTCAGACGTTTCTATTTGATGCCGCTATATAGGACTGGCAATTCGGAAAAGCGATCTCCAGGCGTGCCCAAAGCGTGCTTCCTCAAATCCTACCCTAAGCCTTCGCTGGTCCTTGCTTAGGGTTGCATTTACATGACATAAAGTTGATTCATATCGCCTTCTGCAGCTCTTCAGGAGCATGCTTTCTCCAGCTCCTCGATGACAAGCTCCTGGCCCACTATGGCCAAGCAACTTCTCAAGGCTCATCGGCCCATTCACTCACGTTTCGTAGACCCCCTACGGTACAGCGGGTGTCGGTGAAGGCACCCGCCGAGAGATCAAAGCAATAAATCCGGGTACAGGTCCGTGAGTGTTGAATTCAACCCCACAGACCCAGATAGCATGGGAGAATTGACGATCAACTCCGCCAGTCAGGAAGCGCGATGATACAGCACACACAAAGTCTCAATGAATCCGGCGGCAGCATCCCGATGTTGGCAGCACCACGATGATGCCACAGCCACGAACCTTTATGAGCTGCATATAAGCACAAGCAGCGGCCTACAATGAATGCAGCAGCAGCATTTTCACTGTTTTGCGGCACCGTGATGATACACAGCCACAACCACTATGCGCTGCACAGCATACCTTGGCAAACTCAAAGCGGTGCGACGGTTGTTGGCAGTGCTTGTTTGATCACGCAGCTCGTTAGCGCGCGTTTGGGGCAAGGGCGCTTTTTGACGCGCTCAAGGCGCGGCTGGTCACGGCGCCCTTTGGTGCACTCAAGGTGCGGTGTCAGTTTCTGGCAGTTACTGGCGCTGTCAGGGCGCTATTTCGGTGCTGGTCAGGGCGCGGCACTGGCTAGGGGACTTCTTGGGCGGTAGTTGCAAGCTCCGCTTGATTCCCAACAACAACACCCCGACCGCACCCAGACTGCGTCGCAAAGCAGCAACCACAGCACCTTGAGCACACTAAACAGCACCTTGACCAGGCACCCACAAAACACCCACGGCCAAACAAGCCACTTCGCGCACACCTAACAGCACCTTGGCCAGCGCGTCAAGCCTCCCACCAGCACCGCAACGTCACCTTGACACTGCCTGCGTCACCAAAGAAGCCACCATCCACTGCACCTTCGCCAGCACTCTGACCAATACCAGCAACAGTGCCCGCCAACGCACCTCGAAACACAACAAGTAGCAGCCCTCAACACACAAGCACGCACAAGAACACGCAAGCCCCGAAAGCGCCGGCGGACTGGCTGCGGCCTGGCCGCGTGCCCAGCCCCAGCCTCAGCCTTCAAACCTACTCAAGCCTTCAGGCCTTCAGGCTTCGCATATCCCCAGCCGCCAAGCGGATGCTTTCACGCAGCGTCGTTTCTTGCCAGCCACGCCTCGCCCTGGAGCCAGAACGGAGATCAAACGAAGCCAATAGCCCCCCGAGGCGGGCAGCGCGAAGCGCTTCCAATTCATTGGTGACTCGGTAGGGTTCCCAATTCATTAGGTAGCAGCACGTATCATTTGCAGTCATGTCCTGGCATCAAAGCCACCATGCGTCTCGGAGAACTTCGAAGACCTGCAGGAAACTTTTGGCAAGCGACGAGTTGATCACTTACCGAAATGTTATTGGGACTTCGGTATTTTCTGAAAAGCGAACCATCCAAATTCAATCTGCATCTGAACCCCTCAGACAGCCCTCTGCCACATGGCACGCCAAATATGGTGGCTTCCCGTCGCGCCTGTTCCGTGCACTGGCTGGAATCTGGAGCTGGGGCAAGTTAGGCGCCTGATGTATAGCGAGATGCGCAGCCAGACGTGACTCGTCTTAGTCTTTGCCGAATTCGGGCTGACTTGGAAGTGGTTTGCCTTGTTTCAAGCCCACAACCAGTTTGGAGTGGCAAACCGGCCACCAAAAATGCCTGGCAAGGGTGAAATGTAGCCCGGTGTGGAACCAAGATGCCGGCGCGCTTTGCGGACGGGCCTGGGGCTTTTGGGTACCCGCATCGCAGTGCAAGTCTGCAGTGTTACTCTGAAACCCAAGTAATATAATATGCACTACTGTAGAAAAGGGCAATTTTTCGGGTCAGTAAATGTGCGAGCAAGGACTAGTACAGGCAGAAGACAACAGGGCGACCCAATTGGCTCTTGCAAACCACCCGTGTTGGGGTTCCCCCCGGCAAAAGGACAGGCTTGCACTGCAAGCTTGCTGCAACCCCCGGCACAAGCCGCGAATCGCGGCGCAGGGCAAAGATTGGCACATTTGTCAAGTCCAAGGTTTGCCGAAGTACTTTGTTTCCCCAAAAGCATCACCTTGTGCAACTCGGTACTCCTGTGCGAGTGTCTTGTGGGAGCTTGGAACATCTGCCCGCAACCTGCACTGCAAGCCACTCGTCTATTTGATCGCTATCCCACATTACTGTTGACTATACATTCATGTACACCCATATCTCATGGCTGTGTCAATACATTCATGTTTGGAACCCGCAATGGCAAGCCACATCTATACCATGCTTCATCGGTGCTTGTGCAATTGAATTCGGCGAGTGTCTCCATTCATTTGACAAGATATTGCTGAGTACCGGTGCCAGTTTCACGTTGAGCATACGAACAACATCCAGCAGGAATTTCCTGTAGAATTGAGCTCACCGCGCAAGTCGATCTCTCCAGCTCGCCCAATCAGGATGTCAGTTCTCAGCTGCCCAGACGGCCCGTTCCTCAAGCGTTTCAAAGCTCGTTCTCGGTCGATTCAAGCTTTCTGGGCGCAGGACAAGGGCAATTTTGGTATCAGCTTGACCTGGCAGTCTTCCAGGATGGAAGGCTTGGACGAACAGGAGCAAGCTTGCAGCACTCTCACGGAAAGTCCTGTTTAAGCCTGTGCCTTCCCCTACACACACAGGCGAACATGAATTAAGCCGGTGCTCTCCAGAATGGAGAAGACACTCTGACAATGAATGACGCAAAGCCTTGGGCTTTCTGGGCTGAAGCAGCCACAAAAGAAAACATGAGATTCTGGCGAACCGCACGCTCATGGCCCTGGCTACTCCCCGGCCCCACCCACCCGCCCACCCAAAAAACAAGTTAGACTGAGGACCTCTTTATTAACATGAGGCTGACATTAGGAAGTTTTTACCAGCATGGTTTTGCAAATTAATTCGAATTCACACTAACGGCCAAGGCAATCGTAAGGAACGGGTATGCCTGCCAGCAAACGGATTTCGCAACGTGTGCGCGGCTCGCGCGGTGGCTAAGCTGCTCCTCTTCTCTTCTTTAGGGCCCAGACCTCTCCGGGGTTTGCCGTGGGGTCGGCTGAGCCCTCAGCTGAGGACAGCGTGGTGAGTCGCTTGCTCCGGCAAGTTGTGCTGGATGGGCTGTCCAGGCCTACTTGACCAGCACTGCGCCTTAGCTGCCTTTTGCAGGGCAAAAAAGGAAAATAGTGTTGAGGTCGGCCTCTACGAGATTTGCGGTGCTAGGTCACCCTTCCCTTGGGTACCAGGGATTAGCTTCGCTGGTCGTACTTGACTTCAGACCTTTCTTCGTGCGCATGCTAAGCGTGGATTGGGATTTTCATCTTGTTGCTGCACTGAGTAGACGTGCCCGATCCCCGGTCCGACAATTTTACGGTGATGGCAGATTTGCACACTCCAAAAAGGGGCAAATTCAGGCTGGAGAGGTTGGCTGAGCGGGTAGGTGCGTGCGTGAAGAGGAGTAGCATACGCGCTTTGAGGACACTAATTATCTGTAGTACATATATATATATATATAGGCAGTAGGGCTCATCTCCTGCCTTGTCTGGGCCAAATGGCCTTCTGCTAAGGTTGCACAGGTTTGACGTGTTGTTTTGCACATACGCCGAGCAACGCTAGCACATTTGATCAAGCGGTCCAAAAAGCGGAATATGTGATGTGGCATTCCTTGAGCGCCGGGGGTCCGGGGAGTCTGAAACCCCAAGTTGAGATCTTGTCAGATCTGTGCAATGACCGGAGTAATGGCCTCGTCCGCAACGTTTGTCTTGGTCTCGGCGACATGGCGACCTTGCTTGACCAGTGATTTCTCGTGAACTATCGTCGTACATCCAAGTCTTTCAAATGGGTATGAGTCCAAATACGTCAAAAATAAACCACCAGAAAAACCGCAGGTGTTGGTACCAGGGCAACCCATTTTGGGGTTGGTTACCCAATTTCTGCCCACCCAACTTGAGTGCCGAGCCCAGGAGAGGCCAGGCCATGAGCAAGCCATGGAAGTCCAAAGCCGCTCCAGTAAGCACCAGAAGAACGGTTCATCGCGCGCGCACTTCGCGCGCGTCAGGTGGTTTGTGTAAGGGAAATGGATGCAAGCTCGCAGATAAGAAATTCGAAGCTGGCCCACAGTTTGCCGTTTGCGGGGCGCATCTTCCATGGTTCAATCAATGTCGCAGCTTAAGCCAAGAAGTCCGGCATGCGCTTGGCCGCTTGGCCCTTTAGCGACATGGCCAACTGAGAAGTCCAAGCGCCGGCATCCCGGTCCGGCTTCAAGCTCACGCACCTCCGGCCATCCTGCCGGCCAATGCGGCATTTTGGCGGAAAAAATCATTTCGGTTCTGCCCCACCTCCAGGGCTTTCTCGTACTCCTCCAGCGAAGCGTGGCAAGCCGACCTTCCGGCTGTCTCGCTGCATTCTCTCGGCCCTTGAGCCCTCCAGCCATGCGCGATTCGGAGCTTGGCCCTGTGGCCACAAGAGCAAGAGTGTATCAAACCTACTCCTTCCAAAAATCGACCAAAGGCTGAGAATGAAGAATATCGTTGTCACGCAGAAAATCAAGCAGGCTGGCCTGTTTGAGAAAAAGACGTGGTCTGGAACGTAGCTGATCGCCTCCCCGGCAAGCAGAGCCACTTTGTGGCAATCTCACGTACCGGTGTCACCAACATGAAAAACGAAAGGAAGTGGCAGACATTGCTCAGTTTCAGCCATGACATGAACAAACAAGAGAAAATATGGCTGTAGCTCAAAAAACCGGTGCCAAAATGGAACCCTGGCAAGTGGAAACATGGACCACAACCTGCGTAACCCCTCCTGTTTAGTTTTGGGCCACAGCCATATGATAGAAATGCCAGGAATGTATGCAGAAACGGCCTCTGTGAAGTGCTCAATGGCCTCCTTGAAGTGTTTGGCCTTGGGGACATGCGATTCGATCCAAAGCTGTGACCGCGTATCCTACACGGAGTCAAAGGCCAGCTGCACAACTCCACGTTGCATACGTTGGTAACTGTTCCATGGAGGTTTTTCGAGTCCTGCGGCGCGACATGGAGTTTAACTCGCATTGGACTGAAACAACTACGCCAATTTGGGTACCAAGCCTGTGCAGCACGTGTACGCTGTGGTCCAAACTGTGTATGGGATGGCTGTGGCTCCGTCAAATGAGATGATCAGAAAGGTTGCCAACAAACCCAATCCAAAATGCTGACGCCCATCCTGACAACATCATTCTATCAATGGAAACATTCTGTCAATGGAAAAGTCTTTCATGACCTTGCTACAAAGCCTGCTTACTCAACACTTCGCACCAAGCTGGGGAGCAGACTGCAAAGGCTGCATTGCCTTTGGCTTTTGCCTCGGCAGCTTTGGCCTTCTCGTCCATTCCTTGGGACATTCCAATCGTAAGGCACGCTTTGGCAAATGCTAAGGCCAGCACCACTGAATCACCGCATGGTGGCGTGGACAAGGAAAGTAGAGATGAAAGGTTAAACAAACAAAGAGTTGGACTGTGTTGGCACGTGGGGCATCTGTGTGCATGTCATATGCAAGGTGCGACTCAATATCCATGAGTTAGCACGCGTCTCTTCACATCCCCAGCTGGAAACGGCTGCGAGAAACAGCTGCGTTGTCAGGAAAGCGCAAGAGACTACGCGACACGGACCATGCCGCCTTTCCGCTTTCCATAGGGGGGTGGGCCACGGTTGGCCGCTACCTCGGTTGCAGACTTGGCCATTGAAAAACAAAAAAGCTCCGCATATGTTGGTGAAGTGAAACAGCTGCACCCTGCAAGCATGTGCTGCCCACTTCTAATAGACACGGGCCCTAGGGCCCTGGCGACAGCAGTCTCGGTGGAAGCCTTGAACGCGCCAACTGATGCATCTGCCACCTGCCGGAAAAAAAGCTGGCGAAGTTTCCATGTGGACTTCCCGCATAAATTGTTTTTCGGGCCTGTTTCCACGCATGCTGTCCCCACTCCCCCACTGAGAAGTCTGCCTCAAGGCTTTGCCGCGGCTGAGGTAAACGTCGCAGCCTCCGCAAGTGCGCGGCTGAAGTTCTGCACGCAAAACACTTTTCCAAGCCCGCCACAAATCAGCCATGGCAATGCGCCACGACCTGTGCAAGCTGTTCAAGCACGCATGTGTACAATCAATCGGCCTATCTACATGCTACATGAGATATGGACCGCTTTGACAGTCCAGGATGGTGCAGAAATCTGGTGCATGTTTTGCAGGGCGTGGCTGAGCATCCCACCGCCACGAATGACACTCCGAAAGTGAAACTAGACATTTACTGCTTCGTCAAAATGCCATCGGAGCACGGAGTACACAAAACTGGATTGGTGTCGACTACGACATGTTTGCAACTCGACAGGCTCAGCACAGGAACTCGCAAGTTTCCGGTACGATGCTAGAACATCGCGATCATTCAAGTAGGGAAAACGTGCGTTTGCACCTTCAAGTATGTACTCCGGCGCTGCACACATGCTGCGTACCTTAACCTTTTCCAAAAGCACATTTGGCTGTGGATGGGACAAACGCATGCAAGGTTGTTCTACAGAATTGAGATGCTCACAACATGACCTGCGCAATCACAAGAGCACCTGTAAGGACGCTAGGTTTGGTCAACAAGACGGCAAACAAGAACGGCACCATTGAAAGTGTGTTTGTGTTACTCGGTGTAAACACAAACAAGTTGTGAATTTATGGCAGAAAAGGGGGTGATGCGGTTCAGGTACTGCTATTTTGGTGTGTTCAAGTTCGCAAACAGTTCATGAATCAAGGGCGCAGGTTGGCGACAACGCCGGCTGGATGCTTCTTTGGGAGACGGGCGTGATCGTTGCAAGTAAGTTAGCAACAGCGTCAATCACAGCAGGCCCGCATCACATCGGTTTGCATGCGCGATGCTCCATTTGCATCTGCCAGCTCAACATGTTCAAAGCTGGCCTGTGGAAATGTAGCCTGTGGACTGCATGCGGAAATGCTGGTTACCACCGGGAAGTGTGAGGTGGCGCGCGAACATGCGGCGCGATGAAACAATGTCATTCAAGGATACCTTGCTTTCCCCGTACACTATAGACATGGTACGCACCCCCAATGGCCAGTCAAGTGGCAAGCTCAGCACATCACGGATTTAAAAGGCAAAATAGTTCCTTCAATTGTTCGCGCGGCGTTGTTTTGCAGAGCATGCACTGCTCCTGAACCTACTCCCCAAAGAGCCACGACTCCAAGAGTTTCACCCTTCGCAGCTGTTCGCAGCGGACGTTGCAGATTTTCTCCCCGCCCTCCATGACACCCCTGCTTGGGTTCTCGTTCGTGCGATTGTGAGATGGAAGGCCCTCGGAGCTGTAAGAAAGATACCCTCCAGCCGCAGCGCAGCGTGACCGGAGGTACAGGTATGCTCATGACTACACAATTGTGGCATTTTTTCTTGCTAGGCCACCTTGCAATTTGTGGTTGCTCTGTGTGGGATTACACATGATTATGGTGCTTTCGTGCTCACTCGAGCCGGATCATCTCGGTGATGAGTTCGGCGGCAGCCTTTCTCTTTCCGCCGTGCAAACAAACACATACAAACAGGTTTGAGATTCAAAGAACAAGCCCAAGCGAACAACTCAAAGCAGTTCAATCTCAAAGACCAAAGAGGAGCACTGCGATGCCAATGGCCAAAGCCCGGCGTTGAGTGGAGGTTCAACCTAAGTTGGACGTGCGGCACGCAGCATGGCGCGCAACAAAAGGCCAAGTCTCAAGTCAGGCTGGTGCGGGCGATAGACCTGAAGTCATGAAAACTTGCAATAAGGCACGACAGTGCACAAGGTGCGAGTGTGGCGGTTCCAGATTCTTAGGCGTGAAGCACAGCGGCGAAGAACTGGGTGGAAGTAAATCCACGGCGGAAAGGAAACCCCAAGCACTGCTCCTATGTAGACAATTTTGCCCCTCAACGCCGGATAACATGCAGTCCTGTTTTACCCGGGATGCGCAGAAGTCTCGAGTTCGGCGGCGCACAGATCCAAACTCGGAATGGACCCTCAACCTGACCTTTGCTGACCTCCTCCGCTTTAGGGCGGGTTGCGTCACGTCTGCCAGGCGCAAGCAGGCGCAAGCGGCAACTGTGTACTGCAATGGTGAAGTACATGTAAAAGGCAGGTTTGTGCGACAACTCCTGCGAATGCGCACGCGTCGAGCTTCAATTTCTACACTCACGCGAATCCACGGGAAACAAATGATCTTGTCACGCGATCTGCGTCAATTGCACGTGTGCTGCATGCCATGCGAGCGAAATGATGTGCCGTGCGGGCTGACAGCGCACGATGGGCTATCCGCCACTGTTTGCACGTACCAGTTTCATGTTCAACATGCCCATCAACGTCAATTGAATCTGCCAATGTCAAATGGGGCCTTGGCGCCTCCAAATACAAGCGAATCTCACATATATTTTTTGCTGATTTTGATACCTACTCCGCCAAAACTTTCGACTACGTCAGTCTGCATCAAATGAACGACCTTCTTGATGCGATCTTCCTTCTGCGGCTGCTTCTCCTGCTGCTTCACCTTGCGCAAACTCTGCCGTTGCGTCCGCTTCTTCTTCTTCTTCTTCTTCTTCTTCTTCTTCTTCTTCTTCTTCTTCTTCTTCTGCTTGCTTGCTTGCTTGCTTGCTTGCTTGCTTGCTTGCTTGCTTGCTTGCTGGCTTGCTTGCTTGCTTGCTTGCTTGCTTGCTTGCTTCGGTCTGCGTCAAGCAAATCTTACCCTCTCGCAAAGCTGAAAAAGCACTGATGTATCTGCTCGGAGCTTGGTGAGCGCATCGGCCATATTCTAGCCCCCGTCTATCCACCTCACAAACGATGTTTGTCCCGTGTATTATCTCTTTAAAGAGTGCACCTTCAATCGCCATCTGCTTGTCGTTGCTTATGTTGTGAGAATCCTTGCTGAGACACGGCACGAGAAAAACAAAAACGGTGAAGGGCAAGCCCAAGGAGCTGGTTTTTTCGGCTTCATTTCGCGCTTTGCCAGTTTGGACTGCGAATTCTTGGGTCACTCCCCTGGAGTGCTGGTCAGGTGAGGTCAGGTGACGGCGCCGTTTCAGGTGTCCTGGCGACACCATGCCTCCGTGCCTTTGGGGATTATCTTGCTCATGTTCCTCATACTGGCCAGCTTTGATGGGCCGCTTGCAACAAGAACAGCTCCAAGCTCTCGGGCGCCGCTATGAGTTTCCTATGTTGGTGACTTCGATCTCTACGCAACTCGCGTTTTGTGTTTCTCGCAGTGGGTTGCTGGACATGTGTATTCCGCAGGCTCCAAGTACATCATTTTGTTTGGACCCGAGCGGACGTTGCAATCACGCCAGTCCGCTGTTTCAGCGCAGAGGAACCAAAAAAAACGAGAAGAAAAAAAACGAACACAAACCAGACAAAACCCAACACAAAACAAAACAACCACAAACCCAAAAATATTCGGCAGAAGAGGGATGCTTTAAGCAACCCAGCATCATGACAAAATCGAGCAAGAAACGCCTTGACAATAGCTAGAGCAAAAACCGAGGCAACGAGTGTTCCATTCGTACCCACGGGAGGCAGCGACGCATTGAAAGCCTAAGAGTCAGTGTGAAACCGAACCAGAAGACGTCGGGAGACAGAGGCCTCAACCATGAAAAGAAAGTGCAGCTGCAAGCCACTGCATAAGCCATGAGCACAGCAAAAGGACAAAAAACCAGCGGGAGCGAAGAGATTCTCTCCCCACACCGTGAAACATCCCAAGGGTCAAGAAATTGTGAAAGAAACCGAATCCAAGAACTGTGCATGGCGCCAGCGCATATGTACGGAAAACGAAATGAAGCAAGCTTCCCAATAATGGAACCACCACTGAAGCCCGCATCAAATATCGGTCGAAATCGCCAACAGGCAGAATGGATATTCCAAAACCATTTAAAAGCAAACTAAACATAGTTCGTGAGCGACCCCATAGTACGCAGACCAGGGAGTAGCACGCCGCCCCTCACCAAGCCACTCCAGGCAAGCAAGGTCCACTAACACCTCAAACAAGGCGTGGTGGCGGGGATCCTTCCCACCCGTAAACCAAACGAGCAAGGAATTGTTAGTGCGGTTTTGGGCGAAGATGAAGTAGCCCAGGGAATCAAATGACCACAACGTGGTTCACGAAAAGGTAAAAAAAAGTCTCACAACGAGTGGTAGCTGTGAAAGGTGACCAGGCTGAAGGATGTGACAAAGTAAGTTGTTTGAGGGTTAAATAGAAAAGGACTGCAAAAGAAGCAGCTTTAAGGGACAGGCCCAAGAACACCTCGACGGAACACCTCCTACCCCCCAGAGCACCGCGGCGCCGCAAAGCCTTTTGCGATGGCGAAGAGCAATGCCAGGATATGGTCGCACGCGAGTCCAAGGGTAACTTGCGTACTCAAAACTTGAGCCAAACGGCCACAAACGGCACGTAGGCTTGATCAAACGCGTGAACAAAACAAACACCCCAGTTAAGTTCACGACAGGACGACAGGATTGTTTGAATGGGCCAAAGTGTGCAAAAGCACGATGGAAGACCCAAACAAAGATTTCTCTTGCGGCGTAGTGGAAAGATGGCAGTTAGAGAGGATTCTGTCCGGATCACCGCGCCTCAAAGCACATCATAACTTGGAAAGACGAGGTATACGGAGTGACGAATAGAAAAGATAAGGAAAAAACGAAATGAACAGAGTGAAAGCTACGACCCGACCAGCACTTCTAGCGCGGTCAAGGTCTTAGGTTCGCCAGAGAGACCATTTTCAGCGCGCACGGCGGCGGTCCAGAAAGAGCACGAGCATTACCGGGCAGCGGTGCAGGGCAATGCGGAACATTACCCACAGCACAGCGGTTGTTCAGGTAGAACGTCACGCACCGATGCTGCTGTTGCAGGACAAAGGGATGATAGGCGCCTGTGGTAGGGCCGTGATGAGACGGCAACGTCCTTGCGATGAGCCCTCTGAGAAAAGGTGCTGGCCGAGACGAACGCCGGGCGTGACGGCCTGGCATGTCTGCGTGACGAGCGTGATCAGCGCCAAGGAGATTGCCGACAGCAGTCAGACTCTCCTCCTTTCCGTGGTGTCCTTGCCGGGCCGCCTTGCCGCGGCCCTTGCCCTCACCACGGGCCACGGCTCTTCACAAACATCTCGAGGGATGGGCCTGTGGTAGTTCTTGCGTAGCCGTGCAAGTTACAATTCGGTGGTCAAGAGTGTCTGGCTGCCCACAGATTGCACAAGCATTTGAAGAGTCCTTCCAGTGCCAGCTGTTGTCTGAGTAACAATTCCACCACACAGATACGTCCTGATAAGACAAGCATCTTTGAGCGCGTTTTTTTCCCAATAAGTTTGCATTGGTGCCTTGGTGCACACATATTGGTGGAATAGCCGAGGCACACGTGGTGTTCTTGATTTCCCTCTGAACCTGCTCCTTCCACGCGCACAGTGTGTTGCAAGTTCAACTGCACGTGACCATTTTTGCATTGAGACTTCGTCCGGAACACTCGTATCCTGCTCAAGTTCGCACATGGTATCTTGACTGTAACGCCTGGAAGAAGTTGTTCCTGTTGTAATGGCTGTATTGTCTTCCAGATTGTGTAATTGTCCGGAACTCCACCAAGATCAAGGGTAACAACAAGCGGCAAATGCGTGGGCAGGATAGCTTCCTGTACGTAGTGATCTTACGGATCGCCGGAACCAAGGAAGGCGAGCAAAAAATATCATTCCATGTGCTTTCTCTGCAGGTGGGCATGGTGGGCTTGCCCAGGACCTCTTCTGCATGCTGGTATTCAATCCAACACCGAGTGATAGATATGCCAAAGAGACGTATGGCGTGGAGTGCATTTAGGTCCCCGGCATGATGGCATGACCACTCCAAGATTCGACACGCTCAATGGCACGGTCCATAAGCGCGTCGTTGATATCGCGTTTTGCGTTGCAAACATCTTTACTAATTTGGTGCAGATATATCGCAATCCCAAGAATCTGAAAGCCCTGTGCTTGGACGATGGTCTTAAGGTATCTGGTGCTGCACCATTCCTCCAAGCTGAATTGGAAGATGGGACGCCTTAACTTTGGTAAAGTCAAAATTCCAACGCCTTGTGTTCGGGCTGGGGATCAAACAGACTTGTCACAGGGATCAGATTGACTTGTTCACTTGCGGAAGCATCAAAAAGACTTGTGAAGCATCAGATTGGCTTGTGAGGGGGGTCAGATTAACTTGTGGGGGATCAGATTGACTTGTGGCCGTATCAGGTTAACGGAAGAACCAAGTTGGAAAATGAATTTCAAGCCTCCGCTCCTTCGCGCCAGCTGCGCGCCATGATCATCATCAATCATCATCATCATCATCATCATCATCATCATCATCATCATCATCATCATCATCATCATCATCATCATCATCAGCTGTCATTATCATCATCAACAATGATTCTCATCGTTGCACAGATGAACATTATCATCATCACTATCATCACCATCATCATCATCATCCATTCATCACGCACCATCATCATCATCATTTTCATCATCAGTCGTCGTCGTCGTCGTCATCCATCATAGTCATCACCTTCTTCCTTGTTGTCGTCATCATGAACATCAGCATCCTCATCGTCATCCATCATGACCGTTTTCAGAATTTCACAAAGGTCATATTCATCATCCTCATCATCGTCATCATCATCGTCCTCTAGCGTCTACCACCTTCGTCATCACCCACGATCATCACCATGATGGGTGGAGATGAAGACGATCCTGTGACGGACGATGATGATGATGATGATGAGTCCGTGCCATCATGACTATCATCAGTTGACGCGCGAGAGATAAGCGAAGACCGCAATGATGATGACAATGCTGACGGATGATGATGATTCTCAGAATTGATGGGTTGATGATGATGGATGATGATGGTGCGTTACGATGGATGATGATGAGAATGATGAGAACGATGCGGCGAGGAGGCTCACAAAGCATGCTGGTGATGGATGAGGATGATGGATGATGATGATGATGATGATGATGATGATGATGATGATGATGATGATGATGATGGAGGATCATGAAGGATGCTGATGATGGATGATGATGACAGGTGATGATGATGGTGGTGATGAGGATGATGATGATGATGATGATGCATGGTTTTGATTTTAATCATGATCACGGACGATGATGATGATGATCCTCCGTGCCACGACAAGTATCGTTGTAGCGCGAGCGCTGCCTAACACACGCGCAATGTCGATGATGATGACGTGATGGTGGTGATGGGTGATGATGATGCATGATGATGATGGTTCATGATAATAATGAGGATGGATCATGATGATGCTGGTCATGATGATGATGATGATGATGATGATGCATGATGAAAGTGATGATGATGATGATCATCCACGCCACGACGGCTGTCATCGTAGCATCCTCTGCGCGCCAAGACGGCGCAGTTGAAGCGTATACAAGATACGGGGTAAGGGTCATGACGCCGATGATGTGATGACCACGACGATGATAACGATGACGGAAGATCACGATGCTGGTGATGATGATGATGATGATGATGATGATGATGCTGATGATCGCCATGATGGCGATGATGGATGATGATGACCGTTGGTGGTGAGATGATGAGGATGATGATGGATAATAATGAAGATGAAGATGATGATCACCATGATGATAGTGATGATGATGATGGTTGACAAACCTGGCGAGGATGATATTGATGACGAATCTGGATGATAATCATGATGGGTGAAGAGGATGATGACGATCGTCCGTGGCAGGCTGACTATCATCTCGCCGAGCGCGCGTGTGGTGATGATGAAGATGCAACGACCCTGATGATGATCAGATGATGGATGTGGATGTTGATGATGGATGATGACGACGACAATGATGAGAGGATGATCACACTTGCATCACGATGGCGACGATGGTTTTACATGATCGATGGTCTACGGTTGGTCATGAACGACGTGATGATGATAATGTTGCTGATGCTGGATGACGCATGGTCGATGGATGATGCTGATGATGCTGATGATGATGATGATGATGAATGAATGACGAATGATGGCTTTTCGGTGTACAACTAACAAGTCAATCTGATGCTCGAAACTGCCAAGTTAAGGCATGTTGCACTGCTCCTAGCTTGAACCCAAACATGAAACCTCAAAAGAACAAAGCTCGTCCGAAGCGGCCGCAGTTCTTTTTACCGGGATTGCTGAAAGTTGCACTGCTTCCAGGGCACTAGTGCGCCTGGAGCAGGAGGCACATTGACCCCCCCCGAAATGTGAAAAGGCAAGACAATGCGTGTCCTTGCGTATAAATGCAGTGCTTGGGGGGCGCGGCATGCGTGCCCACGCCCCAAGGTCCGGAGACCGAAAGTCCGGAGACTCGAGGTCCGGAGACCGAAATTGGTCCGGAGACCTGGTCCGGAGACCAAAGTGCCCGGAGGCCACCCATGAAAGTGCAGAGAAACTGCTACCTATCCTTGCAAAGCCTGGCATAGGGCGCTGCAGGGCGGGTGGGTGGGTTTCAAGAAATGAAACCGCAGGTTTGGGTCAAGGCTAGGAGCAAAACGGCCAACGCATAGTTCGATTCACCACATGCCCTAAACACAAGGGAAAAGAAACCCTAAGCGTTAAGGCATGTTGCACTGCTCCTAGCTTGAACCCAAACATGAAACCTCAAAAGAACAAAGCTCGTCCGAAGCGGCCGCAGTTCTTTTTACCGGGATTGCTGAAAGTTGCACTGCTTCCAGGGCACTAGTGCGCCTGGAGCAGGAGGCACATTGACCCCCCCTTCAGTGTTTCAGGCAACCCCGGTAAAAGCGAACCCGCTGGGCCGAAGGCCTCATCACCCCCCCTTCAGAGTGGGGTTGTACCTGGCAGGGCAGATGCTAGCGTGACCATGCACGCTGGGCTGTGAGCAGCTTGTTATGCAGTGACTGCACTTTTTCCCGGTCAGAGCGGCTTGAGTAAGCGGCTGGCTGACGTCGCCAGTTGTTCTGGCTGACAGGGCAACGGCGGATATTTGGTCGCGAGGCCATGTCGGATGCAAGTTAGGCTGGTGCAGCGGTGACGGAGGCTGCTGCCAAATGCTCCGGGCGCCAGGGCGCATGCATCGGACACAGTTGAATGCCTCGGCCTGACATCGCTAGGCTTGCAGGGCTGAAGCGCATGCGACTTTCAGGGCGATGGCTGAACCGGGCCAACCGACCTCTGCTGAGATCGTCAGCCCAATCATTGCACCTTCCTGGAACGTGCGTCGGCTGCAGCAGCACATTGTGAGCGTGAGCCCAGAAGGCTGTTAATTGCACAAAGAGTTGCAACGGCCAGGAGGTCGTGAACAGTTTGTTAAGGCTTGCTTCCGTGGCGGAATTGTCTGTGCCTGAAGGCATGCTAAACGAGTAGTGCCCACCACCAATGTGGCTGTGGGTTGCTTGCAGCAGTGCTAACTGTGCCAGAGTTTCGATGCATGCGATGTACCGCTGTCCTGGCTTGACAAGGCAAGGCTCCTCTTCACCCATCATGATTATCATCCAGATTCGTCATCAATATCATCCTCGCCAGGTTTGTCAACCATCATCATCATCACTATCATGGTGATCATCATCTTCATCTTCATTATTATCCATCATCATCCTCATCATCTCACCACCAACGGTCATCATCATCCATCATCGCCATCATGGCGATCATCAGCATCATCATCATCATCATCACCAGCATCGTGATCTTCCGTCATCGTTATCATCGTCGTGGTCATCACATCATCGGCGTCATGACCCTTACCCCGTATCTTGTATACGCTTCAACTGCGCCGTCTTGGCGCGCAGAGGATGCTACGATGACAGCCGTCGTGGCGTGGATGATCATCATCATCATCACTTTCATCATGCATCATCATCATCATCATCATCATGACCAGCATCATCATGATCCATCCTCATTGCCCCCAGCACATCCCGCAAGTGCCTGGCACTAGCCCGGGTGCGCATCGCGGACCCATACACTAGCCTTTCCAAGTCAAGCCAACTTTGCCTCCGAAGATGATATGGTAGGGATCGGGGGCTGGGCAATCACATCCTCCCAAGTGGTGTGGTTCGCCGAGACCTGGAACATGCAAGACATAAGAGCCGTGTGTGATGACGATCGTCCGTGGCAGGCTGACTATCATCTCGCCGAGCGCGCGTGTGGTGATGATGAAGATGCAACGACCCTGATGATGATCAGATGATGGATGTGGATGTTGATGATGGATGATGACGACGACAATGATGAGAGGATGATCACACTTGCATCACGATGGCGACGATGGTTTTACATGATCGATGGTCTACGGTTGGTCATGAACGACGTGATGATGATAATGTTGCTGATGCTGGATGACGCATGGTCGATGGATGATGCTGATGATGCTGATGATGATGATGATGAATGAATGACGAATGATGGCTTTTCGGTGCACAACTAACAAGTCAATCTGATGCTCGAAACTGCCAAAGTTGTAACAAGTCAATCTATCTGACCCCTCTCAGAAGCCAATCTGATGCTCACAATTCAATCTAATGCTCCTCGCAAGCCAAACGAACAAGCCAGTCCAATCCTGCACAAATCATTTTGACTTTTCAAATCACAAGCCAATCTGATGCATTCCACAACCCAAATTGATGAGCAAACCCTTTTGTTCAGGATGAGCATGCTTGCTCGTCTGGCGGTTCTTCTTCGGATTCGGCTTCCGAAGATTCCAAGGCAGCTCTTTCCACTGTGAGGGCTTCCTCGTCTGCATTCAGGGCTGTGGACAGCAAATTGTCCACCTCCCTGTGGTACAAGAATCTTGTCAGCCTGCGATGAAATCTGAAAGATGGGCCAGGGTAAGGCATCAAATCACCCACGCACTGATTTACGAAGGTGAGAAAAGGCGGATGGCGCGGAGGTACTGCGACAGGACCTTAATGGAATGCTGGGCACCCTTTTGCCAAGAGGGGGCAAGAGGGCAGTGCTTGGTGGCTCCGCAGCTGAAAGGTGCATTGCCCTGCCCTTTCCACTCAGCCTAGGATACGCAACACTTCGCACCGGTGCTATGAATCCATGCAACCCAATGTTGCCATGTACTGATGCCTTGCTCTGTGCCATTGACCGCACTATTCAGCTTCAGGAGGGCCACGCAGTGCACTCTTTTCACTTTCTTGTAACTTAGGAAATGTTTTCGGTGAAGCCTTGGCCCTTTTTTGCAACCCATTGCATTGCATGTGCAGTCCACACAGTGCGTTGCCCTCATCATGACCAATATACAGCAGATGCAAGAACGTGTGTGTTACCCGTCTGTCCAAATGTAAGAGATGGCCAGAAAGTGGCATGGGTGTGACACACGGCAGAATGTGCCTGAGTCTGCAGTTGACAGCGCAAGGCACACTTTTAAATCTGTGAGCATGAAGTAAGGTCCACTGGTTTGTTATGGGGCCAGCACAGGCGTGCAAAAGTGAAACTAAGGCTGCCTCTGAATCCTCGCGCCAGCGGTGCTGTACTGCGAAGTTCCTGAAGTTGGGGTCGCTGGCAGCTGTCAGGAGGCCTCTGGAATGACTTGAGGCCTGGCCAAAGAAGCATGCTGTAGGTTTGCTCCAGTCAAAAAGCGGAGGCGAACAAGGCAAGGCTTGTTCACGGTAAAGATCTGGCTCTGCATATGCAATCGGGCAATTCGAGCCCTTGTGAACCAATTCGCAGGATGATGAAGTCCAGGTAATGGCGAAGGTGATTCAGCAGGGCAATCTTGCGTTGCCTGGCAAAAAATGTGTCTGCCCAGCATGCAAGCAGGCTAATCCATTGCTCCACAATTTCCAAATCTCCAAAAGTGTTTATTTAACAGAACCATGCTTCAATCATCGATGTTCGTTGGAAAACATTGTTTATTTACACACTTTTCGCTTAAATAAGCATTGTTTCATGGTAACATTGCTTAATTAAGGACTTTTGCGGTCTTAATTAAGCATTGTCCGCTTAAGCAATCATATTTTTAATTTCAATGTTACAGCAGGCATGCAAGAATAATGAGTTGTGAGCTGTGTTCTTGTCGATTTTTTTGTGGTGCAACATGCAGCTGCGTGGAATCACGCGCAGGAATTCATGCGCACCATGCCTGTCTTCATGACGCCTGGGCGTATACATGCGTGCGAAATTGCAGCTGTTTTGAGAGACCAAGATCAATTTAGCCATGGCCAAGTTCGTGCTAAGAACACTGCCACTGCCAAAGACATGATGGGTTGCTTTGTCCTGTGGAGTCGAGAGATTGATGTGGAGAGCTTCAGATAGTCAGAGCAGCAGGTCACAGTCCAAAATGAAAGGCTTTTCTCTGAACTCCTGAGAAGACGGTCAGGCCAGGACAGAAGGAAGTGCAGCAGGGTCTGAGTATGGCCAATCAGATTGGTGTGGACGAAGCCAAGGCTATTTCCAAAAGTATCTGCAATGCGTTCAAGTTTGCTTGAAGCAAAATCCAAAGCTGTTCCAGCGGAAAGAAATTGGAGCCTGCAGTGTGGAAGTTTGTGCAGAGGCTGCTGCCAGCAGCTCTAGCCCCAGCTCTCGCAGATCTCTTGATCTCGAAGGTAGTCGACCTTCTGTTGAGGAGAGGTGGCTCTTAAGAGAAAGCTTGAGTTCGGCGCACCATCCAAGACCGAAGATGAAATCCTTGCTATATATGCAGCGGGCAGCGCCAATGCAAAGAGCATGGATGCCAATGTTGCCATGACAGGATCCTCTCGAGATGCTATTTCCATATCTGAGTCGCCAAGCGCAGTGGAGTCATCTTCAGAAACAGAAGCTTTCCAGAAAAAGCCGGGCGCAGCGAAGCCTTATTTTGACCCAGCAGAAGGGTGCTACATCCGGTTGGCTGAAGAGGGCAAGGTTTCGAGGGGAGTGTTGGAAAAGGGGCCTGCCGGTTTTTGCTTGGTTAGATTCGAAGATGAGGAGCCCTTTCCATCTGAAGTGCCCAACTTGTGGCTTGCTCCGCAGGCTGCAGGGTCAGGGCCCAAGCTCAAGAGGTTCGAGCCACTGGCAAGGGCAAGGGCAAAGGCAAGGGCAAGTCGACCAAGGGCTCTGTTGCTGCATCAGCTCCTGAAAAAGCTGCAGCAGATTTTGAAGGCAATCCCGGGCAGGAAGCTGGCCCTGTGGAGAGCCTTGCAGCAGAGCCTATTCCTGCTGAGACTTCCTCAGCTTCCAAGAAGATTTTGTTTGGAGTGCATGACATCACTGGTTTGCCTGTGGAAGCACAGCCTCCAGAGGGCTGCAAGGGGCAGCATTCGTACACAGTGAAGCTTGATGATGGAGCTATTTCCATCGACGTCCTGTGTAGAAGCAAGGGCTTTTTCGTGAAGAAGCCTGAAAAATGCAGAGTTCAGTTTTCTTGGAGTCTCTATGACAAGCCGGCAGATGCTTGGTATGCTTGCGTTGGAGCATGCAGAGATCATTTGGCGAAGCAGAAGCCGAAGGCAGCAAAGACTTTGAACTGAGAGGCCTTTGTCGCTTTGTGGGCAGAAAAGGTTTTCTTGCTATGCATGTATGCAATTGTTCAGTCCATTTGCTTGATTTTGGTTGCATGCAAGGTTTTCTTGGATTTTTGAAGCGTGAGTTGCTGCAGCAATTTTGGCCATTTGTGCCGGTTTGCTTGTTTTGCCAGGGCCTCAGAAGTGAGAGTGTGGAGCTAGCTTTCGTGTTGCCAGGGCCTCAGATACTCCAGAGTGACTGATGAGACAGATGGCTCACCTGTGCACATGCAGTGGTGTATAATTTGCTCCTTGGTAGGATGCAGTTGGTGAGTGCAGCGGTGTATAATTTGCTCCTTGGTAGGATGCAGTTGATGCTCCTTGGTAGGATGCGTTGCTGTTCATGCCAGAGTCATGCTTGTCGCAGTTGTGGGAGATCCCATGTCTTCACAGGACTCTGATGTGTTGATCCTGAGGTTTGGGCAGCGGGCGGCTGCATGCACTGTTGCCTATCGTGTTTGAGGCTGCGTGGGCGCACATTCTGCATGGAAGGAATTTGTCTTGAAAGCACTTGGCATTGAAGCAGCGTGCTGCATGTTGCTGATCATCTTTCAAGAGGTCTTGGATGCAAGCAGCAAACGTTGCAAGTCCCGCAGCTCCCGGGCAGGAAGCTAGACAGAAAGCAAAGGATTAGGCAAACAATTGAAAATACCATTTTGAGTGGCAGCAGCAATTCGGCGCCATGGCACTTGCCAAGCCCATGGCCGGCGAGGCCCTGCAAGATCTGAGGATCTGTCCCCAATGTGGAACAAAATCCTACATCAGGAAGAAGATTTGCATCAATATGTTTTGCAAAAGCTACTTCATGAGGCAGGCCCCGAACACCAATCTGTGGGTCAGAGGCCCGATCAATGCAGTCTCGAGCCCCAAGCCTGGGATTGGCAGAGCTGGAAAAAGGCTGGGTATGCTGACGGGGTATACCAAGCCCATTTGCAAGCAGAGCTGGACGAGATTGAAGAAGAAGAAGATGAATCCAGCCCTGTGTGTGGGCTGAAAGAGGGCACTGCTGTTATCACAGAAGTGGCTTCATCAGATGAAGAGCACATTTTCATATTCTTTTATTTCTTTCGTTTCCTCTTTTCTCGTTCTTTATCATTATCTTCATCTTATTTTATTATATTTATTTTATGATTATTTGATGACGTGAGGAATCTCCTTTCCATTTCTAGCTTTTATTGCTATTCTTTTCATGTTGATTGGGAAATAGTAAGGAAATAACGTGACTTAGAGATAAGAAGACTCAGGTTGTCCACCAATTCACTATCTCTCTATCATTATCCTATCACACCTCCTGGTCTTGTAATTAAGGGAATGAATGGACCAGGAGTTAATCATCTTCCCTTCCCTATCTCTAATTTTTGGAGGTTGCAGCTGGTCATCCAGAAGCTGGTCCCAGCCATCCAGAAGCTGGTCCCAGCCAGCCAGAAGCTGCTCCCAGCCATCCAGAAGCTGCTCCCAGCCATCCAGAAGCTCTCAGCCATCCAGATGCTGTTGGTTTTGAGGGCCCACTTGCTGTTTGGAAGAAGGAATCATACTGGAAGAAGGAGCAGGACGCAAAGCAGGATTGGAAGAAGGACTGGAAGAAGGAGGACTGGCCTAAGGAGTCTGGAAGAAGGAGGGCTGGAAGAAGGAGGGCTGGAAGAAGGAGGACTGGCCACAGGAAGATCCAGAAGATGCCGAGGCCCAAGAGTATTGGGGAGGAAATGCTTGGGAGAAGCATTATTTGCCAGACGCTTGGAAAAAGGAGAGGGGCACGAAAGGCAAGAAGAGAAAGGCTTGGATCGAGGGCCAGATCATGAGCCTCAAGCAAGAGGGCAGGTGGGTTGGAGGCGAGCCATCTACTTCCTCGAAACAGCTTCGCCTCATGAGAGAGGACTGTTGGTTTTGTTCAATTTGCATGCTGGGTGGAGAGTGACTGAATAGCAGTGTGGCCTGTTGCAACTTGCAGACATGTTTTTTTTGCCTGCAGGAGAAAAGCGGTCCTTCCTATGCTTCTTTGCCAGCTGATGTGGTGCAGCCCGAAGAGCCTGCACTGGAGTCTGAGCTGGATAAGCGCGGGCTAGTGGATGAGTTTGTGTCCATGCTCATGGCAGCAGAATCACCTGAGCATGTAAGCTATTTGAATTCAGCATTTAGGTCCTTGGTGGGGGCAGCTCAGGAAGTGCAACAGGAAGCTGAAGAAGCTCAGGAAGTGCATTCGGATGCTGAAGATACAGCAGAGTGATCGATGAGACAAACTTGGCAGCGGTGTATAAAAAAACAAGCAGCGCTCCTTGGTAGGATGCAGTTGATGAGAGCAGTGCTCCTTGGTAGGATGCAGTTGATGAGTGCAGTGCTCCTTGGTAGGATGCAGTTGTGAGAGCTGGTTGCGTTTTGGTTCACCAATGTTTCTCACGCGCAGGCGCTCCTGGGCAGGAGCAGGTGGGTCCCAACCTCAGTTATGTCTGTGCACTTGGTTGATGATCAACCTGGAGATTGCTGTGGTGGTTTTTGCTGGACACTGCATGAATTTCCAGAGTCCTCATTCGTTTTTTTAACAGTTAAAATTTTTAACATTTTTTCAAAATTTTTAACATGTTAAAAATTTTGATTTTCCTTTGACTTTCCTTTTAAACCAGGAATTTTTAACATGTTAAAAATTTTGAAAAAATGTTAAAAATTTTAACTGTTAAAAATTTTTGGTGGTAGGAATTATAGTGTTTGCACATGCTGCATGTGTCCATGACTGGCCAGGTGACCATCACTGGTTTACTATATCGGTTTGGTGGCAATCTCAGATCCTTGCTGCAACAATTGGTAGTTGGAATGTACTTGGCAATATGTGGCCAGAGATTGGATGAGAGTTCAGCTGACTTGGTACACAGGGCCAGATCAGGTCCAGGCCTGTGCTGCACTCCCTCAAGCGAATGAGATTGCTTTTCATGGAGGGATTAAGTGCTGCTTTGTGGCATAAGTATTTTGAAGGTCACCAGCAATGTTTCCAGATGTTTCTGTATGAGTGGCATGCAGGGTGGTTGTGAGAACCACCAGTTTGAGAGCTCACATGCCTCTCTATCTCTGGCTCAGCCACTGCATTGGCCAGGAGACTAGGTAGAGAGCTTCAGACTTTTGGAATTATGCTTATTAGGCGCCTGTGGGTGCAACATGCAGCTGTTGAAAAAGGACATCAGGCCAAACTGCTTGCAAGATGTGCTGTTGGAACAATGGTTTGCAATTGTACTGCAAGCAGTTCTGCTGCAGCCAATTAGCATGGCGCCTAAAAAAAATGGTGGAAAAATGGCCATGAAGATGGCTGCCAAGAGCAAGGCCGCTCCCAAGCACAAGGAGACCCAGAAGACTAGAATCAAACAGGAAAAGACATCTCCAAGGAGAACGCAGAAGGCTAAGAAGGAGACAGATGTAGAAGTCCAGGATTGTGAGGCGCCATCTTCAAGCAAGGAAACCTTGCACTATCCCAGGGGAACCATTTCGGCCTTGCTCACCAGCTTGCGCTACCAGCCCAAGTCCAAGAAGCTCAGCGCAGAAGAGAAACAAGATGCAGCTAAAGCGCTTGAGGACAGATGAATGTTCCATTGTGGCATGGTTGGAGTTGTTTTTGGTTCTTGTTTGTATTTGCAGGAGTATGAGCAGGGCGATGTGGAGACCAAGAGGCAGATTTTGTCCAATTTGGACAAATATGGAGTCAAAAATTGCAGCTGGGTGCACCAGCTCAGCAAGAGCACAAAGACCCACAATGCCCATACAGAAGATGTCATCAGGAATTTCTACACAAGGCCACTGCGATGCATGTTTTTCTGCTGTCATGTTGCTGCATTGCATGTTGCTTGCACATTGTCTGGCTCGCGCAGGTCTGCCATCTTCAAAATTGAGGGTGTGGATGAGAGCTCTTTGGCAAATGACGACATGAAGCAGCAGCTTTTGGAAGAGATCTTGACGATGTGTGAGTTAAGGTTTGGACATGCCAGGCAGACGCAGCTGCATGATAAGTTTGACATTCTGAGCAAGTACTACTTTGTGCATTCTCAAGGCCAGAAGCAAACCACAGGGACTGTGGAAGAGCAGACCTTAGACAGTTCTTGCACTGGCATGAAGGGCATGCAGGTCAAGGACAAAGCTGCCATGGACATCATGATGGGCAAGACCAGCAGCGCAAACCGCCCGGATCAGCTCTTCCTTTTCTGAGGCATCTGAAAGCTTCAAGTTGCTGCTCAAGGACAAGGCGAGGTTGGCCGCAAATTTGGAAGATCTCAAATTTTTGAAGCACAAGATGAACAGCCTTTACAAGAATGACCCTGTTTGGACCAAGAAGATTGAGGAGTTGGCCAATGCGTGCGTCAGTTTGGATTCCTTCTTGGAGGATCTGAGGGCTCACCATGCCAATGGTTTGCCCAAGGATGCTGAGGCTGATTGCCTAGAGCTGGCCAAGTCCTTGGCTACAGTTCATACGCAGGCTCTTACACATGACAAAGGAGGCAAGTCTATGATCAAGACTTTCAAGGCAGTCCTGGATCAGTGAGCATGGCGGCTGGAGGATATTCTCCTGTCAAGCCCCGGCTCGAGATCTCTGGATCCACCCTTGCGGCAAGCTGGAGAAACAGATGTTGTGTTGATTGCTTGCAGGCTGCGCTGACCTTGTGCAGCACGTTGCGTGTTAATAATTGGGAGCAAGCGCGCATGGCTTAAGCAAGACTATCAGACACAACTTTGGGATCTTTTAGGTCTTCTCTTCATGTAGACACCAAAATTCTGAACTTTGCATGTTTCGGTAAACAGAATGTTTTTCAAGAAACATGTTAGCTAGCGCAGTGCCAGGCTATGAGCAATAGCATGTAATTTGCAGTTGCCGGACATCCAATTCTGCCATGAGCTGATTTGGTGCCATGTACAACAAGTGAGTTGCCATTTGACTGTCGGCCATGTTTTCCAGATGAGAGGACATTGCAGACATTCCAGATGAGAAAAGGTTCAGGCATGACATGGTGGATGTTTTCCTGAACAATGAGCTGAGTAGCGCGAGATCAGCTCGACTGCTCCACAATGCTGCCATGGCAGGGGCACGACATGTGCAGGATTTGCAAGTCAATCAGTCGGGCTCAAATGCCCAGAGGGACCTGCTCAGAAAATGTTTCAGAAATAGCAAGTGGCCATCAGTGTATGAATTTTCAGTGCCTGGGTGGAACCAAGCCAAGCAATGTGAGCAGCAACATCAATTGGCCATGCTGCTGCCCCACGAACTGTTGCATGCTTTCTTGAAATTAAATTCTGCGGAGACAATGTTGGCCAACCAGCGCAATGTATTGCCTGAGAGGCCTGACCTGCTATCTCATTTGGCGCAGTTGCAGCAAATGGGATTGAATCCTGATGAATTGCTTCTCACAGGCATTTGGTCTGATGGGGTGCCATTCAATTCAGACCGGTCTCAAACTTTGGAAACAATTTCTCTCAACATCTTTGGTGACGATTCTGCCAGATTGCCTTTGACAGCTTTTCCAAAGGAATTTCTGCACAAGAAGAAGACTTTTGAATGCATCTTCGAGGTTTTGCAGTGGTCCTACAAGATTCTGTTAGGAGGTGTGTTCCCAAGCTGTAGACATGATGGGCAGCCATTCACGAACTCTGATAGCTATAGAAGAAAGTTGGCCCACATTGGCATCAAAGCCTGCCTGGCTGAATTCAGAGCAGACTGGGCTTGCTACAAGGATGTCCTAGATTTCCCATCTTGGGCAAGTACAGGCTACATCTGCTGGCAGTGCAATGTGCCTAAAGCCGACCTCAAAAAGTTCGACAGCCACACCTTTGCCAAGTACCTATGGGCACATTCTAATTCAAGTAATTGTTTTTGTTTGAGGTATATATAGATAATTAAATCGCCCCCGAGCCTGTTTTTTTCTGGAGGCCCTTGGGAGGATTTTGCTGAATTCAGCCCAAGTCAGGTATCCACTGATCCGCTCTTTGGATTTCTATATCAGGCAAAGGCAACAGAATAAGATGATCTCAAGATTATTCTCTTGCCCAGGCTTTAGCACAAGCTGCTGCAAAATGGATTGGCTGCATGCAGTGGATCTGGGCATCACAGCAGATTGGTTGGGATCTTTATTCTTTTACCTACAGAGTGAGAAGATCAGAGGTGTCAGCAAGTTGCTCCGATGCGCAAAGCTGTTCACAGATATTCAGGAGTATTACAACAGAGTACAAGCAACTGACAGATTGCCTAAGCTTCTGCCAACAATGCTCAGAGATGAAGACAAAGGCAAGGCTAAGGCGCCGAAGTTGAGGGCAAAAGCTGGGGAGGCTCGAGCACTTGTGCCTTGTGCTTTGGAGCTGGCCAGGAAATATTTAGATCCAGTCATATCACAAGAGGAGGCCATGCTACATGCTGCAGAAGCTTTGAATTCCATGTATACTTGCTTGAGCTCTGCTGCTTGGGACCAGGCTGTTTTCAGGGATGCTGCTCAAAGATATTTATTGCTGGCTGGGCAACTGGAGGCGTTCTTTGCAGAAGACACTTGGGCGCTCCTGGGTAGGAGACGAGGAGGCAAATTTAGCATGCGTGCTGTTTCTTGCCAAGTCCTGAGGAGGTTTCTTGCAGCTAACAAGCTGCCTCGACTCCAAGCTCGACCTGCTGGCTGCAAAAAATGTTGTGCCATTGCACGGGATAGATCCCCGTCAAAACACAAGTGCATATGCATATGGATCTATATGGTGCATATAGAAAATTTCACATTGCTTAAATAAGCATTTTTTCTTTAAATTATAAACAATGCTTAATTAACAAAACATTGCTTAATAGTCATGGCATTTAAAGTTCTTAAATTAAATAAGCACTTTTGGATGATCTGGGTTCAGGGCAGGACATCAACCTAATTATACATATTTGAAAGACTTACAAGAACAATTAGAACGTCATAGCGCTAAAAAAGATTATTCTGTATTTCAAAATAAAAGAAGATATCAAGATGAAGGGTGGAAGGTGAAAAGTTGAGACATCACCCATCAAGTGAAACAGGTAAATCATATTCAGAAATTATTAAGAAGAAGAAAGGAATAATCAATCAATTAAGAAAGGATTTTAATTTTGATTAAATTAATTAGATTAATTAGATTAATAAATTATAATCTAATTAATTTAATATACTAATGAGATTAGACAATGAACAGATGAAAACGTGAAAATCACAATTGAGATTAAGACCGTCTTATAATGAACTGATAAAGGAAATTACAAAGGAAGAATACAAGAATAAGAATATCAGAGATGTAATAGATCGTAACGCCTAGTATTTTCGTGACAGTCCATTGGGAACAGTGTACGATAATAATACAGTAGATTTGAGACAACAACGCTTTCAAAAAATGTTAGATGGGAAAAATCAAACAGAACATTTTGATATATCGAGAGACGATGAAATGGATGATTTAAGAGATGAAGCAGTACAATCACTAAGTGCCTCAATGGATGATGCAGAGGAACAACACGAACGACAAATCAGTGAAATTTCAAAAAGAGTTAGTAGCAAACAAATAGCAGACCTACAAGAACGAGCACAACGAGCAAGACAATTAGAAGAACAAGAGGGGAGAAGACCAAGTATCCAGTCAATGGTAACTGCAAAATCAAGCGACACTGAAGACTTACCACCATTGGAAGATTTACAACCAAAAAGAGTCTCAAATTTACAGAAAGCAAGAGCAAGATTGCAATTGAAACGATTTATTGATGAAGATAAAGACAGTCCTGAACCAAAAAGAGTTTCAAATTTACAAAAAGCGAGAGTAAGATTGAAATTGAAGCGATTTATTGACGAAGATAAAGACAGTCCTGAACCAATAGAAATAAAAGAAGCAGAAAAAAGAAGAGAGCAAAAAATGGACAACGCTGACAGTTCATCCACAGTCCCAGCAGAACCATCAAGAAGAAGCAAGGAAACCATTGATTACTCAACTGATATGAAACACTGGAAACAAAAAACGAACGTTCTGGAAAAAGACCTATTATTTCAACTACATTTAAGAGGAATTGAACTTACTAAAGAACAACAACACGAATACGAACATGGAACAAAGAAAAAAGGAGGAAAAGGTAAAAAGGAAACAGGTAGATCTTATTTAGTTGGATTGATTGAAAAACTAATACAAGAGGGAAAATGGACAACAAGAGTAAATGATGAACTGCTAAGAAAAAGAATGGAAGATTGGAGAGTTATGAAAGGAAAAGGTAAAGCATCAGAGGTTTAAATAATTCATGTATATAATTTATCAATAATTAATATAAAATGATTAACAACCTCAAACACGAATTAAGGAAGCGCCCTACTTTTGATGAAATGCTTAAACAAACAATCACAAGCAAAATAAAAACAACAGTTATATTGAAGAAATACAAGAAAGATATGTTATTGAATAATTTTGATTTTGATGAAATGGATTTAATGAATTATAAAAATAAAGAAAGATATATGAACGCAGAAGTTATGATGGCAGACAAGGCAACACAAACGCTTAACAAAGAAAACAAGGCAACGCAAACAGACCTACCAAATGATAAGGCGACACAAACTTATAATTTTGATGATATGACAAAACTATTAGGTGGTTCTTCAAAGAGTTTCAAAAGCAAACTGATAACCAAGGCAGAAGCAGAAGCAGAAGCATTTACATATGACCCTGATTTATATGATGACGACGATGATGATGATGACAAAAAAGATGATGACATTGATAAATATAGAAAGAAATTATTTATGTTGATGAGGATTATAGAATTTATGATGAGGTCAGGTTTTAGTATAGGACAAATAGTAGCACATTTAACATATCACACTACATTAACTACAATTCAAGGTTCAGAGTTATTAGTTAATTTAACAATGAATTCATTAGTAACATCATACGATATAGCAACTGCTATAATGAATTGGTTGAATACAAATGTTAGCGAAGAAGTTGATTTATCAACCTCCTCTCCACCTATTAGCGTTAATAGTTCTCCACCTATCACTGTTAATAGTTAATAGTTCTTCAACACATACTGTTAATTCATCATCGTCAGAAGAAAATGCTAATTATGAAATAGCACCGCCAACCGACATGCCTATTCCTACTGATGCTGAAAGTGAAAATGAAGAAGAGCAACCGTCAAGCAGTAGTAAAGAAAAATCTAGTTAATATTGATAATTACTTTGTAATTATTATTAATAGATATTTTAACAAAATAGACTTAAGGGAATATCACTTTAATATAATAAGATAGTAATGCCTTTCTACAGCAGACATTCTAATGATATAAGAGACAATTATTATTTAAACACTCTTGATGATGATGAGTATAGCAGTTTTATGAGTATGATATATATGAATAGCAGGTTTGGAGCAGACATTCAAAGACATTATGATAGTTCAGATGCTGATGTAATACCAACATCAAGTGAGGAAGAGAGATTAAATAAAACAAAAAAACAAGCATACCAGAGTAAATATTTTCAAGAAAAGCAGAACCATCCTTACACCTGCAATATGTGTGGAAAAACGATGAGTAATTCTTCAAACATCAAAAGACATGAGAAATCTAGAAAGTGTCAAAAAGCAAGAGAAATAATGTGATTATTTTTTATTAAATAAAATTAATAAAAACTAATCAGTATTATAATGAGTAAACTTACAAAAGATGAAATATTAAGTAATTTATTTTACGATTTGGAGCGAGGGTATGGTTCAAAGCAAAGTTTATACAAACAAGCAAATGAGACAGATGCATCATTTACTCTAAAAGAAGTGGGTGATTGGTTGAAGAAGCAACCTAATAAACAAATTAAACCATATCAAAAATATAATAGTTTCTTAGTGCCTTATGCCAGAGCAGAATTTCAAATAGATATTATGGATATGAACATATTTAAGAAAGAAGGTGAAGAAAGATATGCTTTAATTGTAATTGATGCTTTCAGTAAATTAGGTAATGTTGTTCCAATGCCTGAGCGAGCAAGTCCAAATGTTTTAAAAGCATTGAAAGAAAGTTTTAAAATTATGGGTGAACCGATTGAAATTTATAGCGATGATGACGGAGCATTTTACTCGGATGTCAAAAAATATTTAGATAGTCTAGGCATAAGTCAAAAGAAAACAATGACACATGCGAATATAGGAGAGAGATTTATTAGGACGATGAAAAAGGGAATAAGTGATAGAATGAATTTTACAAAGGGAAAATGGACTGATATGTTAAAACCAACACTGAAAAAATATAATGATACTTTACACTCATCAAATGGAATGAAACCTATTGAAGCACACAAGGATGAAAATAGAATAAATGTAAAGGCAAATCTAACATTAAAGCAGAAGCGCATGAGGAAATACCCTAAGATACAGGTTTCAGATAGAGTGAAGATATATAAGAAGGGAAAAGGAAACTACTCCACACGCAAGGAAACAATTTCAAAATGGTCTGACAGAAAATTTAAAGTTGAAAAAATAGAGAGAGATATGACACTACAAAAATATTATATTTTAGAAGGTTTAAGCAGACATTATCTACGTCACGAATTGCTTTTAGTAAATGAGTAATTGCTTTACTTCATAGAAATTATAAATTTGATTTTGACTTAAGGAGATATTTATATTAATAAATATATACTTATTAATATGAATAGAAATTTAGCGCCGGATGAAAATACTAAAATCGTTAAATACATTCTAAAAAACAATGTAGGACAATATAAATTAAATAGAAAAGGTAAACAATTAAAAACAATAATCATAGGAAACAATCAATACAGATACAACGCTGATAAACCAATAAGCAAAAAACTCATCAAACAACTTGAAAGCGTAAAGAAAACTAATGAATACAAAGCAAACCAAATAAGAGAAAGAGTAGGAACAAGAACAGTCTTAAAACACGCAATCAAGAAGAAAGCAACAATAACAGAGGAAAGAAGCGCTTTTAGAGCATATGCCAATGCTTACACGATTTCTAACATCAATTTGAAAGGTTTAAATGGATTGACTTATTTTGTTTACCAGTTTGATAAACTAAGTGAATATTTAAAAGAACATAAGGGTATGAAATTAAACGCTGTCGTATCATTAAGAGTACATAATATATTTGAAGAAGAGCAATTAGTTAGTGCAAAGACAAGGTCATATACCATAAATAATGAAGATGATTTGAAAAAAGCATTGAACAATATGAAACCAGACATTGAAACTAGAATTTTAGAAATGGCACTGTATCAATCTGGATTGATGATAGTTAAAGTTGAAAGCATCCACATTATGTAACAAATACAACCCTACAAGAGCAGGACAATATATTGAACTACCAAAATGGGTAAAGTCCAAAAGAGCATGTATTAATATTCAAAATAAAGATGAAAAGTGTTTTAAATATTGTGTTGAATGTGCTTATCATAAAATCTATGAAAATAAGCATCCAGAATATTTTTTATCATTATAAAAAAAGTGGAAAGCGACTTGAACTTTGATGGAATAAATTATCCTGTGAATAATGATGATATTGATAAGTTTGAAGAACAAACCCTAAGGTGTCCATTAATGTTTTTGTAATTGATGAAGTTACAGAGCAAATAGTTAAACATAGAGCACTGAAAAATAAGGATGCTTCTTGTCATATTGATTTGTTAAGAATTGATGAGGGAGGTGCTAGTCATTATGCCTATATTAAGCATATGAGCAGACTTATTAACAGCCAGAAAAGTAAATTTTGTAGTGCTTCGTTTTTCTGTAAATATTGTCAAAATGGGTTTGGAACTCCCGAACTCCTAAAGAAACACTATGACAAGGGTTGTATGGAAGTTGAAGGTCAACAAATAAAAATGCCTAAACCAGAAGAAAAAATGAAATTCAAGCATCACTTTAAAAAGTTAAGGTGTCCATTTGTTATTTATGCTGACTTTGAATGTTTAACTGAGGAAGTTGATAAACCAACAGATGAAAGTATTAAAACTTACAATTATCAAGAACATAAACCCTGTGGTTTTATGTTGAATATGGTTAATTCAGTTGATGGTTCTAATTATGAATATTTATATCGAGGAAGTGATGCCGTTAATGTTTTTTGTAGTAAAATTAATGAGATAAGAGAAGACATTAAAGACAAAATGAAAGAAAATAAAGAAATTGATATGAGTGATGAAAATTAGAAAGACTTGAAAATGCAACTCATTGTTTTATTTGTGGTGACGCGTTTAGATATGATTATAAGAATGAAAAGGAAGCAGAGAAATATAAGAAGGTTCGCGACCATTGCCATTTCACAGGTAAATATAGGGGTTGTGCTCATAGCATTTGTAATTTAAACTTTTGTCATAAATACTTTAAAATACCAGTGTTTTTTCATAATATGAAAAATTATGATGGACATTTAATTATTCAAAATGCTGATAAGTTAAGTAATCAGAAGAAAATAGATGTAATAGCACAGAACAGTGAAAAGTTTATTAATATCGGTTTTGATTGTTTAAGTGTTAAGGACAGTTTTAGTTTTATAACTGCTTCTTTAGATAAACTAGTATCATTGACAAAATATGACAACACAGATGATAAAGATAAAAGAAAATGGATAATAAAAGACAACTGGCAGAACAATTTTAGATTTAGTAAAAAAAATGATATTATTCAAAGTGAAAAATGTTTGGACTTATTAACAGAGAAAGGAGTTTATCCGTATGACTATATGAATTCAATGGAAAAGTTTGAAGATGAAAGTTTACCAACTAAAGATATGTTTTACAGTAGGTTAAGTGAGGATAATATAACGGATGAAGACTATGAAAAAGCAAAAGTAATATGGAAACACTTTAAGATTAAAAACATGGGTGAATATCACGATTTGTGTTTGAAAACAGATGTTTTTTTATTAACTGATATTTTTGAAAATTTTAGAGATGTATGTATTCAAGATTACGGTTTAGATCCAGTATATTATTACACACTGCCTAATTTTGCTTTTGATGCTATGTTAAAATTAACTGGTGTTGAAATAGATTTAGTTTATGACCAAGATATGTATGAAATGATAGATAACTTATATGGATTAGCAATGATACAAAAGCTGCCATACAAAAATTTAAAGTGGGATACTAAAATAACAGAAGATGATATTTTAAACTATGCTAATGGTAATACTGGATACATCTTAGAAGTTGATTTAGAATACCCTAAAGAACTGCACGATTTACACAATGACTATCCAATGGCACCTGAAATTATGAATGTTAAAGCAGATATGTTATCAGATAAACAAGTTGAAATTTATGAAATACTGAATAAGAAAAAACCTAAAGATGAAAAAACAAATAAATTAATATTGAATTTAAAAGACAAAGAAAAGTATGTAGTCCATATTAGAACTTTACAGTTTTATTTAAAACACGGATTGAAACTAAAGAAAATACACAGAGCAATAAAATTCAGTCAGAAAGAGATATTAAAACCTTACATTGAATTTAACACTGAGAAAAGAAAGAATGCCAACAATGATTTTGAGAAAGATGTTTACAAATTAATGAATAATGCCGTGTTCGGAAAAACGATGGAAGACAAAAGGAAACACTTAGATTTTGAAATAGTGAGTGATGAAACAAGATTTATGAAATGTGTTAATAATCCATCATTTAAACATAGTCATATTATCAGCGATAATTTAGTAGGAGTTGAGAAACAAAAAGCACAATTGAAATTAGATAAACCTATATTCATTGGAATGAGTATTTTAGATTTGAGTAAGCAACATATGTATAAGTTTTATTATGATGTTATGAAACCTAAATACGGAGATAATATTAGAATGGTTTATACTGACACTGATAGTTTTGTATTTCATACTAAGACTGATGACATTTATAAAGATCTTCATGATATTAAAGATGAAATGGATTTTTCAGATTATCCTATTTATCATAAATGCTATGATACTACTAATAAAAAGACGTTGGGTAAATTTAAGGATGAATGCAGTAGCAAAATTATTACAGGGTTTATTGGACTTCGTCCTAAGTGTTACGCTTTTCAAATCTATGGAGAAGAAAAAGAACATAAGAAATGCAAGGGCGCAGCAAAGCACATAGTGAGGAGGCAACTGACATATAAAGAATATGATAAGGTTTTACAAACTAATGAAGTTATACATAAATCATTCAATAGTATTAGAAGTAAAAACCATAAAATTTATAGTATTAGAACAACAAAGATTAGTTTGAATAGTTATGAAAATAAAAGATACTGGACTAATACAGGTGATAGTTTAGCATATGGTCATTATTCTATTGAAAATGGAATAATATGATGACATAGTCATCATGGAGAATTAAAGAGATGATGACTTAATGTAGTAATGAAGATACACGCAGAAATAAAAGAACGAATAGAATTAATAAAAGAAATGAGAAAGGTAAAAGAACACTATGAAGATGAAAGAGATAAATATGCTTTGCTAGATGTTAAATACTTTAAAGCTAACAAGAAAGACTTTTATGAAGGGTTTAGATCATGCCTTGAATTAGAGCATGATGAGACGCAGTTGAAGAAAGATTTTAATGAATTAATAAAAACTTGTGAATTAGCAGGTGAAAGTTCTGTAAATTATGTGTTTAGTTTTGACGGAGTGGTCAGAGGATATGAACGACTTATAGAAATACAAAAACAAAAAATATCTCATGTACTTCGTTAAAAATGACTTAAGGAAATAATGACTCAATATATTATAGTGAAATGTTGTTTAACTATAACAAGTGCGAATGCTGTAAAAATACAAAGAATGATGTTAATATAACATTGTATAAGTTATTACCCGACAATCTATGTAATAAAATAAGTGAATATAATGTATATTGCAATCAATGCTGTATAACAAGAGACCTTGAAAAGTTTTTTCTTGAAGAACATAAGGATAAGGGATATACAAAGTTTCAATTACAGTTAAAATTCTTTATGCGACACCAAGCAAGATTTCCTATACACTTTTACCAGAAGATTTCCAGAAAGTCATTTGAAAATGAAATTGATGAATTCTTTAATAATATAGATTTAATTAGGAGGTTTGGAGGAATAAACGCAATTAAACCATATAAAGCATTTGTCAAAAAATACCGTTATTTGTTTGAATGGATTGACTGGCATTTATTAGACAAAGATAAAATAAATGAAGTCTTGAACGAATTTAGAGTAACTGAATATAGTATATGGTATTACTACAACACTAAATATAAAGAATGTCTATTAGTTAATTTGTTTTTCTGGGAATATATTTATTCAATAATAGGAAAAGACAATATCAAATATATAGATGAAGATGATATAGGTAAATATGTAGATTACATATTTGAAGACATATTGCCTGACTATTATTTTAACCCATAAACCTTACAATAAAAATAAATTGTAAGATTTATGATTTGTAATATTTTGTTAATAATTTAAGTTTATATTCATTCTTTGAAAATGACTTAAGGAAATAGTGACTTAATATATTAGTGAGAAAATGAGCGGTATTGAAATCAATAAGTATATTAATAAGAAATGCTATGACTGTTGCCACTTCAAAAAAGAAAATATGGAATTGTATAAATTAAATTTACCTAATGGAATAATAAATAATATTATTGATTATTCAATGGATGAAGAAGATGTATGTGAAAATTGTAAAACCTGGAGAGATAACCAAGCTATAATCAATTGTGTGTTGAGAAAAAAGGAAGACATAATAGAAATGTAGAAGATGACATTTTGATATTTTTAACTGTAAATAAATTACCACCTTACGAATATGTTAAACAGTTTCTTAAAATCAGTAAGAAAAAATATGTAATGATTTCTGATATATTATTGATGTTGTGTTATAGTCAAGAGAAAGGAGAAGATATTAAAGAATATATCAAATTTTATATTGAAATTTACAAAAAGTTTAATGTTAAAAATACAGCGAGGGATATTAATATTATTTTTAAAATGATGTATGAAATAAGTGAGATTTGTCAATTAAATTATTATCCTGAACTTAAATGGAAAAATTAACCCATAAACCTTACAATAAAAAACATTGTAAGATTTATGATTTGGATTTATAGATTTAGTTTCAAGGAATATTGATTATATTTTCAAGGAAGTTTTACTAGTAAAACTAGTATAAAGAAATACAACAAAAATAAAACAAATAAGCATAAAAGAAATTTAGAAATGAAACAGGCAGAAGAAAATTAACATTATTTTTATTAATAAATATTTTACATAAAATTGTATAAGGTTAATATGTAGAATAACTTCTTAACCTTATATAATATTTCAATGAAGTAAAATTATTTTTCAAGGAATTAGATAAGGTTAATGAATATGAATAATGTATTAACCTTGTTTAATATTTGAATTATAAACCTATATTTTATATTTTGGTAAGTTGTTCTGAAAATTATTTTACTTCGCTCAAGATATGTTCTTGTATTTTTTCCCCCACCCCCACTCATTGCGGTTCCATGAGGAAGCGCCCCAGGAATTTTGAGTCTCCGCCTGCTGCGCATTGTGCGAAGCATCATCAGGCTGATGCGGGGTGGGCGTGTATGGGCGCCGGTCCCACGGTGCAGCCACTGGTGGTGGCGGTGGCCCTGGCTGGGAATCCGGTGCCTGCAAAGCAAAAGGGTTGTCCTCAGGCGGAGGTACGCCCTCGCTAGGCGGGGCTGGCTCCTCGGTGTACCCTGCATCGTCATCCCCCGCCCGCGAAGCGTAGGGGCGCTCTTGTCCCATTCCTGCCATTCCTTCATAATGCGCTGTCGGCGAAGGAGTCCATAGCAGTTGCGGCAGCTGTGTGGATTGGGTTTCAATGAGCCTTCTCCGGCTCTGCCACAGTGTCCTTCATTGCACCCACTGCACTGTTCCCGGCACTCAAAGCGAAGCGTACGCACCTCCCGGGCTGGGAAGTAACGCGGACCTTGCAAAGCAGAAGCGCTGCTTGCATGTTGGGGCACACCTGGCCCTGGTGCTGAGCGAGCACCGTCTCCCTGCGGGGAGGACTGGGTCTCTCAACCGACCCTGCGAAGCAGAAGCGCTGCTCGCATGCGTGGGCTCAACTGGCCCCATGTGAAGCGAAGCCACGTGCGGTGGCTTGCGAAACCTCCCCCCGGAGGTTGCTGGGCGCCATCGGCCGGTGTTGAGCTAAGCGAGCTCTGTGTAGCGGGGGGCTCCGAGCTACTTGAGCTCTTGGGAATCGTTGCCGGCGCTGAAAGCTTGGGTGGGCTGGTAGCCGGGATCCCCCAGACCGCGGAACAGCAGGTTGGGCTAGCGCTCCGCTGTTCCTCTTTTGTCAGCGGAGTTGCATAGTCCTCAGAGGACAGGTGGCCTCCGGCTGCCGCGATTTCTTCCGGTGATGCCATTGCAAAAGCACCGCTACACGTGGGGTAAAGAAGCAGAAGAAACCGCTAAGCGCCTAAGCTGAAACCAGAAACCGCGAGACGCACAGATGCGAGTTTGAGATCACCTGGCATGCGTGCCAAGGACCATCCCATGAACCATGCAACATGCGGCGCAGGTTGGTGCGTGGCTCCGCAATGTTTTTCCCAAAGAGCAAGATTGATGCGTGGAGACCACCCCGTGGCAAAACGCGAAGCCAGGTGAAAAGGGGAGAAAGAAAGAAAAAAAAAAGGAGGAAACTGCTCTTCATGGCCATCCAGCGGCGGCGAAGCAAAAACGCAGAACTGTTCCCCCGTTAGGAAGGAAAGCAGAATGTGAACTGCCTGCTCTTAAAGTCCCCCCGCGGTGGCGAAGCAAAAAACTCAGAGGCTCACGGCCTTGACGCAAGCGGGGTGGCGGCAGGGCTTATGCTCCCGACGGGGTTCGGACACCTGTACAAATCCTTTGGCAATGACCCCGCACACTGGTCTGCCATCTGCGTTGGCCACATGCAAAACTAAGCTGGACGCTGACTGAACGAAACTGAATTCCTCACACTCACCAAGTGAAGGCTCCGGCACTTGCGAAGGACTCGATGGTGTGGTGACGGATGCCATATCCATCTCCGGCTCGAGCTGGGTCGCTGGCCTGCAGAGGGAAGCATGGGTGGATGGGTGCCTCTGAAGTAAAGGTTTGGAGGTGCACGGGCACGTCCTGGTCAGGAAGCTGTCCGCCCCTGTGCAACGGGATATGCGGCCTCCATCCCAACTTGATTCTCTGCCAGACCTGCTGCTGCGCCCCAAGACTGTGCCAGACGTCATCCCTGCCGTAAAGCCCAACGCTGTCTTTATGTTTGTGGTGCCCCTGTTCAGCCCTGGCTCTGTCTCCCAGGAGGAGCTGATTCATCCAGCGAAGCATGGTGGCCTTGAAGCTGTGCATCCGGTACTGCGCCACTTGAGAATCCTGCATACCGTAAGCCCTGAGAAAAGCTCGGAGGGCCTTGGTGCACTGCGCAAAGGAAAGCGGGGTGAACGCCTGCCCATCCCATGCAAACAGAAGGCAATCCGGTTCGGTTGACTGGCCAAATGCCTCGCGAAGCTCCTGCCATACTGCTCCATTCAACGCAAGCCAATGAGCAACCCAGGATGCCTTTGGCGACTTGGCAGGGGTGGATGCAAAGCTCAACGTGCAAACCCAGGGGACTCCAGCCCCTGTCTTAGTACGGTAGCATGAGCCTCGGACGCATTAAGACCATTTTATATGCTGGGAATCTCCAAACCTGAGAGACGCACCTAAGCAAAGCAGAAATGCGCCAGCCCACAACCGATGCTGCCTCGAGGATTCCTGTCGAAGTATCATCACCTCGAGGAATACCGCGAAGCTAAGGGGCAAAGGCATCGCCTCCCTGCGTTCGTGTCGGGGGAGCTGCGAAGCCAGGAAAAGGCAACTGAAGCAGCTTGGTACCCCATCGCAAAGCCTTCAACACATTGGAGATATCTGAGAGACCCTTCTGCTCTGGGGAACCCTCCTGGTCGTTCAGTAAAGCGTCCAAGACCTGATGCTGAGGTGGGACCACATGGATGCTAAGCTGAAAACCCAGCTCCTCGTGCTGTGGTATCGGACAGGCGTTGCAAAAGGCTGGAAGCTAGTTGTGAAGAATGGCTGCTTTGTTCCATGTCCTGAACCACCGTGCTGAATGCACGCACCCTGTGCAGTAATAGCTGCCACATGTGTAGCGCCTCGCCTGGTGAAGCTGAGATTGGGACTGCATGCCTTCCTGCGGTTTCATAGGGGCCTGCGGAATCCGCAGTCCCTGCAACGCTGACGGATTGGCTCGGCACCTGTGGTTGAGTTCCTGAACGCGTGATGTGCGAAGCGGGTTGGCTCTCCCATGCGGGGATTGGCACTCGCCGTCGTGGTGCCCGTGGGACCCCAGAACCTGTCCGTCTGTGGGGGGACAAAAGCATGGTGCAGGAAGGCCCCAAATGCTGGTGGCGTGTCAAGCAAAGGTTGGTGGGGGAAGCGGGCCCGCGCGGGGCCGAGTTTTGGGGGTAGCCTGCAAGAGGCTGCGTGCAGGTGGCCTCGACTGTGCCTGGGCAACCTGGCTGCACGTGTCCCGACGCGGGGACTCCACCAGCACAAAACTGCTCGGGGAATCCGAAGAGGAAAGCGTGTCAGGGGAAGTTAAGTCACTGTCCCTGCGAAAACGCTTGACCACTGCAACCCTGGGGGTAAGTGCGGCACCGCCTGCCTGGACCTCCTCATCGGACTCCGCTAGAAAAGCCATTCCAGCAAAAATAAGCAAAAAGAAAAGCCAGCCACAAAGCCCACCAAGGCTACGGCCCTCGTAGAATAGATATCGCGTGCAGATAGAGGCACTGCAAGAATAATTGGATTTCGCAATGCCGCCTGACCTTTGGCCAGTGCTGAGCGTCTGCGCATATGGTTAAGCAAAGCAAACCATGGGGCCGGCTCACTGGACGCGCGTGTCACGCTGCTGATTGCTGCTCTGTAGTTGTGTCACTGTGGAAAGGCCATTCAAGGCAGCTGAAATTCCACAAATGTTGAAAAAGCAAAGCAAGCTGTTGAAAAAAAAGGCAAAGCAAAGCTGTTGAAAAATGCAAAGCAAAGCAGTTGAAAATGCAAGCTGGTCCAGTAAGCATGTATGCTGGCTGTTGCTTGAGCCAAAATGGCGTATGTTGTCAAGTTGAAACAACAGTGAGTAAACACACTGACCGTCTTGCCCGCTCGGTACAGGCAGGTGCGTGTATTACCAGCCCCTTCAACACTGGAACCTTCTCGAATATTTGTTCTGTCAAGTCGAAGCTTTCGGCCAGTCTTTCCCGAACAAAGCGCAAGATGTTCAAAGTTGTCTGGGCTAAGTGTTCGAGGGCTCCAGATGTTGGGGGCAAGAAGCACTGGGGATGTCCACGCCAGCGTCTTCAGGCAGGTGAAACGCAATGAGCAAGGGTCAGAGAAAGGGAACACCTTGAAGAACCTAGGGGTAAACCGACCTAATATAGCGACCATCATGACAAGCCAAAAACAATCGGTCAGCGTTTATCAGGGGGCCAAACCAAAACCAAACCTTGAGTATCAACAACCAATCCCTGTTCTGACCAGTGCCCCCAGATGTTGGCGCAGGCTTCTGAATCAAGCACGGGGCTCTACAGCCTTTAGCGCATCGGACTTCTCATGCTCGCTTCCTGCCAGGGACGTCATAATATGATGCACACTTGACATGACGAGCTCGTCTGTCATCAAAGCAAAACAGGCCTCTTCTTAGCCGAAGACTTGCCAGGGTTGAGGTCGAACTCTTTGAGACACTTGGTGTTGGACGATTCCTGCGCACACGCCAGCTTTTCAGCAAGAACATGCGTGCTAGCAACAAGCGCTCTCTCAGCGCGATGTCAAAGTAAGTAGCGCTTTCACAGCGCAGTGAAGCGGCAATGTCGCAAGCGCAAAAAACAACAACTTGGTCGCGAGCCTCATCAGTGTCTTTTTCCTTTTCCTGTGCCGCCCAGCAGACTGGAAAGCCATGATGCGTGACAGAAAATGCGCTTTAAAGTTTGAAGCCGCAAAACATTTTCCCAGGCGCCTTCTTGCCATCCTTCTTTTTCTTCTGCTCCTTCTTTTGACGGTTCTTTTGTTTCTTGTCCACGGCAAGCGCTGCCTCAAGCAGGATCCTGCACGCCGCCTCCACCCCGCTTCCAGCTGGAATACAGACCGCCGCATTGATGGCATCCACATTCTGCCTGCAGAAGGCTGTGTGCCGCTCCCAAGAGCCCTTGTACTTCTCGAGGTCCCTCACCTTGGAATTTCTCCAGATGCAAAGATCAGCCTCATCTCGCAGGAATTTGGTTCCGATGGCCTGATGGCCGTCCATGAAGATCACTGCAGAGGGGATCTTCTTGCGAACCTGCTTGACATCATCCTCCAGGGCCTCCTCGTACTGGAATGGCCTCACGCTTCCAGTATGTATCCAGACATAGGGAGTAGCACACGAAGTCGCCTGGGCCCTCATAGCGCCAAAGTTTGCCTTCGGCCTTCGCAAAGCAGCTGCCTATCTTGTCCAACGCATGGGCAACTAACGTAGATTTGCCCGAGCGCGGTGAACCAGAGACCAAAAGGCATCTGCCTGTCAGCGCCCCACGTACCAGAGCCATTGCGTCTGGCGCAGCACCGGATACCTTTGCCTCAGTTCCCGTGGCAGCCGGCAACGACTTCTTCTGCTCCTTCTTTCGACGCTTCGTTTGTTTCTTGTCTTGTTTTTTCTTCTTTGGGCTGGCGCCGCCGCTGCTGCTGCTAGGCCTGGCGCCGCCGCTGCTGCTAGGTCCCTTCGCCAAGGCCCTCAGCTCGCCGTTGAGCTTCAGCACCTCTGCTCTCATCCTCGAGCGGTAAGCTTCGAGCTTTTTCCCGTGGTTGTCGGCTTCTGCTTTCTGCCGATTTTGGTGCTTGATTAGAAGCGCCGCCGCGTCATCCAAGTAGACGTCTCTCTGCCTTTCTTCCGCTTCCAGCACAGCAGACTTAACCTCTGCCTCGTTGGCCTGCCTTGCCAGCAGGATCTCGAACCTGAGCATCTGGGCCTGCGCGGCGGTTTCCCTTTGCTGCTCTCCAGCAGCCGGCCAACCTCCGCCTGCGCCCCCTGGACTTGCTGCCTCAGCTCCGCCCAGCGCCCTCCCTGTTTTTCATGCTCGGGGTTGTTCGAAGCCCTGCTTCATCCTTGGCCTTGCGCCGCTTGCCACTGCGCGCACACCTGTTGCTGGCGCACTTGCTGCTGTTCAGCCTGCGGCGGTGGGGGTGGGGGTGGAGGTGGGGGTCGGGCTGCCGCTTGGGCCACACGCTGGGCTGTTTGCTGGCGCCAGGCAGGCGGCTGACCGGGCGAGCGTGGCCTTGCTTTTGCCTCTGACGGCTGACCGGGCAAGCGTGGCCTTGCTTTTGCCTCTTTTGCGTTTGCGGGCGGAGGTGGCCCTGGAGGCTGCTCTGGTTGTTTTGGCTTCGCCTTCGCCTGCTTTGCGTTATCTACCCTGGCTTGCTGGGCAGGCAGGCGGCTGATCGGGCGAGCGCGGCCTTGCTTTTGCCTCTGGCGGCTGATCGGGTTGCTTTGGCTTTGCCTTCGCCTGCTTTGCGTTATTGGTTGGCGGTGGCTTTGCCTTTGCCTGCTTTGCTTTCTCTGCCCTGAGAGGCGTATCCCTTGGCCTTGCCTTTGGCGTATCCCTTTGCTTCGGCATGGCCTTCGGCTCCGCAGACCTGTTTGTCTCCAGCAGCTGCAGCTTTTGGCTTGGCTTTTGGCCTGGCCTTTGGTTCGGGCGGGGTGTGGTCTCCAGCTTTTGGCGCCCCGGCTTTTCGCAGCTTTGAATGAACCCTTGCCATGGCAAGCGAGTGACGGACGTGCTTCTTGGGGGCGCTTGGGCTTCTGAACATGTTGGAATGTGTGGGTGTGGGTGCTGCATGTGCGCGTGTGCGTGTTCGTGCGTGCGCGCGTGTGGGTGTGTGTGTGTGTGTTTGCGAGCGCGTGACCCCCGACTCAACTCGCGCCTAGTAAGTATGAGCCAGAGTGAGCGCGGCCGTGACCGTGCGACGAGTCAACATCATGCGTGATGTCCTTGCGAGAAGGCTTTGCATTTCAGGTGAGACTGTGGTCGGTGCTGTTGCTATGCCGCCCAACCTCCTGCAGGTCGCCTTTCCGCCACCGTTGCAGATCATTCCGACTTTTGGAGCCTGGATTGGAACTTGGAAGAGCTTGCAGAGCGGCATGTTTTTGTGCTTTTGCTTGCTGGCGAAGGAACGGGTAGGCAGTCGAGGCGTCGCTATGAGCATTTGGTCTTCCTTCCCCACCAACTGCACGGGCGTGTCGACCTTGAGTGTCAGTATGTGGACGCGGTGCCGACGAGTCACAGGTTCGAGGCCCTGCATTACGCCCTTGGCTGGTGTGGTCTGGATATGGATGAGCGTGGTCAAAATTGGTACAGACATGCGGAGGGCAACTTCGATCAGTGGTCGAAAGGAGACCTGGCCGCCATCAACTTTCTCTGTGGAGACGGGGTCACCTCGCGCAAGATTGCCCTTGAGCGAGAAGGTAGTCCAACACGTACGCCTGCGAGTGCTGCAGCAGGCCGTTGGTGCAGGTGCACGGCAGCCAACCCTGTCCTTTTTGCTCTTTCTTACGGACACTGTCGTTGGACGCAAACCCAAGTCGGCCAGGCGGCGGGACAATTTGGTGGTTGGTGCGGCGTTTGAGTCGCGAGCTTCGGAAGTTGGCCTGTCGAGTGACGAGGTGGACATCCTGAAAGCCAAAGGCGTGACAACCCTTTCGAGGTTGGCCTACGCTTTGACGCAGCCAGGCAGTGCGCCTAGTGAAGAGAGCCTGAAAGGCCTCTTGGCCGCCGTCAATGGTGGTGGTGATCCCGCTTCAGTTAGAGCTGTGTCTGCCTTGCGAAGGCTATTTTCCGAAGCTCAGACATTGGCAATGTCGGAAGTCCGAGCATTCGGAAGCTGATTGTATATCATCTCCCACCTCAATTTGCTGAAGTGCTCACTGGTCGGCAGGAGCCAGTCAGTGGCATTTTGCAAGCCCCCACTGCTTCCTGCAGTCATGCCATGCTCCTGAAAGAGGTTAGTGACGGACTGGTCCAACATTCGCGTGTTGGGCCACTGCGGTGCCCCCCGGAATTGGAAGTCCCTGATGTCGGTGGCGGCTCCTCTGCAGAAGCTTCCGGGGGTTGTGATCTGCCTTCGCACAGGACGCACGGATATCTTCCTGTCAGGTGTTTTTGGTGCGGGCAGACTGCCAGTTTGGCCCTGGTGGTTGGTTACCTTAGCCTCCTCAATGTACTGTAACGTCTGCGTGACTTGGTGCAGGGATACTGGCCAGTCAGGCCTCTGCTGACGCAGGGTGCGTGCAAAATTCTCATGCTGGGATTCATTGCTGGTCCCCGCATTACTGGTGCACACAGGCATTTTGAACTGAGCCGCTTGCGTGAGGTCAGGCACAATTCCGGAGAAGATCGCCCTCTGCGGCAGCAGGTTACACGGAAAAACAGCCTTGCCATCGTAACACAAACTGACTCCTGCTTTGACCTTGTCGGAAACCTCCCGAGCGGCAGGTGCGTCAGGCAACCGTGGAATGCCCCGTAGCAAAACGCGGACAGGCATGAAGACTTCAACACCATACAGGCAATTAGAGAACATATGACCCTGGGGGCACCAAACTGGTACTTCACAAGGCCACGCAATCTGGCCCCTTTGGGTGACAAACAACCCAGTACCTTTCATGTTCTTGGCTTGCACGGTCCATCGCGAGCTTGGTCAGCCAGGGCAACAGGGTCCTTGAGCCGGTCCAAGCAGCAGGAAAGGGAATATGTTGGCTCAAAAGCTCAGCCAAGGGCTGAAACTCCTGCCCCTATGGACCCATGCCATGAGCAGCTCTTCCAAGTAACCTCGACCTCGACGAAGTCTGGAATATGCCACGCTGACCAGCCACCACAGAATCAGTGCCATTGGCCAGTCAAGGGGTAGCTCAGCAGCGTCCTTCCACGTGGCCTTGCCGGACAAGGCAATGTGTATCATGTTGCGGCGCGCGGCAGCGTCAGTCTCCTCCAGGGCTTGTGGCGCATCAAAACCGAACGCCGTGAGATCCCTTACGTCAGGGCGAAATCTGGACGGTCAAAGTTGGGAGACTCAGTCCCCTCCATGTGCATGTCAACAGGGTTGAGTGAATACCGGTGCATCTGTCCACTCATTGATGTTCCACCGGCCAGACAGCAATAGGGAGGCGTGGGTGGCGCTGCACTTCCAAAGAGTCCGCACGCAAAACAAAGACTCTCCCAGATTTGATAGACCACAGTCTCAGCATTCCACGATAGGGTCCCAAAACCCACGGTGGGAAGACCATGTCGCGGCCCGCATAGCCCCACAAAAGAGTAGGAGTTTTTCCGTCGCGCCTTGTCAAGCATTCTGGAAGCACTTTTGGAGGGAGGTCACCAAGGTCCTCCGCCTGCACCTGCCAAAAAGGCAAGCTTTTCCATCCATGTTTGCCTCGAACCGGACCGGCCTCGGACGCCGGGGCTGCCAAGGGCGATCATCTTCAGGGCCCTGGTGCACGATCAGCTCCTGAAGTCCTTGGCTGGAGAAGAGGACAAGGCCGATGCGCGCATGCAACTCGGGAGTGACAACCTTATTCAACTTTACATCGCCCGCCACCTCAAGATAGCGGTCGACACAGGAACGTAGGAACTGTTCCATGTCATAGGTCACCGTTGTTACGCGGTGTCCGTTCCCGAGAGTGACGTTTCCCTTGCTTTGGTTACAACCAAGGTACATGTCAAGTCCAGTCTCGGGCTCAATCTTCAAACGTGTACGCAACATGCTCCATCCCTTGGGCAAGGTTCTTTTGCGGCCCTGCCATTTTGAAGTCGTCGACGTACACAACCAGAACAAGCTGGAGCTTTTCATGAATGTACACTGACGGCCATTCCTCACCGATGGGTTCAAAACCAACGGCACGCACCGATTCATCACAGTGCTGCTCCCAGAATGTTCCCGCATCTGGGTGTCCGTACAGCGCCTTCCTCAATGGGACGACCGGTCTTCTGTACATTCACTCGGCACAGCCTCCGGTGGCAATTCAATCCAACATGGCGTGCCTCGGATGTACGCTTGGACAGCGTCGGCCATCTGCGCATCCCAACCATCATGACAACCCAAAAAATCCGCCCAACGCGAGGCCTCAAACGAAGCAGGAGAGTTCCCCAAATCTTGAAACATCGCAGCTTCAAAGCTTTGATTCTTCACTTGGTTCCCCAGCAACACGCCTCTACCCTTGAACTTCCTCTTAGGATCACCAACAGGCAACTGTGAGTGCTTTTCAACACAAATACCATGTGCGCGAGCCATGTGTATCTCTTCCCCTTTCGCTTTTGCCTCCTTGGCCACAGCGTCATATTCCCGCACTGCGCCAAGGTCGAAGACGCCCTGGTCGATTAATCCCGACCATTCTTTCTTCATCGATGCCAACGCATCAGGGTTGGTCAGCATTTCCTTCCTGCCAACCGGTCTGGACACTAAAGCGTCGAAGAATCGTACAACTTTTACGGCTTTCTCTCTGTGCTGTATTTGCTCAGAAGTCACGCACGGCATCGATGGGTATTTCTTGGCTTCACCGTTTTCTCCTATTGCGGGCAACGCGAGTGGCACTTTTCCAGAAACCACCTCAGCAGACTCCTCCCATTCATACCAGGTAAAATCCGTCGATGCGTCGATCGTTGGATCTGTCTCCGATGTCGTCTCAGCTTCGTCTTTATGACTCTCGATGACTGATGCAACTGCCTTCGTCCAATTTGGAGTCGACTTTGACCGCTCCTCAGACTTGAACTTCCAGGCGTATATTGCCACCAGACACGCAAATTCTTTCTCAAGCTGGACATTTCGTCTCAAGACGTCTTGGGATTGCTTGGAATCCATGAGGACAACCACTCCGTCAGCAGGATTCACAACTATCCTGACCCAATCAAGCTCAGCCAAATGTTTCCCATCCGTTGGGTTCTTGATCTTTGATATGTATCCCCACTTGTACTGCCATTCAACTCCACCCCAGCGGTTTCGAAGCATTGCTCGAATTCTCTTACCACCGGGCATCTGCAATGTCTGCGCCTCTGCCGGCGCAGATATCTCAGATTCCTTACTCTTGGGGTCGTCTTTCTTCTTCTTGCCACCACCCTTCACCTCGGCCTTTTCTTCCTCGGTGTAGTATTTCCTCATCATTGCCCATTCATCGGGAGTATATTCTGGAGGTCTCGTCGTCTTCATTAACCTGAATCCATCTTTCCCGACAGGATATGGTCTCCCGGCCTTATCGATCTTTACCTCCTTACCATCATCGTTGACGTACGTGATGCCATCCCCAGGTAGCCCAGTTGACACATGTGGAAGGTCGGGCTTCTTAATTTCTTCGTCGTCCTTGGCGTGTCCATCCCCTTTTCCTTTTGATGAGCTCGGTCTAGCATCCTCTTCCTCTGCATGGCCCCCCCGACCTCCGACAAGTACTTCCGGACCATCGTCAAGCAGCAGACCAGCGATCTGATCGACCTCATCGTCGAGCAGTCGCTTCTCGTCACTCTGCAATAACTCGGGCTCGTAGTCCTCATCTTCGATCAGGCGGTCGCGTGCATCCAGACCGATTGCATCGACAGACATCTCAATCCCCTCCAAAGTCTCGTTGGCAGCCTTGTACTTCTGTTGTATTGGGAATGTTAGAGGTGACTTGAGAATCATCCTCTCCGTCTGATGTGGCATTCTCAATCGAGGTGGAACCTTTGCTTTCTTGATGTTCAACTCTGCACCCGCAAATGCAGTGAGTGCCCAAGCCCGATACTTGTTCGCCCAATGCATCCCGGCGCTCAACACGTATCCAGCAAATATACCAGTTTCCCCTCTTGGTTCGAATTTCTCCCTCTTCTCCCCTCGTGCTTCACTCGGCTTGAAGTCTACTAGCGCACCAAAAGGTATCTTCTCGCCTTTGAACTCCTCGCCATGCAGCCTCATCCAAGCGCTCGATCCATTTACTTCTTCAATGTTCATAAGATGGCACAGCGTGGTGATGGCCTGCACCCAGTAGCACGTGGGTAGACCGGCATGTACAAGACAAGCCGAAGTCTGGTCAATGATGAATTGGTTTGTTCTTTCAGCAAGGGAATTATCTGCGGTCGTCCAGGCAGCGACAGGTCGTGGTTCAGCTTCAGCTCCACGCATGCATTGATCAGTTCTGGGCCATCATCCGAGTATACCTGCTTGATCTTCCTCCTCCCGCAGAAGTGCTTGATGGCCCTGACGACAGAGTCAGTATCTCTTCTCGCAGTTGGATAAGCCATGATAATTCCGGTATATATGTCCCGAATAATGAGTGCATACCTGCCTTCCACTTCATGATCTCCTGGGTGTTATGAAGTCGAACGTCACCAGGTCCCCGAACATCTTTACCTCCCTCTTGAAGGCCCCCGTTCGCGATCTGAAGTGTCTCATCTTTGACGCATGATTCGCAGAAAGGGTTTCGGTACCTGTGTGTAAGCAAATGAGCAATGGAGTTGGCGTCCCTCTTGAGGACTCCCACTTTCCTCTTTATTGATGACCCTTCGTACACATCAACTTCAATTCCGGCATCTGGATCATCCCCATCAACCTCTTCCTCGTTAGCTTCGGCATCACCATGTCGACGCGGGACTGGCCCAACGTCTACAGGTATTTCCTCAGCTACGGGAGGCGGACGGCTCCTCCGGGTGGTCCGAAGTCAAACGCACCATCATGGCGCTCGCCCTCGACCTCTGCGGATTCACCGACAGCGGCGGGTGTGACTTCGTTGTCATCGTCGCCATCCTGATCTGCCGCATCGTTCGTTACCATTGCCAATACTTCCGAAAAGTGCTCCTTGAGGTCGTCTACCGTAGGGCGATGCCTGTTACCATCACTCACGAGGTATGGGATGTCGTCCTTAACTTGTAAGTGCACGAATCCCTGCTTTGGTGTAACCATGAAAGGTAGTTTACCAGGCATCCAGTGAAATGCATAACCCATCTTCATGCATCTCCTCCCTACTGACAACACCGTGGGTGTCTCATCCAACACGTGCGGCTCGTCTCATCCAACTCGTCGACTATCTTGGCCACGTCGGACGTGGAAGTGGAACCATTTGCGGTCTGGAACACGATCTCATCATCATCCTTCACAATATCGACACCCAGACTCTTTGCCTTGGCTCTTCCAATGAGATCATGACCACATCCAGTATCCATCAACCACTTCACCCGTTTGCTGATGCACGTTGACATTGCGAACACATTCTTCGGCAAACCATGCTGTTTCTTCCAGTCGACGGCCGATTCTCTGATCTCGTCCTTGTTCCGATCATATTCAAACATTATGCTGCTCTCCTTGGTTCCTGGGAAGTAGTGTTTCTTGTATACGTCGTCTACCACCTCTCTCAGTATTCTCGCTCTTATCAATGATCGTTGGACTTGATAGGCTGATAGTTCTCGATGATCACTGCTCTTAAACTTCTTCTCGTCGACGTGCGCGTACTGATAAGGCTCATTCTCATTGTCCTCATAGCCGTACCACTCCCCTTTTCGTTCCCATTGCCTTCTCTCGTCTTCGAGATAGGTGATCTCCCCATTCTCGTCGACATCGAGTACTTCCTTGAACCATACCATTTTCTCGGGGATCTCGGACTCGCCAGACCATCTTGATGATTCGCTCATTGCGTCGTCATCATGCTCGTGGTAGACAGTCTCGGTCCTTCTTGAAGCTGACCTTTCCCGCAGGAGCCGATTGCTTCAGGACTATCGCAGGCATCGCGACGGCCCTTCTTGCAATAGCTGGCGCCGCGGCCTTGGCGGCAGCCTTCGACTTGGCTTGCGCCTTGTCGCTTGACGTTGCCGGAGCTGAATTGTTCTTGATGAGCTCGTGCCTATACTTGCAAGCAGTCCCTCTGTCGCATCTTCCCTTCTGAAACGCGAAGCATGCTCCATCATCCCTCTTTGGTGACGATGATCTGGATTTGGACTTACCTTTTCCTTTCCCTTTGGACATGTTCTCCAGCTTGTGCTCCGTCTTCTTGCTGTGGGAAAATGTGCATTCATTCCCTTTTACGCATCCCTTCGCTGACTTGAAGTGATACCAACATGGGTTATCTTTACCTCCGCCCGGACTCTTGCCTCTGTCGCTGGCACCGTCGGACTTGCCGTTCTTGCCAGCGTGACCCTTCGCTTTGGCCTTTGGGAGTACAGGAGCAGCATCAGGTCCACTGGGTTTCCCCTTTCTGCCTTTGCCACCCTGGTTCTCCTGTTTGCCAGTGGCTGGAGCTGCATCTCTGCCGCCCGACTTCATCATCGACTTGGCCGATCTCTCCTTCATATCAAGCATCAGGTCCTCCCGATCCGCCTTGATCTGATGGTCGATCAATGCCAACAAGAATTCGTACGTCTTTTGAGGATGCTTGTCCGGCAATCTATGGTAGGCGTTGAGGCCGAACTCCATCTTCTTGCTCCCTTTGATCTTCCTGTAGAGGATATCTCTGAGAGCCAACTTGCTGGGTCTGTCTTCGCTCCTCATCTTTAGCAACAAATCATACCACTTGTTCCTGAAGATAACCAAGTTCTTGTCTCCAGGAAAGTCAAGGTTGAATAGGTGCTCGATGCGGTAGACAAGATCCGTTCTATCAGATGTTCTGAATGATTGCATAACTCTCGTCCCTTCACGATCACCCCTTGTTGATGTCGTAGTTCCGAGTGTCGCGTAGCGTCGAGGTACACGTCTTTGGCTTCGTCAGGTGCTTGTTTCAACATGTTCTGCACGCCCATGGCCATCTTGATATCTATCGTAGCAAATCTGTCGCCGCCGGAGTCGCTCAGCGCATTCAGGTCTGGGTTTAACCCAAGAGCCTGTTCCAACCATTTCGTCCATGTGTCAGTATCTGGATCTGCGCATGCGCTCAGAACATTCATCAGCAGTTGCATCTTCCAGTTATCGAGTTGATGGATCTTTGGCCAAGCAGGAATAGACACCCTCTCGGCTTCTTTCCTCGAAATCCTCGGTCTTTCGCTCTTGATTTCTCGATCATCCCTCGATCTTCTGCGCCTCCTCCGTGTCCGATTGTCATCTTCTTCCTCTTCTTCTTCCTCGTCCTCTTCATCCTCTTCGTCGTCGTCATCCTCGTCCTCATCATCGGGTGGGTCATCCGGAGGTCCTCCTCCGCCACCTGTGAGGCTCAACTGACGTCGACTTGCCCCTTGTCTATTTCCATTGGGCGAGAATCCACCGTAATCCAATGGGGGTGTAGTACCGTTGTTTCCCCCTCCATCACCACCACCACCAGTTGTAGTAGCGGATTGTGGGACATGCCCAACAACCCCTTGCATCTGGGATAGGTGTACATCGATCATTGGATCACCAGAAGACGGAAAGAGAATCAAACCTGGCATTAGTGACGAATTAGGGATCAGATTCGATGATGATGACGGGAATAACCCAGTCACCCTCTTGTCTACCCTAGTCGAATTAGCTTGGGGTCCTCCCTCAGCGCGTTTCACTACGGCTCGTTCACGATGTCCATCTTTACTGCTAGAGGCTTCCTGTGTCTCCAGCTTCTTGAGCGCTCGTAGTTCCTCATTGTCAGCATCGAGTTGACAAACAAAACTTTCCTCTTGCTTGAGCGTCGCCTCTCGATCCTTCAGTTGTCCCTGAAGTTCATGCATCTCCTCGAGCTACTCGTCATACACTCCCTTAGCTGTCAATCTCCAGTACTCGGCCTCCTTCTTCTCGTCCATCGTGCACCGTTCTTCTTGTTTTGCTTCTTTGACCTGGGCTAATTCCAAGATCGCATCTATGACGATGACCACCTTCGATAGCAATCATCTGGTCCTTCTTCGACACGTCGGATTCATACTGTTTGACGATCTCTTCCTTTTCGCGAAGTAAGCAATCTGCTCTCTTAGATTCTTGTTCCGCGAATATTGTAACGTCGTTCAGTCTCGCCATCAGCTGTTCCCTGGAGTCCTCCATAGAGTACGTCTCGGGGCGTTTGACGAGTGCGTGCTCCAACTGTGATTTTAGGCTTTGGACCATCTCCTCCTCGTTGAACTTCTCGATAGATGTAGACGATTCGATGCCTCTGATCTGTTGCTGATAAACTGATATTTGTTGCGAAGCTTCACGGTGTATCTGATTTGCATGTATCGCTGATTCCTGCGCGGCCGACTTCTCGCTTGCCATGTAGGATTTCATCACTGCAATCTCCCGCTTCTGCTCCATAATAGTTCCTTCAGCTTGTCTCATCTGTTGTATTATAACATTCGACTCCATGTCCTTCTTTTCCCCGTACTGATATGCGTTCATTTCCACCTTGCGCATCTGTTGGGCTTCCTCCTCGAACTTGCGCCATGCAAGCTGGTGCAATTTGCTCTGCGCGTTCTCTCGTGCAATTGCTGCGCGCGTTCTCTCGTGCAATTTGCTGCGTGCGTTCTCTCGTGCAATTTGCTGCGCGTGTTCTCTCGTGCTACTTGCGCTGCGTGCTCTCGTGCTACTTGCTCTGCATGTGCTCTCGTGCTACTTGCTCTGCGTGTGCTCTCGTGCTACCTGCTCTGCATGTGCTCTCGCGCTACTTGGTCTGCGTGTGCTCTCGCGCTACTTGCTCAGCCATGTGGTGTTGGTGGTGACTCACAAGATGTCCCGACTGCTTGCTGGCAATCTCACATCGTCTCTCCAGCTCCTGGATCCGGATGGTGCTCCCATAGTCTTCTTGATGAAGATTTGCCATCGCTGCCGACATTTCATCAAGTGTCTCTTGATATTCCCCGATCTCCATCTCCATCTTGTTCTTTTCTTTAATCGCGGCGCGAAACTCTGCACTGGTGGGTGATTTAGACCTCCCACCTTTTGATGTCGACCTCACGCCCTTCTGCGACGTCCGTGGTGTCGCAGGCGAAAATGATGATCTTCTCGGTGGGGATTCTCTTTGCTTCGACTCCTGATGAACATCGATCTGCTTCCATGATCTTGTGGGAGTGGATATGTCGCTGAATTGCGCGGATCCTCCGCTCCCAGGTTCATCCTGTGAATCTGCGATCATATCCATCACCGCAGGAAGAGCCATCAATCCATTGGATCCCTCTGAGCTGCTGTTCCCAAAAGTTGCAGTACTTGGGCTCGCTGAAGATGCCATTGTACCGTGTAGGTTATTGTCCCTTTATTGTCCCTGTACCCGCAATAAACCAGCTGTCTCTCTGTCCAGTGTAGAGCTTGTCGATACGGCTGATAACCTGTCAAGAGACGGCAAGGTGACGTCCCGTGGGACGCTGTGCACCGAACCCTCCAGCTGTAATACCAACCACGTAGAAAGGTGTATACGGTCTAAGCCGTTATAGCCGAACCCGTGTAAACGTTGTAAGGGAGAAGGAATAATAGTTACAACAGTGGTCCTGACAAATGCAGCGCAAGCGAAGTGTTTTCCGCTCTCAATGCCGATCACGTGTGAACGCAGCTACACATAAGATCTTGAACCTCAATTGTGTCTTGAGCCAAATGGCGATCAATGGAACCTGGTAAGCAACACAAACACGGACCTCAGAACTGCTTCCCAATTTAGGCACGGGGCCTGGAGGGTTTTAACAAAAACCGTCTTCCCTTCGAATATCTCGAGCGCGACTTGCCGTGCCACATGGAGGGGCACAATGTACCCAAGCTACGTCTTCATCATCCAGCATGTTCATCAACAAGTTGAAATCCGAAGCCTTCGTCAAATCGAGCTTGACCATGGGCGCCCTCACCTGCTTGTGAATGATATGATCAATACCCACTGACTGATTCATGCCAAGTCTTCTGACTGAAGCCGTCAGCCTTCCCGTGCCAGCGAAGACCAAATCGCTGACGCACTTCCCTTGCAACCTGCTCATCGCTCTATTCACGAAGCCATCATCAAACTGATGGCGTGAAACCACTGCACTCTCTAGTCAGTTGCTGTTTGCTGCAGGGTGATCCTGCACGCTGTGATTCTTCCCACATTTAGGCTCAGCACACACATGGAGTCCACGCGGACACTGGGCTCCCGGCTTCACTTTATTTTGACAGCCGCAAGCCATGTTGTATCCGAAACACACCGGTTTCCCAGATCTGGTTTGCGTCATCTTGCCCACTAGCTACGCCAGAATATTGCGAGGACCACCCTTTTTGCTTTTGCCACCTCCTTTCTGGAAATTCGAATGCTGGCTTGAGCTCCCATCAGATTGACGCTTGGTTGCATCCGAAGTGGTGGAGGAACTCTGGGTCGGTAAAGGCAGCAAATACATCGTCCAGCCGCCCTGGCAAAAGTTCTGCCAATCGAATCCACGCCTGTCGATCTGCTTCCAATACTTGACGTACTGATGTTCTTTCATAACCAGGGGGAGCCTGCGATTGCAAATGCCTGATCAGAAAACTGTTGTAGCTTTCCATGACTGCAAAACTCACAACGCCCGTCCAGCGCCCTTCGTAAGAGCGCCTGTGTCAGAAGGAGCTCCGGGTGAGTTTCACAAGTGACCTTGCTCTTGCCGTCTTTCACCTGAAGGCGCTGGTGAGCATCTATGGTGATCTCCTTGGTCACCTTCTCAGAGCTCAACTCTGCTTGTCTTGTGACAAACCTGGACGGGGGCATGTACATGACCACGTTCTTCTCAACCATTTGCAGCGCAAAGTCGATTCTGCCTCGCCGACCAAACTCCTCCCTGCCAGTCTTTGCTTCTGTTCATTGATTCGTGAAACACGCTCAGCCATGGGAAGTTCCTTGATGCCAGATTCAGCACCAGGCTCCTCCACCATGCCCTTGATTTCCGAAATAGCCAAGGTGCGAGCCACAAAGAGCAGACGTCTAAGAGATGCCACGACACCAAGAGGCACATCCTGCGGGGCACTTGAATCAAGCAATTCTCGAAGCTCCTGTGTCGAAGCCGAATCGCCTGGGTTTCCCAGTAAAAAATGCAAGCGTCCCCAAAGTGCTAATCCCTTGGTTCTGTAACACCTGCATTGAATCCGCCGGCAGCTTGAACTCGCAACATTTCTCCTGAAACACCGCCTCAGACTCAATGATTGGGTTTGTTCACATCCTATATCCCCATATATAGTGCATTAGTTTTCCATGCAGTTTGTGCAGTACATGAGCTTGGAGTTTCACGTGCATGAACAGTTTGATCGCTAGGCGTTTGTATGCTCGAGGAAAAACAATCATGGTAGCGGAGCCCTGAATAGCAGGGCGTCCGGGTCGTTTGGTTCGTAGAGCCCCTAGACGTTTAGGTCGGGCCGGAGCCATTCGCGTTTTCCATTTCATTTCGATTGCATCTGCATTTGCTTGTGTGGATTCATTTACATCTGGAGCAGATATTTGCAGTTTTGCATTTTGGTGATTTCAGACATGGCTTCACCGGAAATGGTGCAGCTTACACAGGCTTTGCTCAGGGCAGCAGAGGCCACAGCAACGGCTTCGGAGCGATTGGCGGGTGCGCCATCAGGTTCGACTTCGGCAGCCACCAATTTCACGGAGGCTTCGAAGGTGGTGCGGCCTCCAGAGCCATTTGGCCCTGACACTCACTGAGGAGGAGCGTTCAGAATTTCCTGACTTTTGCATGCAGATGAAGGCTTGGCTATTTTATGCAGAACCAGCATATGAAGCAGACTTGCAACATGTTGAGCAGCACTTGGACACCCCTGTTGCTTTTGACAGCATGTCTGCAGAAGCCCGTGCGCGAAGTGTCAAGTTCTACAACATCCTCATCGGTCTCCTGAAGAATCGCCCTTTCAGGTTGCTCAAGCAGATCGAGAACAGGAACGGCTTTGAAGCTTGGCGTCAGATTGTGTCTTTCCTTCAGCCACATACCAAGGCAAGATCAGTTTCTTTGCTTACAGCTTTGATGAACTTGCCCTCCTTTACAAAGGAGAAGTCTTTGCGGGAGCAGATTCAGACACTGGATCTTATGCGTGATGAGTATAGGAAATCCTCTGGTGCAGATGTTCCTGAAGACTTATCCTTGGGAGTGCTCATTCGTGTTTTGCCAGCCCATATTCGACAGCATGTGCAGTTACAGATGAAGGAATCTACGCGCTATGAAGAAGTGCGTGCAGCAGTGCTTGCTTATGAGAATGTTTCTTCAACCTGGACAACCAGCAAGGTTCACAGTGAGTTTGGGATTGGAAATCAACCATCTCAGCAACACCAAGGTTTGGCACCCATGGAGATTGATCGTGTTTCAAATCCAAACTGGAATCAACCCTGGAACAACAAAGGTGGAAAGTTTGGCAAAAGCGGCAAAGGCAACAAAGGCAAGTACGACAAAGGGAAAGGCAAAGGTAAGTCAGACAAAGGCAAAGGAAAATCAGAAGGCAAATATGGCGGTAAAGGCAGTGGAAAAGGCAAGTTTCAGCAGCACGATGATGGCAAAGCGAACTGTTGCTTGTACTGCGGCAAACCAGGCCATTGGAAGCGTGACTGCAGAGCCTATAAGCGTGACCAGCAGAACAATGTCCGCAATGTTGAGACCGCCAGTGCAGCAGGTACATCCACGACTGCAGCAAGTACAACTGACCATTCTGGAGCCCCTAGTGTTTCAGGTTCGGTCTCATCATCGCAGCCTTCCTCAGCAGGTGCATTTGCGCAGCAACAGCAGCAACGTCAAGTGCGCTTGCTTCCATTTGCAGAACAGGATGATTTTGTGGACCTCACCAATTTGCAGTTTTCAAACATGAGCCCAACACGCAATATTCGCATGATGAGTTTTCCAGATTCCGCATGTGCAGATTCAGTTTCACATGACGATGCTTGCAGTGCAGATGCAGCATACAAGAGTGCGTGTGCGTTTTTCGACATGACATGTTCAGACCATGACAACGTTTGGACTGTTGCACCTGGTTGTGAGTTGTGTAGTCATGTTCGTGCATTGCAGGACTCGGCAGCAGGAGAAGAGATTGAAATCATTTTTGATAGTGGTGCCGATGGCAGTGTCTTGCCATTGAGATATGCGCACATAGGTGAATCCACGTTTTTGAGTGGCCCTCAGACTCAGTATGTCGATGCTCAGGGAGCCGCGCTTGGAGTGCGGGATTTCAGAACAGCTGAAGTGACATTCGATGGCATTCGCCTCAGAGAGCATTTTGCCATAGCCCCTGTCACATCTCCATTGGTGTGCTTAGGGAAGATTTTGCAAGATGGCTGGGCCATCACCAACAATTCTGGTTCTTTGTGCTTGACCAAAGGAGCCAAGAGAATTCCCCTGCAGTACCGAAATAATTCACTTTGTGCCACAGGTGTGATCAGGATGCTTAGCGAGCATCAAGCCATTCGTGCTGTCACACTTCAGGAGCCACTCAGGAAACTGCAGCCTGGATGGACCGAGCTTGGAGCAGGCCTCTATGGTATTGTCAGTTTTGACCCTAGCTTTGTGAATACCACCCTTGCCCCTTCAGATGTCTTTCTTTGGTTCAGGACTACCTTGGTTCTACGTTCTGGTGTTTGGGAGCTCATGGAGTTTGGGGAGGACATTTCAAAGCTGGATGATTTGTCAAGTTCATTTGTGAACAGCAGCAACGTGGAGAAAGTGATTACCATCGGTCATTCAGTTCCATTTACCGATGAAGTGTGCCAGAGTTTGTTTGTTGATGAAAGCAGCGCAGCCGAGATTTTGCAACGCAGACGTGACTATGCAGAGCCAGATACAGTGCAGCAACCGCCAGATGATGTGCCTCAGGCAGATGATCATCAGCCAGATCCCGTTTTTCCTGTTGACCCTGATGAGATAGAAGTTGCAGGTGTAAAGCTAAGCAGTGCTTCCCCAGGCGACCTTCTTAGGCAAGCGTGTGAGACACTGGGTTTGCCTAGCTGGGGAAACAAGCGACAAGCTTTTAAACGTTTGGTGAAACATTTGCAACAACAAGGTTTACTTGCAGCTCACACCGCCTCACAACAAGTGGAGCGTGACATTGTGCGGCATCCTGTGATGCAACCTGTGCCTAGGAAGCCCACTGAGCGTGAAGTTTTGGAGCACAGTTATGTTCATTACCCTTATGAAGCATGGTGCGAATACTGTGTGATGCACAAGGCGCGTCAAGATGCACACCATGATGAGCATCATGAAACTGCAGCACACAGTGTCGTTTCTTTTGACTTTGGGTATTGCAGCAGACAGCCAGATGGTTCAGACAAGATCACTGTTTTGTTTGCGCATGACAGAGCCACAGGTTTGATACATGCCTTACCAACACCAGCCAAAGGTGGTCGGTACATGTCCTACCTCACCACCGAGCTTACTCGCTTCATAGCTTGGACAGGTCATCAGCGTGTCGGTTTGAGATGTGACAATGAGCCAGCCACTTTAGGTTTGCTTGACAGTGTAAGACGTGCTTGTAGACAGCTTGGCATTTCCACCATTGCAGAACCTGTTGCGCCCGGCAACCATCAAGGCAATGGTGCGGCAGAACGTGCCGTGCAGAGTGTGCGAAACCAAGCAGGCATTTTTGTATCGCAGTTGGAGCGCCTTGGAGGTGCGCCAGAAGGGAAAATTATATTCGAGTGCACCCACCCAGTTTACAACTGGGCAATTCCACATGCAGCATGGGCGTACAATCATTACCGAGTTGCGAATGGCAGGACTGCTTATGAAGTGGCCACGGATCGCCAATACACTGGCCGCATCGCTCGTTTTGGGGAGATGACCTATGGATTCCTCCGAACAAGTGCCAAGGCAGCCCCACAATGGTGCAAAGGCCTTTGGCTTGGCAAAACGATGCAGGCAGATTGCCATATCATTGCAGTTGCCTCACCAGATAATTGTGGTATTTTCACAACGAGATCTGTGAGACGCTTGCCAGACCCATGGAACTTAGACTATGCAGCCAAGGTTGAATCGATGCCTTCAGATTTTGGATATGCAGCGCTTGGTTCCAAGTTGGTCATGGCCAAGAGAGTTTTGCCTCCACAGCCACACCCAGTTGAGCTTCCCATTGATTTCCCATTTGCGCTGAGCCAGCAACCATCAACTCCAGATGAGGCAGCGATAGAGCCTCAGACACCTGCACCGCCTGAACTTCCTGAACAACCTGCTTCCAGCAGTGCAGGAGTATCAGCGCAGGCGGGGATGATGCCACCTCCAGCATCAGCAGCAGTCTCAGCGCCAGCAACACCGGCAGGCCCTGGAGTTCCAGTTCCTGGAAACCCAGCTGGAGCAAGCCAGGCGCCTACCACACCAACTTTGACTGCAGATGAAGCAGCAAGTCAAGGATTGTTTGCAGACTTGGATGCAAGTCCAAGACCCAACAAGCAGCTCAAAATCAATCAGATTGGCAGTTGTTTCATTGACGGTACAGAGTATCCTCACGAGGACGAGCAAATAGTCCTGGATTTTGATGAGGACAGCTTTGATTTTTTAGACCAGCATGATGACGAAGTCACAGATGAGCTTTGGTCAGACGAGTTTTTGCATGAAGGTTCAGCCCTTTTTGATTTGGCAGGATCAACGCAGCAATTGATTTTTCCAGATGATGGTGCAGGAGAGCCTCAGCTTTCCATTCAGGACATGATACAGCTTGATTCGCTTGCAGACAGAGTCGAGATAGAGCGGCTGACAAAGCTTGGAGTGTTGCTACCGCCAGACTCTCTTCAGTGCGAACCAGGCCAACGTCCTAAAACCCTCAGCACCAGGTTTGTCAGGACATGGAGAGAGAAAGTCATTGACAACAAGAAAGTGTTTTTGCGACGCTCAAGGTATGTCGCTCGGGAGTTTGCATGGTTAGACCAGCGGCAGGACTTGTACAGTCCAGCCAGCAGCAACGTGACAAATCGCCTATTTCCTATTTTGTTTCTGATGCTTAGGAGCATGGACTTTGTGCTTTCAGCATTGGATGTGTCAGATGCTTTTCTCACAGTGGTTCAGAAGGATCCCACATTGGTAACTTGTGAGGACGCAGCCGGAAATGTTTACAAGTACGCTCTGGGTCGCGTGCTACCTGGACAGCGCGATGGCAGCCAACGGTGGCATGAAGCCATAACTGCTTTCATGAGAGAGAGTTTGGACATTCATGCTTGTGCAGCTTATCCTTCTATTTTGAAGAGCAAGTGCAGTGAATGTTTCATTCTTCTACATGTGGATGACATGATGATTTTATCCACCCGGCATTTTCTTGACTTGAAACTGAAACCAGCATTTGAGGAAAAGTATGCCATCAGCATCGAGACCTTGACGGACCACAACGAAATCTGTTTTCTGAAAAGACGTCATTGGTTGACGGAGGATGGGAACCTTGTCATGCAGCCCCATCACAAACACTTTGACAAATTGTTTGATCTGTTAAAGACGAGCAGACGACTTGTTCCAAAGAAGACCCCTGTTCATCCGTTAATGGGAGAACCAGATGATTCACCACCACTTTCAAGTGTTGATGCAACCACTTACAAATCAGCAGTTGGTATACTCCTTTATCTGTCCCCCGACATTCCTGAAGCACAGTTTGCAATTCGTGGTTTATCCCAGTACATGGCATCACCAACAGAGAATTCCATGAAGATGCTCAGACACCTTTCGCAGTATCTTTTGGGAGCTGTGAACAATGGCATTTTGATCAAGAAGCCCACCAACGAGGTGGATTTGAAGCGTATGACGCTCAACCTGTACACTGATGCAGATTGGGCAGGAGACAAGTCTTCGAGACGTTCGGTCACCGCAGTTTGTGTGTTTTTGCAGGACAGCCTGATTTATTCAGCCAGCAGGACGCAGAAGGCCATAGCTCTCAGCAGTGCAGAGAGTGAGCTTTACTCGGCAACATCAGGTTTGTGCGACAGCATTTTACTTCGTTCTTGTTTGGAATACATGTTTGATGCGAAAATTCACTTGAGGTTGTATGTGGACAATAGCGCATGCAAGCAGATCCTCAGGAGGAGCGGCGTCGGTCGGATTCGCCACCTCGATTGCCGTGTTCTTTGGACTCAACGTTTGGTTCAAACTGGTCAACTTTCTGTACATCATGTTGAGACAAAGATGAACCCAAGTGATTTGTTCACCAAGCGGCTTTCGCGTGATCGAATGCTTTTGCTCATGCATCTTATTGGATGTTTTGACATTGGCTCAGATGAGATTCTGGGAAAAGAGCAGTGGGAGCAACACATGCAAGTTGTTCATTTTAGGCAGTGTGTGAATGTGTTGCACAGCAGTTTCAATGGACCTAAGAAACCAATCCAGCGCATGATCCGCATGATGATGTTCGCGAGTGCATTTACGCCTTGAGTCGGCTACACATCTTCGAACATTGAGATTTTGCATTGTGGCAATTTTGCAGAGTGCCACTTGTGCATTTCCTTTTGCAGATATGGAAGTGGCAACTTTCAGCCACACTTCTGAAATGATGGTACATTTCTTGCAACATTCATTTGCATTATTTGCGACGATCTATACTTTTGCAGCAGCGAATTTGATGCGAGCTTGGAGCAGCATTGACCTTCAGACATTTATTTTCAGCAGTATTCTTTTTGCGGCGGCAGCTTTGTTTCTCTGGTGGAGACAGAGAAGACCTCGTGGACCCATGGTTTACGTGACAGAATTCGGAAAGCATTTTCATCAGCTGGATTGCAGATGGATCGGTCAGAGGAAAGTGACTGAGATTTCAGAACTGGAAGCAATGCAGCGGCATTACAAGAAGTGCCACACATGTCACTTTCAAGATGCGAAGAAGATTTCTGGTACAGCAAAGCCAAAGCCTCGTTTACTGAAGAGGCGACACCAGCCGGATGAGACTTTTCACACGGCTTGAATTTGTACAGCGCGTACTGATCTCAGTACTTAGTGTACAAAGGCGGGGTGATTGGGTTTGTTCACATCCTATATCCCCATATATAGTGCATTAGTTTTCCATGCAGTTTGTGCAGTACATGAGCTTGGAGTTTCACGTGCATGAACAGTTTGATCGCTAGGCGTTTGTATGCTCGAGGAAAAACAATCACTCAAGCAGAGAAACCACGGCTGATCGAAATCCAACCTTTCGTAAATTTGAAACGGTGCAAAGCTCATGCTAAGAAAAAAACGACACTCACATGTCTATCCTCTGACAAAGAGGCTTGAGCCAGTCCGAGACCAGCACATGACGTGTCTAGCGACACTTGGTCTAACGACCTCATCTCATTTGGTGAGTCTTGACTCCCTCATCAATTTCCGTCGCCGTCCGATCGCCTCTCCTTTGAGGACAAGGCTTTCGCTCGCGCTTCCATGAAGCTCACACACGAGCCGATGTCTCTCAAAGGCTTGCTTGTGTCACACTGGCGGCTCATGGAAAATTGTGCCTTCAAATTGGATTGAATCACTTGTGAGACGCTTCCCGCACAAGAAGGTGGCCTTTGTTGACGCAACGGGAAGCAAATGTAGAGTCTTAGTCCTCCGGTTCTTGTAAACATCACAGTTCGGCTTCCAACTCCGAACCGCAGCCTCGGCAGACACCATGCCTGCGGTCTGCCTATCAGCAACCTCATCCAGGGATTCTTCCGTGGACGATGTCGATGAGCTGCTCAAGCTGGACGACTCTAACGAGTTCGCACTCGCCCCAACGCTCTCAGCATCTCCCAACTCATGCGGCCCTTGCCCATCCGCTGAGCCTTGAAGTTCGCCACGATACTCGGAGGCCTGGTCGGGAGGCATTGGGCTGCCACTCAAGCGCTCTGCCCTTGCATCCTCGTTCCAGGAAATCATGCCGCTGCGGGTCGAATCCGGAAGGAATATCTTCCTACGGACAGCATCCAGAACCTCGCAAAAAGTGCGGAGAGGGGCCGACTGCAGATCTCGCAAATACGTAACGAGCGCCTTCTTGCCTGACATGCTGCGGTGGCCCAAAACATGCCGGGCCTCCTCACCAACTCCATATTTTGCAAGCCATGACAAAGGCGTGGCTTTGATGCCATGTATCCTTCCGGAAAAATCCCGACACATGTCTCAACCAGCCTTGAAGCCCACTTCCTGACCTTGTCAGTCTTGATAGGCCGGCCTGTCAAGTCACCTGCCGGGCTTGGAGCCCGGAAGAGAGGACCTGTCCATGCACCACCCAGAGGCAGGCCTATACCAATGCACACTTGAACGAAAGCCTTGCCCCAGCTTGCATCACTCAAACCAAAAATTGGATAAGTGGGATTCCCAGCGCAGCCGTGACACGAGCAGACTTGTGATCAAAGGTGTGCACCTCTATAAAGCCAGCTCTGGCTGAGCCCCCGACTATATCCGCGAAGTGAGAGCTCACGTTCCGCACATCTGAAACTTGCGCCCTGCTGTAAAGCAAGAAAAGAATACAGCCTGCTCCATACCTGTCTGTCAGGCTGAACCTTCCATCAACCAGAACGCTTTCAAGAGCCAAGACCTCTTGCGCAGTCAGCGCACGACTTTGCTTGCGTTCCTTGCATACAAACTGAGCTCCACGCACAATACCCGATATCCATGGGGTCGTCAAAGCGTCACCACCCAACATCCCCGAAACGCGCCGACAGAAATTGACCGTTTGCATGAAATCCTTCACGGCACCCATCATGCCATTGTCCCTCAAATGTCGTAGATATGCAAACAAGCTCTGCTTTGTAACCGGGAAGAATTGGCCCAAAAATGCCTTCGCAAAACTTCAAGTATCTCAGAAAGGATAAAGCTCGCTTACGCAAAGTGCTGGTGGCCTTTCCTGAGAAAACGTCCTTAATAAAGGATAACTGTTCTGCAACACTCGCACGCTCTGCAACACTTGCGCCACATGCAGTTGCATCCGGGCCGGAGCGCAATATAGCCAACCAACGTTTGCAAACCACCTCACGTGATACATCATCCGAGGCAGGCGTCCAGGTAGATCTGAAGGCTATGCAGCTGTCAAAAATTGTTTCCCCGCATTGCGAAATACCATGTCCCTCAGTTCCAACTGCAACTCCAGCATCTGGTTCAGCATTGCGTGGATCCAAATGCTCAATTCTGGGAACCATCAATGGAAAACTATGCAAAGCAGCTGTTCCAAACACTTCAGCCATGACGCCCTTTTCCCAAGGTAGTGAAGGTCGCTCCAGCAGCTGCAACACCACAACCCGACGGTGAAGCATTATAGTCCGCACCCTCCATACCGGTTCGTTGTTCGTGTCCCAGGTTCTTGCCCGCTTCCCAAACACGGACAATCATCCAAAGGAACGCCAGAAGATTGCATCTCAACACCGGTACCAGCGATGACTTCCTAGGCTTTCATCGCATGCCATTGCACCCCCCTGTTGCAAAAATTTCACTGTTGTTCAGTGCGTTGCAACAAAGGGGAACCCACCACACCCACCCACTCGAGAAGAATGGCAACGACGGCGCCATTTACATGCATAAATGACAAACCTTGCATAGAACAAATAAAGCAAGGCACACGGAAATTCACCAACAAAAAAGTGAATTTCCCACTAAGGAACAAAGGGGGCTCAGAAATAAAGACACATCCACCTTTGGTTGACGTTAGTCGTCTGTGTCTCTGTGTGTGTGTGTGGGTGCGTGCGTGCGTGCGTGCGTGCGTGCGTGCGTGCGTGCGTGCGTGCGTGCGTGCGTGCGTGCGTGCGTGCGTGCGTGCGTGCGTGCGTGCGTGCGTGCGTGCGTGCGTGCGTGCGTGCGTGCGTGCGTGCGTGCGTGCGTGCGTGCGTGCGTGCGTGCGTGCGTGCGTGCGTGCGTGCGTGCGTGCGTGCGTGCGTGCGTGCGTGCGTGCGTGCGTGCGTGCGTGCGTGCGTGCGTGCGTGCGTGCGTGCGTGCGTGCGTGCGTGTGCGTGCGTGTGCGTGCGTGTGTGCGTGTGCGTGTGCGCGTGTGTGCGTGTGTGCGTGTGTGCGTGTGCGCGTGTGCGCGTGTGCGCGCGCGCGCGTGTGCGCGCGCGCGCGCGGGGGCGCGCGCGCGGGCGGGGGCGTGGGCGTGGGCGTGGGCGTGGGCGTGTGCGTGGGCGTGGGCGTGGGCGTGTGCGTGTGCGTGTGCGTGTGCGTGTGCGTGTGCGTGTGCGTGTGCGTGTGCGTGTGCGTGTGCGTGTGCGTGTGCGTGTGCGTGTGCGTGTGCGTGTGCGTGTGCGGGTGCGTGTGCGTGTGCGTGTGCGTGTGCGTGTGCGTGTGCGTGTGCGTGTGCGTGTGCGTGTGCGTGTGCGTGTGCGTGTGCGTG